>OY992536.1:225805386-226275693 GCA_963921195.1 Pegoplata infirma | reverse complement strand
ACTAAAATTTTTATAGAAAATTTAGTATTGAATATTTTTCTACAAAATTTAGGATTAAACAATTTCTAAAGAACCATTTATGATATAAAATAATTTATCATCGAATTTTTGTAAAGGAAATATTTATTATCAAACATTTTCCAGAGAAAAATTTGTTATCAAAAATGTTCTATGGAAAAATTTATCATCGAAAATATTTCTTTAAAATTTTCCATAGAAAAAATTTGTGATCAAAAATTTTCTATTTAAAAATATATCATCCAAAATTTTCAATACTTAATTTTTCTATAGAAAATTTTGGATGATATATTTTTAAATAGAAAATTTTTGATCACAAAATTTTTCTATGGAAAATTTTGATAACAAATTTTTTATGGAAAATTTTCGATGATAAATATTTCTAAAGAAATATTTTCGATGATAAATTTTTCCATAGAACATTTTTGATAACAAATTTTTCTCTGGAAAATGTTTGATAATAAATATTTCTTTACAAAAATTCGATGATAAATTATTTTTATATCATAAATGGTTTTTTAGAAAATTTTTTAATCCTAAATTTTTGAATAAAAATATTCAATACTAAATTTTTCTATAAAAAATTTTAGTTGGTAAATTTTTTTTGTAGAAAATTTTGGATACTAAAATTTTCTATAGAAAGTTTTTGAAATAAATTTTTCTATGAAAATATTTTCGACAGTAAATTTTTATATACAAAATTAATTTTACGAAAATAAATTTTTCGATACTAAATTTATCATCAAAAATTTCTATATCAAAATTTATCATCGACAATTTTCTATAGCAAAATTTATCATTGAAAATTTTCTATGAAAAAGTTTGTTATGAAAAATTTTAGTATCCAAAATTTTCTACAGAAAAATTTACTTTAAAAAATTTTCTATAGAAAAATGTACTATTGAATATTTTTTATACAAAAATTTTGAATTAAAAAATTTTCTAAAGAACAATTTATGATACAAAATTTTCTACAGAATAATTTATCATCGAAAATTTTTATTATCAAACATTTTTCAGAGAAAAATTTATTATCAAACATTTTTCAGAGAAAAATTTGTTATCAAAAATTTTCTATGGAAAAATTTATCATCGAAAATAATTCTTTAGATATATTTACTATCGAAAATTTTCCATAGAAAAATTTGTTATCTAAAATTTTTAATAGAAAAATTTGTGACTATAAATTTTCTATTTAAAAATATATCATCCAAAATTTTCTATAGAAAAATTTAGTATTGAAAATTTTTTATAGAAAAATTTAGTATCAAAAATTTTCTATAGAAAAATTTACAATTGAAAATTTTCTATAGAAAAATTTATTATAGAAAATTGTCGATAGAAACTCGAAAAATGTATATAGAAAAATTTATTATCGAAAATGTTCAATACAAAAATCGTATAGAAAAATTTAATTTCGTAAAATTTATTTTGTATATAAAAATTTATTATCGAACATTTTTTTATAGAAAAATTTATTATTGAAAATTTTCCATAGAAAAATTTTGTATCAAAAATTTTCTTTAGAATAATTTAGTATTCAGAATTTTCTATAAAACAATTTAGTATTGAAAAATTATTATCGAAAATTTTCTATAGAAAAATTTATTATCTAAAATTTTCTATAGAAAAATTTATAATTGAAAATTTTCTTTAGAAAAATTTATCATCGAAAATTTTCTTTAGAAAAATTTATTAACAAAAATTTTCTTTAGAAAAATTTATTAACCAAAATTTTCTTTAGAAAAATTTATTAACGAAAATTTACTATCGATAATTTTCGATAGAAAAGTTGAGTATCGAAAAATTTATTATCGAAAAATTTCTATAGAAAAATTTTTGATAGTAAAATTTTCTATAGAAATATTTGGAATATAGGAAATTTTTTTATAAAAAAATTTACTATCGAAAATTAGCTATACAAAAATTTACTATTGAAAATTTTCGCTATAAAAATGTACCATGGAAAACTTTCTATTTAAAAATTTATTATCGCAAATTTTCTATAGATAAATAAATAAATTTTCTATAACTTTATTACAGAAAATTGTCGACAGAATTTTTTTTTAAATATGTAAATAGAGTCGCACGCAAGTTTTTTGTATTCCTGGAACTTAACCTTTTATCGCTGAAGTATTGAACTGAATCCCGCCTAATCCCGCCAATTTTGATTAAAGGTACTTTTGTACTCGAGTACAAACCAGTACTAAAAATTGCAACACTACATTTTTCTTTTTCTGATTGCATACGGAGTTGATTTTTTAGTAAATTATGTTTTTTTCATGGTTGTAAATTTTCGTGCGCTCGGTTATCCACGAAAGATAGCCACGAATTATTTTTTTTCAAGAAAATAATTTCATTCCTCATGCAAAATTAAAAAAAAATGTAAATTTGCTTTTTTTAAAAAGAATAGACCCGTAGGAACTTTTCACGCATGTCCAATGTCTTCCTGAGGATGTTACCTTTCTTTTGGTATATTTTTGTGGTCGGACTATTTGTATTGGGCCCAAAATCCTTCCCAGAACCTCCATACTTAACTTTTTAACAAATTAAAAAAAATAGAAATGTAAATTTACTTTTTTTAAAAAGAATAGACCTGTAGGAACTTTTCACGCATGTCCAATGTCTTCCCGAGGATGTTACCTTTCTTTTGGTATATTTTTGTGGTCGGACTATTTGTATTGGGCCCAAAATCCTTCCCAGAACCTCCATACTTAATTTTTTAACAAATTAAAAAAAATAAAAATGTAAATTTACTTTTTTTTAAAAGAATAATCCTGTAGGAACTTTTCACGCATGTCCAATGTCTTCCTGAGGATGTTACCTTTCTTTTGGTATATTTTTGTGGTCGGACTATTTGTATTGGGCCCAAAATCCTTCCCAGAACCTCCATACTTAATTTTTTAACAAATTAAAAAAAATTAAAATGTAAATTTACTTTTTTTAAAAAGAATAGACCTGTAGGAACTTTTCACGCATGTCCAATGTCTTCCCGAGGATGTTACCTTTCTTTTGGTATATTTTTGTGGTCGGACTATTTGTATTGGGCCCAAAATCCTTCCCAGAATCTCCATACTTAATTTTTTAAGAAATTAAAAAAAATAAAAATGTAAATTTACTTTTTTTTAAAAGAATAGACCTGAAGGAACTTTTCACGCATGTCCAATGTCTTCCTGAGGATGTTACCTTTCTTTTGGTATATTTTTGTGGTCGGACTATTTGTATTGGGCCCAAAATCCTTCCCAGAACCTCCATACTTAATTCTTTAACAAATTAAAAAAAATAAAAATGTAAATTTACTTTTTTTTAAAGAATAAACCTGTAGGAACTTTTCACGCATGTCCAATGTCTTCCTGAGGATGTTACCTTTCTTTTGGTATATTTTTGTGGTCGGACTATTTGTATTGGGCCCAAAATCCTTCCCAGAACCTCCATACTTAATTTTTTAACAAATTAAAAAAAATTAAAATGTAAATTTACTTTTTTTAAAAAGAATAGACCTGTAGGAACTTTTCACGCATGTCCAATGTCTTCCTGAGGATGTTACCTTTCTTTTGGTATATTTTTGTGGTCGGACTATTTGTATTAGGCCCAAAATCCATCCCATAACCTCCATACTTAATTTTTTAACAAATTAAAAAAAATTAAAATGTAAATTTACTTTTTTTAAAAAGAATAGACCTGTAGGAACTTTTCACGCATGTCCAATGTCTTCCCGAGGATGTTACCTTTCTTTTGGTATATTTTTGTGGTCGGACTATTTGTATTGGGCCCAAAATCCTTCCCAGAACCTCCATACTTAATTTTTTAAGAAATTAAAAAAAATAAAAATGTAAATTTACTTTTTTTTAAAAGAATAGACCTGAAGGAACTTTTCACGCATGTCCAATGTCTTCCTGAGGATGTTACCTTTCTTTTGGTATATTTTTGTGGTCGGACTATTTGTATTGGGCCAAAATCCTTCCCAGAATCTTCATACTTAATTTTTTAAGAAATTAAAAAAAATAAAAATGTAAATTTACTTTTTTTTAAAAGAATAGACCTGAAGGAACTTTTCACGCATGTCCAATGTCTTCCTGAGGATGTTACCTTTCTTTTGGTATATTTTTGTGGTCGGACTATTTGTATTGGGCCCAAAATCCTTCCCAGAACCTCCATACTTAATTTTTTAACAAATTAAAAAAAATAAAAATGTAAATTTACTTTTTTTAAAAAGAATAGACCTGAAGGAACTTTTCACGCATGTCCAATGTCTTCCTAAGGATGTTACCTTTCTTTTGGTATATTTTTGTGGTCGGACTATTTGTATTGGGCCCAAAATCCTTCCCAGAACCTCCATACTTAATTTTTTAACAAATTAAAAAAAAAATAAAAATGTAAATTTACTTTTTTTTAAAAGAATAGACCTGTAGGAACTTTTCACGCATGTCCAATGTCTTCCTGAGGATGTTACCTTTCTTTTGGTATATTTTTGTGGTCGGACTATTTGTATTGGGCCCAAAATCCTTCCCAGAACCTCCATACTTAATTTTTTAAGAAATTAAAAAAAAGTAAAATGTAAATTTACTTTTTTTTAAAAGAATAGACCTGTAGGAACTTTTCACGCATGTCCAATGTCTTCCTGAGGATGTTACCTTTCTTTTGGTATATTTTTGTGGTCGGACTATTTGTATTGGGCTCAAAATCCTTCCCAGAACCTCCATACTTAATTTTTTAACAAATTAAAAAAAATTAAAATGTAAATTTACTTTTTTTAAAAAGAATAGACCTGTAGGAACTTTTCACGCATGTCCAATGTCTTCCCGAGGATGTTACCTTTCTTTTGGTATATTTTTGTGGTCGGACTATTTGTATTGGGCCCAAAATCCTTCCCAGAACGTCCATACTTAATTTTTTAACAAATTAAAAAAAAATTAAAATGTAAATTTACTTTTTTTAAAAAGAATAGACCTGTAGGAACTTTTCACGCATGTCCAATGTCTTCCCGAGGATGTTACCTTTCTTTTGGTATATTTTTGTGGTCGGACTATTTGCATTGGGCCCAAAATCCTTCCCAGAATCTTCATACTTAATTTTTTAAGAAATTAAAAAAAAATAAAAATGTAAATTTACTTTTTTTTAAAAGAATAGACCTGAAGGAACTTTTCACGCATGTCCAATGTCTTCCTGAGGATGTTACCTTTCTTTTGGTATATTTTTGTGGTCGGACTATTTGTATTGGGCCCAAAATCCTTTCCAGAACCTCCATACTTAATTTTTTAACAAATTAAAAAAAATAAAAATGTAAATTTACTTTTTTTTTAAAAGAATAGACCTGTAGGAACTTTTCACGCATGTCCAATGTCTTCCTGAGGATGTTACCTTTCTTTTGGTATATTTTTGTGGTCGGACTATTTGTATTGGGCCCAAAATCCTTCCCAGAACCTCCATACTTAATTTTTTAACAAATTAAAAAAAATAAAAATGTAAATTTACTTTTTTTAAAAAGAATAGACCTGAAGGAACTTTTCACGCATGTCCAATGTCTTCCTAAGGATGTTACCTTTCTTTTGGTATATTTTTGTGGTCGGACTATTTGTATTGGGCCCAAAATCCTTCCCAGAACCTCCATACTTAATTTTTTAACAAATTAAAAAAAAAATAAAAATGTAAATTTACTTTTTTTTTAAAGAATAGACCTGTAGGAACTTTTCACGCATGTCCAATGTCTTCCTGAGGATGTTACCTTTCTTTTGGTATATTTTTGTGGTCGGACTATTTGTATTGGGCCCAAAATCCTTCCCAGAACCTCCATACTTAATTTTTTAACAAATTAAAAAAAGTAAAATGTAAATTTACTTTTTTTAAAAAGAATAGACCTGTAGGAACTTTTCACGCATGTCCAATGTCTTCCTGAGGATGTTACCTTTCTTTTGGTATATTTTTGTGGTCGGACTATTTGTATTGAGCTCAAAACCCTTCCCAGAACCTCCATACTTAATTTTTTAACAAATTAAAAAAAATTAAAATGTAAATTTACTTTTTTTAAAAAGAATAGACCTGTAGGAACTTTTCACGCATGTCCAATGTCTTCCCGAGGATGTTACCTTTCTTTTGGTATATTTTTGTGGTCGGACTATTTGTATTGGGCCCAAAATCCTTCCCAGAACGTCCATACTTAATTTTTTAACAAATTAAAAAAAATTAAAATGTAAATTTACTTTTTTTAAAAAGAATAGACCTGTAGGAACTTTTCACGCATGTCCAATGTCTTCCTGAGGATGTTACCTTTCTTTTGGTATATTTTTGTGGTCGGACTATTTGTATTGGGCCCAAAATCCTTCCCAGAACCTCCATACTTAATTTTTTAACAAATTAAAAAAAATTAAAATGTAAATTTACTTTTTTTAAAAAGAATAGACCTGTAGGAACTTTTCACGCATGTCCAATGTCTTCCTGAGGATGTTACCTTTCTTTTGGTATATTTTTGTGGTCGGACTATTTGTATTGGGCCCAAAATCCTTCCCAGAACCTCCATACTTAATTTTTTAACAAATTAAAAAAAATTAAAATGTAAATTTACTTTTTTTAAAAAGAATAGACCTGTAGGAACTTTTCACGCATGTCCAATGTCTTCCCGAGGATGTTACCTTTCTTTTGGTATATTTTTGTGGTCGGACTATTTGTATTGGGTCCAAAATCCTTCCCAGAATCTCCATACTTATTTTTTTAAGAAATTAAAAAAAATAAAAATGTAAATTTACTTTTTTTTAAAAGAATAGACCTGAAGGAACTTTTCACGCATGTCCAATGTCTTTCCGAGGATGTTACCTTTCTTTTGGTATATTTTTGTGGTCGGACTATTTGCATTGGGCCCAAAATCCTTCCCAGAATCTTCATACTTAATTTTTTAAGAAATTAAAAAAAAATAAAAATGTAAATTTACTTTTTTTTAAAAGAATAGACCTGAAGGAACTTTTCACGCATGTCCAATGTCTTCCTGAGGATGTTACCTTTCTTTTGGTATATTTTTGTGGTCGGACTATTTGTATTGGGCCCAAAATCCTTCCCAGAACCTCCATACTTAATTTTTTAACAAATTAAAAAAAAATAAAATGTAAATTTACTTTTTTTAAAAAGAATAGACCTGTAGGAACTTTTCACGCATGTCCAATGTCTTCCTGAGGATGTTACCTTTCTTTTGGTATATTTTTGTGGTCGGACTATTTGTATTGGGCCCAAAATCCTTCCCAGAACCTCCATACTTAATTTTTTAACAAATTAAAAAAAATAAAAATGTAAATTTCCTTTTTTTAAAAAGAATAGACCTGTAGGAACTTTTCACGCATGTCCAATGTCTTCCTGAGGATGTTACCTTTCTTTTGGTATATTTTTGTGGTCGGACTATTTGTATTGGGCCCAAAATCCTTCCCAGAACCTCCATACTTAATTTTTTAACAAATTAAAAAAAATAAAAATGTAAATTTACTTTTTTTAAAAAGAATAGACCTGTACGAACTTTTCACGCATGTCTAATGTCTTCCTGAGGATGTTACCTTTCTTTTGGTAGAATTTTGTGGTCGGACTATTTGTATTGGGCCTAAAATCCTCGGCAGAAGTTTCATTCCTTCTAATTGAATTTTCCAAAAAAACACGAATTTTTAAACAATTACTTTATTTATTATTAAAAACACAAAGTATTTGGTATCAAAATGATTGTTGAACTAATTCCAATAATATGAAAGATGTTTCGATAGCATGTGGTTCCATCTGGTAGATATCCAGGATCAGTATTTTCCGGTTCAGAAGCAGCTGTCAAATATATTTCTTCTATGGCATTGCCATGTCGAAAATTCGTGGCTATTTTTCGTGGCTAACCGAGCGCACTTTTTTGGAAAGTATTTGGGAACGATTTGGGAATAACGAAAAATAAATATTAAAAAATTTGAAAATTATGAATAAAAATTATTGTTGTGTCACTTGAAAATAAAAAAATACATAATAAAAAAAAGAAATGAATATAATTAAATCAAAACAACCAGCAAAATTTAACGAAAAATAAAAGGTAAACAAAATTTCCAGCTTTCCCAGATACCATTTGTAAAACTAACACCACCTTTAAACGTCAAAAAGAATTGACTCTTGCATAGTCTTTATATATTTAAGTTTTTGGGCAGCTGCTGCTTTGACAATTTCCCCTTTTTGTGAAATTCATTCTAAAAGTGCTGCCAAGTTTCTAGCACCCGGCAGTTTTCACAATCAGTGATGCCAGATTATGAAATTGTGAAGAGGAGCTGCACAGTGGTTGGCCTTTCCATATTTGGCTAAAAGATCCTTACAGGTAAACTGTAAAACTTATTAATGGGTTAAAATTTACAACCATAGATTTTCATCAAACCGACTTCGTAATCTTTGTTGAGGTTCAGGCTTATAAGAGAAACCATAAAAAAAATTATTTGTTAAGATTTCTATTTTTGCCGTTCATCAAAATTTTTATTTTCTTACTTAAAAAAACACATTTTTTGCACGTAATCTAATGAGCTGATTGTAAATCAATGGTTGTATGATTCGTTGAAAATATGATTCCCTTTTAACATAGGTTTTATTGCGAGTAGATCGGATGAATACAAGGCAACATAAAAGGAGAATAGTCAAAAAACCTCAAAAAAAAAATGCTAAAAAAATGTTTTAAATAACTGAATCCGTGAAAAAAAAATTTGAAAATTTTTTTGAGTTTAGTGGTCTATAATACATAGAAACAAATATGAAAATTATAGTCGGTCAAGACCGACCATATAATAACCTCCACCAGAGTTTCCCGGAAAATGGGTCCCATTGACCGATTAGATCTATATTTTGTAAAATCCTTAATAAGTGTAAAAAACACTCACAAATCAACTGTGAGTGAAATAGGCTTCTATTTGTTGTCAATAACCCGCTTTAACTGAATATCGGGCGAAATTTTCACATGGGGTCTAAGTCCAAAACTGGTCCGATGATAATCAGATTTGATAAGGTTATTAAAGTAAGCGTTTAACATAAACAAACAAAATTTTAATTAAATATTTTCTATTTCCATGAAATGTGAGAGTATTATGTGAAAATCGGGAAGGTGGTTTGTATAGGGGCTACAAGAGGCTATGGTCCGATTCCTTCAAAGTCGGAATGGTGATTTGTGAAGACAAAACACTTTTACCTGTCAAATTTCGAAAAGATATCTATTATAATACGGTTATAAGAGTCATTTGAGCCAAAACTAAAGAGGACCTTTGTATGGGGGCTAGGTAGAAATATGAACCGATTATTTCCAATTTCAATAGACTTCGTCCTTGGGCCAAGAGGGGCTTAAATAAATTCAAGTCAATTGATTAAAAATTGCGACCTGTATCGTGTTTACACCGTTTACATGGACAGACGGACAGACGGACGGACAGACGGATGGATGGACATCGCTAAATCGACTCAAAAAGTGATTCTGATTCGATCGGTATACTTAAAGGTGGGTCTAGGACCAATATTTCGGGTAGTTACAAACATCAGCACAAACTCATTATATCTTGTACCACAGTGTGGTGTAGGGTATAATTATAATCACGTTTCGTGCGCAGACATTTTTTTTATTTTGTAAACTACACTATTTCCAATTGAAATTGAGAGCTTTCTGTATGAAATTGGGAAAATTCCAAATGAAATTGAGAATTAATATGTGAAATTGGGAAAATTTCAAATGAAATTGAGATTTTTTATTTGAAATTGAAAAAAATCCAAATGAAATTGAGAATATCTATTTGAAATTGAGAAAATTTCAAATGAAATTGAGATTTTTTATTTGAAATTGAAAAAATTCCAAATGAAATTGAGAATATCTATTTGAAATTGAGAAAATTTCATATGAAATTGAAAATTTTTATTTGAAATTTAGAAAATTTCAAATGAAATTGAGAAAATTTTAAATGAAATTGAAAAAGTTTCAAATGATATTGAGAAATTTTCATATGAAATTGAGATTTTTCATTTGAAATTGAGATATTTTCATATGAAATTGGGAATTGTACAATTGAAATTGAGAACATTTTAAACGAAACTTACACTTTCCAGTTGAAATTGAGAAAATTTCAAATGAATTTGAGATATTTCCAATTGAAATTGAGAAAATTTCAAATGAAATTGAGAAAATTTCAAATGAAATTAAGAAAATTTCAAATGAAATTAAGAAAATTTCAAATGAAATTGGGAAATTCTCTGAAATTTTTTATTTGAAAATTTCTCAATTTCATTTGAAATTTTTTTAATTTCATTTGAAATTTTCTCAATTTCAATTGAATTTTTCTCAATTTCATTTGAAATTTTTCCAATTTTAATTGAAAATATCTCAATTTCTTTTGAAATTTTCTCAATTTCAAATGAAAAGTGTTAGTTTCGTTTGAAGTATTCTCAATTTCAAATGGAAATTTTCAATTTCATTTGAAAATTTTCTCAATTTCAATTGTACTTTTCCCAATTTCATTTGTAGATTTCTCAATTTCAAATATAAAGTCTCAATTTCATATGAAATTTTCTCAATTTCATTTGAAATTTTTTCAATTTTCAAAATTTAGAAAATTTCATATAAAATTTTCTCAATTGCAAATGAAATTTTCTCAATTTAAAATGGAAAGTCTCAATTTAAAATGAAGTTTTCTCAATTTCAAATGAAAAATCTCAATTTCAAATATAATTTCTCAATTTCATATGGAATTTTATCAATTTCAAATGGAAATTTTCAATTTCATATGGAATTTTCTCAATTTCAAATAGAATTTCTCAATTTCATTTGGAATTTTCTCAGAATCTATTAAAAATGGTGTAGTGCAAGCTAAGAAAAAAAAAATCATTTCCGCCATATTAGATCCGCTATTTTGAATTTCAAATCTGTCATTCCAAAATTAGATTTAGCGTCCAAAAAACCACCAAAATCCAAGTTTTTGGCCAAAAGAGACAACATAAAAAAAAACTTTAATTTGTCGCCATTTTAAAAATCTGAGCTCATATTCATTCATAATTCTTTTATTTCAAAATTGTGCATTTTTAACGGTCAACTAAGCAAAAATGCTGCCAAGTTACTTTTGGAAAACAGCTGATGTGGCTGCTGAACACAAATATAACGGACAAACGCACACAAAGTGAGAAAGAGATCAGTTATAAAAATGTTTGTGTAACTGGAAATTTTCAATGAACGTTAGATACGTGCTTGCAGTGAGTCTAATGACTCTGTAAACAACAAACTTAATATAACGTTTTGTTAGTTAAAAGTGTTACCGTAGTAACCGACATTTCCATTTAACAAGTTAAGCAAATTATTAGAAAACATTTAAAAAGATAAACAAACTTATTTATATAGACAGGTACCAGACAAAATAAGTGCTATATGATTAATTAATATAATATTTGCAATTGTACAATCATACACACTACGGTATATTAAAACAATAAACAAATAAAAAAAACCACAAGAAACTAATTTAACAGTGAGTGCAAAGTCCAAATGCCAGTACGGTCATGCAAAGATGATAAATAGAAGCTGTTTGTGACGAAATGCGACACATATTGATCGAACCGAAATACAAAACTTGATCAACAAGAAAACTTTTTGTTTTGTAAATCAATTGTTTTAATTTTATTGCAATTTTAATATTCAATATATGTATAAAAATGTTTTAATTAATACTTTTAAATACACTGATCGGCCATGATTTCAAATAAATTTAACAAACAAACACTCAAAAAACTCACTCAGAAAATTATGTAAGTTACTACATGTTAGTTGTTTGTATAGTAGTTAGTTGTTTTCAACTACAGTCAGTTCTTTTTGTAAGAGGAATGGCAAACAACTATTATTGTTACACAGTAAAAAGTTTTGGGTTAAATTTAAAACCTATCGGAACACATTTTAAACCACCTTGGAATTAAATTGAAAGTTAAATCCAAAATGGTTTATATGGTAAACCATATAGGAATTAAAAATTTGTTTTTCTTTATGTTACACTCAGAAAATTATTGCAGTTACTACATGACGGTCGTTTGTGTAGTAAGTAGTAGCTGTTGTTTTTAACTACAATTTCGGTCATTTTTGTATGAAAAAATCTCAAACAACTTTTTTTGTAGTAGTTTCAAAAAATAACTACAAAAAATATACTACACTGTAGCAATAGTTGATTTATGTAGTTGTTTTTAGTTTTTTTTTTCTAAAACTCGTTTTTTTCTAGAAATTTTTATTGCAAACGAATGTGTCGAGCGAGTTGGTCGTGCGGGATGCGGAAGGAATTATTTTTATACCAAATAAATAATATCTAAATAAATTAAATTACAATTTATTAAATTTAATTATAACAAAAAATATGTTTTTGGAAAAATATTCTTGAGCGAAAGAAAATAAGTGGATAAATGAGATAACAAGTGTGTATAATATAGCGCTCACATAAGCGTGCGTAAAAACCAATCGGAAAAAACCAAAATAAAATGTGTGCAGTGTTTTGTTTTCTTATGAGCGCGCCATCTTTCTTTTCTTTGTATACACAACAGAGCAGGTACACACTTTTTTGAAACATTGGAAATTAATTCTTTTTTTTTTATAAATCAATTTTGCCAAAGCATTTCGTTTTTTTTTATTCCAGACAAATTTTGATCAGTAGCGGTGAAAATTTGAAATGAACTATTAAAAAAACAAAGGTAAATACAATCAATTTATTTTGTTTAACATTTTATTAATATAATTTTTTTCTTCTATAATTCCAGATAAATACATCAAAAAATTGTCATCATGTCGAAATTCTATACAACCAACTGAAATGTATTGCTTTTTAAATAAATAAATATCAATCATTTAAACGTTTAAGAAATTTTTAAATAAAATTTCAGGCAACTGTAGAAAAAACAACTGTATTAAACAGTTTTGTAGTAGTTTTTACTACATTTTGTAGTTGAAAATCAATAGTTAAAAACAACAACATGTTCAGTTGTTTTTACCGTTTATGTAGTGGACGCCTTTTCAACGACAAAATGTAGTCAAAACAACTGTCTTTTGTAGTAGATTTTACCGACATACTTTTTTGAGTGTATTTCTTTTAGTTTTATTTTAATGCCAAAAAATAATTAAATTTCTCTCTTAAAAAACTAATAAAAAATAAACGTCAAACGTCATCAACAATTGTATTTCATCAAGTTTAAAATAAACACTTAACAAGGAATGGAAAACAGCTGTTATATTGATTGAGCAAAAACAGCTTATTCATTCAATGAAAGTGTGGCATGTGGCAAAATGTTTGCAATGTACGCAAAAATAAAAATTTATGGATAATTTTATGTTATCAAAATTTGTGATCCAGAAAGTGAAGTTTTGACTCCGACCGGAATATAATTATCAAGTAAGTATTGACTACAAACGTTTTGCAATCGTTTTTGATTAATTTTTGTTTAACCTTACTTTTAGACCAGCTGAATCTTAAAGCAGAAGGCAGAGACTGGAATTTTTGATCGGGCAGTATATTCATTAACTTTGAAAACCTTCCATAAATAATTAATTACACAATACTGATCCAGCAGCTGCTTTTGTTTCTTTTTGATGGAACGACATCAACAAACCGTGCCGAAATTAATTTGGATGACCCCCAGGAATGATTTCGTAATATAAAATAATTATCACTTTTCCAAGTAGTTTTACTGAGTTTGGGTGAAAAATGCGTCACCATTCCTCTTCATTTTAACTTTATTCAGGTATTTGATCTGTATTTTAAGTCTTCTTATTTATTCAATACACAAAAATATTAAAAAAAACATAACCTTTTGTTTTATTTATTTTTGGGTAAATTTTATGAAAGGGGTACTTATTTTAGTCCTGCCTAGATTAAAATCAACACCCGTTTAGGTATAAAATAGTTTACATTAATAAGACTATTTGGGAATTATTTTAACACCAAAAAATAGGTTAAAAAGCCACTCTCTCACTCTCTTTTTATCTCTTTAAAAGTACACTTTTAAAGGAATAAATTTAATTCTTTTTGTCTTTGATATATATACACACCAGCTAGGAATTAAAATTAACCCAAAACTTTTTACTGTGTAGTTCTTTGAATTTGTTTTTTTTTTAACAACTAACAAAAAAGTACTGTAATGTAGTAAAGCCCACTTCAGACTATAATACTGAGTCGTAAGAAAATACGTATCTTAAATAATACGAAATTTTCTCCGCTTGTCAAAAAATCTTTTAAAAAATCTTTTGCGTATTTACACCATCACATCTTAAATATTATTAAAATAAATACAACCCTGAAGTTGGAAGTTTGGTTTGACTGTGTAAGGAAGCGGACGCGTTTCTTAAACACGGCGTTTTGAATTGTTTATTAAACGTAAGAAAAGTCAAATTAAATAGTGAAGTGTACATAAAAACGTTAATAAGCATACAAGAAACAATACTGTGTAAAAACTATCAGTGATCTCACGTTAAATAAATCACAACCCTGATCTTATGAAAAGCGTATACGTTTTCTCATTTTTAGAGAAATTTCTAAAAATTAGAATACGTATCCGCTTGTCATTTTTCAATCCGTATTTCTCTTGGTTTTATACCGATTTGTGTTTACACCATACTATTTTATAGGTTTTACACAAAATTTTGACAGATATTATTACAAATATTATGGTCTGAAGCCACCTTAACCGTTATTAAAGTAGTTAATTTTATTTTTTTTTTTTTTAATTCAAAAAATTTCCAATTTTTTATACCCTCCACTTAGTGATAGAGGGTATATATAAGTTTGTCATTCTGTTTGTAACTCATCGAAATATCGATCTGGGACCCCATAAAGTATATATGTATATTCATGATGCCCGATCGATTTTAAGACATTCTAGTGATGTCCGTCTGTCCGTCTGTCCGTCTGTCTGTGGAAAATGCTGTCGCGGGCAAAATATTGCACAGAGATGACTGAAACTTAACATATTTATTGGAAGTTCTCCCGAGAAGTTTGGTATTGCATATGAGCGATATCGGTTCAGCGGTTCAAAAGTTATGAACGAAAATGTAAGCACACCTAAAAAATTTCAGTACATTCAACATAACCTAAAAATACAAAATGCTTTAATTGGGCTTCTGGTTGGCATATGTGAACATAATTGAACACCAAATGGTATTTAAACAAGTACGAACATATTTTTTGACAAAAAAAGAAAAAAATCGCGGATTTTTTTTACCAAAATTTTTTTTCGCGGAAATTTAAAAAAAAAAAAAAAAAAATTTACAAAAGTAATTTCCCTTTAAATAAAGTTTTTTGCAATAATCTTTTTGAAATTGTGGAGGGTATCACTACATTCGGCAAGGCCGAATTTAACTTTTTTACTTGTTTTTAATTAACTTTTCTCCCAAAACAACTTAAAAAGTAGTTGTTTTAACTGGCATTTTCAGTTGATTTTACTTACACTCAAAAAATGATGTTAGTAAAATCAACTGAAAATGTCTACAACTAATTTTTCAGTTAAATCAACTAGCAATGTAGTTATTTTAACTGACAAAAAACAACTGACTTATGTAGTAAAAATTACTAACATTTGTAGTCAAAACAACTAATATGTAGTAAAAATAAAACAAACAATATATATTTTTTTTTCAAAAAATTTTTCAGAAAAAAAAATTTTAGATCAAATTTTTTTAAAAAAAAAAAAACACTTGTGAAAAATTATAAACGAATTTTTTTTTTTTTTTTTTTAAATTTTGAAAATTTTTCAGAAATAAAGAAAATAAAACTACTTTGAATAACTGTTACTACATTACAGTACTTTTTTGTTAGTTATTCAAAAAATCGACTTAAAATAACTAACAGAAATAGCTGTTTGATATTTTTCATACAAAAATAACTGACTTTGTAGTTGAAAACAACTAACTATTGTAAAATATACAAACAACTAACATGAAGTAACTTACATAATTTTCTAAGTGTACCTAATCTTCTGTGTGCATATGTACCCAACTAAAAAAGTTTAGATATAGTAACTTATTACCATAGAAAAAAATAGAAATGAAACAGAGTCGTATTTCGCTTGAATAAGTATTAGTGACAGCACATTATGTAACTTTTGACGTTTAATAAAAACAATGCAACATAAAGGAGAACAACAACAAAGCAAACAACAAAAGAGAAAAAAAAGTTTTTAAACTATCAATAGTGCACACAAAAAAAAAATAAAAAAATTGTGCCAGTTTTTGGTTTAATTACAACCTATAAAGTGTTTTTGGATAACTTACCAAAGTTTTTGCTCTAAAAAACTTAGGTAAATTATCCAAAACCACTTTATAGGTTGTATTATCCCTAAAACGTACACAATTTTTTTAAATTTTTTTTTTGTGTGTGCGTATTATCTTTAAAAAAAACGTTGAATAAAGCAAAATAAATAATAAATTTAATTAAATGAAAGACAAATTCATTTTTTTATAAACAAAGAATCTAATTTGATATTAAATACGTGTGAGATGAGGAAGAACAAGCATTTTGCCACCATATTAGAAAATACATAAAATACAACACTGCGTACCTTCTAATCTTTTCTATGCTTATTACTTAACATATATTGCCCTATAGGGTGGCACGAATTATGACTTTTTTCGAGTTTCGTCGATCGCCGGGCAAGTTATGGTTCGATTTGGTCTAAAAACTCTAGATTTAAGATTTTAGCTAAATCGGATAATTTTAACCTGTGCCGCTGTGGGGTTAAAGTTTGGCTCTGAAAAAAATTTGTTTTTGGTTTGTACAAAAAACTTTAACACTTTAAAAAACTTTGTCCGATTTGGCTAAAAATTTAAACAAAGGGTTTATAGACCAAAACGAACGATTCTTAAATATTCTTTGAATGTCCGTCTGTCCATCTGTCTGTTGATACACAGAAAAAAATAAAAAAAATATTTGAGTAAATTTTTAATACTACACCGAACCAAATCTCGTAGGTAAAATCAACAAAAAATTTTCGTAGATCTTTAACAAAATTTTGTCAATTTTTTTTTTAAGATTCAACAAATTTTATTCAAATCAACGAAATTTCGTTAAGTTAACATCCTCTGAAGAAGTAAAATTGACAAAATTTCGTCAAATTGACTAATATTATTAGTTTGGACGCCATTATTTTTTCAATGTTCAGCGTCACGAAAAAATGTATTTTCCGCGAAAATTTATTTATTTTTTCATGCAATTTTGTTTAATTGCCTAAAGCTAATAGTTTTTATGCCATTTTTTGGAATTGTTAAAACGTCTTCAAATTCTGCAAACTGCAAACATGTAAACATGTAAGTAATAATATATTTAATAATTAAATTTACAAACAACTAATTTTTATTAATTTGTTATAGGTATTCTACATATTATATTGATGGTGACTTCTCCTGATGTACTTCAAAGATAAATAAGTTAATGTCTGGAATTTGGATTAACACATTCGAAATATATGCACACGCCAGCATTTTTGTCGTCGTTCGATTTAATAAATTCATTCGTTTCTCTTTTTTTGTAAGTTTATATTTAAATTATTATTTATGATTTTTTTAATTATTAATTTTTTTTTGTTAATTATAGTAAACATTTTTTTTTTAAATATTAACAAATTTAATTAAATAAAAAAATAATTACAAAAATAGTATTTATGGATATTTTATTTTTTTTAAGGGTAGAAAAAGTTAGGAAAATACTTAGATAAAATATTATAAAATTGACGAAAATCATTTTGTTAAATTGATGATATTTATTCAAATTGAATAAAATATTTTATTCAAATTAACGAAAATAATTCTGTTAATTTGACGAAATTTCGTCAAACTGATGTCAAATATAAATCAACGAATTTTATTCAATTCAACACCTCGGTTTTGTTAGCTGTATAATGATTGTTCTTTCGTCAAATCAACATGCTTTTTCGTCAATATTACTGCCATATTTGGTTCGGTGTATTGAGTAAAAAATTACTCAATTTTGCACCAGTAAACGATTTAATAGTATTGAGTAAATTTTTAATAAAAATTTATTAAATGTTTGAAAAAAAATTTGAGTTAATTTCTAATTGACACAATTAAAAATTTACTCAAAATTTATCTATTTTTTTTTTTTTTAAGTTTAAAAAAGTTTTAAATTTTTTTACAAAAAAAAAACAAAAAACTTGTTTTTTCAAACTTTACCAAACATATTTATGTCTCAAAAACATATGAAAATTTTATAATGACGATTACAAACTTTGATATACATACACAAAAACTAAAAACTAAACGAGAATTCAAAAAACTATGAGAGTTTAAAAAGAAAATTAAAAAAACTAATAAATTTTGATTAAATTATTTACTTAAATTGTTTTTAAAATTTTGTTTTTAAATTAAAACAAGTGATTACTCAAATTTGTTTGCTCCATATTTTAATCTGTGTATACTAAGCACCGTGAAAGAACAACACGTGATTTTTTTCAAATTTTTTTACTTAGGTTTAGGGGTCGCTGATTTTTCGCTGAAAAAAATCGGTAGAAAAAGAAAACTTTTTACAATTCTATGAAGAGTGAAACCCCTAATTGTTCTTTATCTAACACTTCTGACACATTTCTACTCAATGATACCGTATTGTACGTCTACGCGATCGAAAACCTTTCTAGACATAGTAAATACGAATATTATTAATGCACCCTACAACGAACCTAATAGTGAATTATATGATTATGTTGTTTTGTAGACTGTGTCGGTTGCAAGGGGAAAAAATGTCCATTTTCCGCGCATAATTTTAAAGTTTACCTCGAAAAACCACATCCAAAATATAAGATATTTTATGACAAAGCTATGAACAAAAATGCCTGCGAATTTTGTACTCTTGTCCAAAATATTAAATCGTGATAATGTTTTGCGGAAGATTTGGGTGTACTTGCTAAAGCAAAGTTTTTTTAGAAAAAATAATGTTGTATTACTTTGCTATTCCATGCAAAACGAATTGAAATATCAGTCGAGGACCCCATTAAAAAACCAAAAGAGTTGTACATTTGGTAAATGAGTGCAAAAATAAATGCACAAAAGTGTTTTTACATTTTAGAGTATAACAGATTCGGCACCAAATAATATAACACTCTCACTTGTTTTTATGTACATTTGATAAACAACTGGAAAATTTTTATGCGAAAAGCTTAGAACTTGGTGAAAAAATCAAAATTATGTTAAAAAAATTTAATGAACCCAAAATTTTTGGTGCAAAAAAATTTTGATGAATTGATGAAAACAAAAAATTTTATAAAAAAAAAGTTTGATGAAAAAAAAAAAAATTAATGAAAAAAAAAATTTGATGAAAAAAAAAATTAATAAAAAAAAAAAAAATTGATGAAGAAAAAAAATTTAATGAAAAAAAAAAATTAATGAAAAAAAAAATTAATGAAAAAAAAAATTTGATGAAAACATAAAATTTTCTGAAAAAAAAAGTTTGATGAAAAAAAAAAGTTGATGAAACAAAAAATTTGATGAAAAAAAAATTGAAGAAAAAAAAATTTGATAAAAAAAAAAGTGAAAAAAAAAGTTCGATGAAAAAAAAATATGGAAAAAAAAATTGATGAAAAAAAAAGTTTGATGAAAAAAAAAAAAATTGATGAAAAAAAAAAAATTTGTTGGAAAAAAAATTTATGGAAAAAAAATTGACGAAAAAAATTTTATAAAAAAAAATTTTTTTTGTTGAAAAATAATTTTGTTACCTTTTATTCACCAGCTGGTGAAAAACAGTTTTATTCACCACGAGGTGAATTATTATCCAAGTTACAAACCCAAGTTATTAAAATTTTTGGTTTTAAGAAAATGAAAATAATAATTCTTGTTTTCTTTTTCGTTAATTGTTAGCTTATATAGTCAAACTGAGGTGGCGTCCTGCAACTTTTTTAAAATTTGACACCAGCCTAAAAACATTATCATGCACTCAAAAAATTATGTTAGTAAAATCAACTTCAAATATCAGTTAAAATAACTACTTTGTAAGTTGTTTTGGGGTCAACTACTTTTTCAGTTAAATCAACTAACAATGTCAGTTATTTTAACTGACAAAAAACAACTGACTTATGTAGTAAAAACTACTAACATTTGTAGTCAAAACAACTAAAATGTAGTAAAAATAAAATAATCATAATTTTTTTTTTTTTTTAATTTTTCAGAAAAAAAATTGAAGACCAAATTTTTTTTAAATAAGTTGTGAAAAATAAAAAAAACGAAAATTTATTTTTATTTTTTGAAAAAATACTTAAAAATTTTTTCAGAGATAAAAAAAATAAAATTAACTACTTTAAATTACTGTTACTACAGCACAGTACTTTTTTGTTAGTTGTTCAAAAAAACTATTTAAAATAACTAACAGAAATAGTTGTTTGATATTTTTCAAACAAAAACAACTGACTTTGTAGTTGAAAACAACTAACTACTGTAAAATATATAAACAACTTACATGTAGTAACTTACATCATTTTCTGACAATGAGTGTGTGAATATGCATTTTGGCGGTACCAAACGCGATCTTTATATTTATTATTTCTCTTTTTACAATTTAAGTCTAATATATTACGAAGAAACAGTATTTGTCAATAAACTGCATTTTTTTTTTTTAAATGCATGTAAATTCCACTATATTTAACGGATTGTAATAAAACACCCCTTTTTCTTCTTCGTAATAGATCAGACTTGAGCTGTAATTAGAGAAATATGTTTTAAACAAACTTAAACATACTAAAATTTACAATAAAATTAGTTTTTTTTTCTAAATTTTGTAAAAATTTTGTAGTTCTATGCACTAAAAAAATTATGTTAGTAAAATCAGCTGAAAATGTCAGTTAAAATAACAACTTTGTAAGTTATTTTGGGGTCAACTACTTTTTCATTTAAATCAACTAACAATGTTAGTTATTTTAACTGACACAAAACAACTGACTTATGTAGTAAAAACTACTTACATTTATAGTCAAAACAACTAAAATGTAGTAAAAATAAAATAATCAATATATATTTTTTTTCCAAAAAATTTTTCAGAAAAAAAAATTGAAGACCAAATTTTTTTAAAGCTTTTTTTTTAAAAAAAAAAAGTTGTGAAAAATAAAAAACGAAAATTTATTTTTATTTTTTGGAAAAAAACTTTTGAAAATTTTTCAGAGATGAAAAATAAAATTAACTACTTAAAATAACTGTTACTACATTACAGTACTTTTTTGTTAGTTATTCAAAAAACGACTTAAAATAACTAACACAAATAGTTGTTTGATATTTTTCATACAAAAACAACTGACTTTGTAGTTGAAATAACTATGTAACTACTGTAAAATATACAAACAACTAACATGTAGTAACTAACATAATTTTCTGAGTGTGGGGATAATCGGATTGAAAAGTATTGTATAGAAAATTGATAAAGCATTTAATAAATTAAAAAAATTAAATTCGTAGATTTGGTCCAAAGATATTTTACTAGAGTAAAAAAGTGGCAAAATTTTCGTAAATCCAAAAGGAGGGCTAGATTTGATTTAAAAAGCCTGAAACATGGTGCAGAGTTGTATATGGTCGTCTTGACCGATCATTTTTATATTCTTAATTGTTTTTGCAATTGTTCCTTTTGTTGTTTGCTTATCTTACTTATTATGTTCTTGTATTTTTATTATTTTGATACAATTTTTCACCCATATGTAGACTTTTACCGGCAATATTTGAAACAGTCTCGTCTATATATTTAATACGTTCGGTTGTGATTCCGTTACCCAAACAACTTGTCGTTAAAATTACAAACAATAATAAATAGCTACATACAACATATTAAAATAATTCTTGAATAAATTTTGTAATCTACAAAAAGTGTCCAAAGGTTAGTTTAGTGAACTC
This sequence comes from Pegoplata infirma, assembly GCA_963921195.1. NCBI lineage: Eukaryota > Metazoa > Arthropoda > Insecta > Diptera > Anthomyiidae > Pegoplata > Pegoplata infirma. The sequence goes on along the minus strand of OY992536.1, from coordinate 226,253,816 downwards.
ATTTATTGACAAATTATAAAAAAAAAATTGTATTACATGTAAAAGACCTTTAACCCAAAATAATATTTGATATTAAGATAGTAAAGGATATGAATTATAAGTTCAAATCCAAAAATATATTTAAAAAAATATATTAACTCCACTACTTTATAGAGGGAAAAAAAGTTTGTCATTCCGTTTGAATAAATTAAATCTAAATTTAGATTATTTAAATACTTTTTCTGTTTTAATAATATTTAAAAAACAAACAAAAATTCAAACTAAGCCCGAAAGTTGAATAAATTAGCGGCAAGTTCTGCATTTTAAGTGAAAGTGAAAATTTACATTGAAAAAATTATGTGGTTAGAATCTATTATAAACCACAGTTTAAACAACTATATTTGTTTGATAAAAACCAAATGAATAAGTTGTTATTTTAACCTACACTCAAAAAAAAAACCTTGTAAAATTACAAGAAAAACTTGTAACTTTTTAACATGATAATGTTTTTAGGCTGGTGTCTAATTTTAAAAAAGTTGCAGGACGCCACCTCAGTTTGACTATATAAGCTAACAATTAACGAAAAAGAAAACAAGAATTACTATTCTCATTTTCTTAAAACCAAAAATTTTAATAACTTGGGTTTGTTACTTGGATAATAATTCACCTCGTGGTGAATAAAACCGTTTTTCACCAGCTTTTGAATAAAAAGTAACATAATTATTTTTCAACAAAAAAATTTTTTTTTTTTTCATGAAATTTTTTTTTTTTATGAAATTTTTTTTTTCATCATTTTTTTCCATTAAAACTTTTTTTTGTCATCAAATTTTTTTTTTCATCAATTTTTTTTTTTTTCATCAAACTTTTTTTTTCATCAAATTTTTTTATTTTTTTATAAAATTTTTTTTTTCATCATACTTTTTTTCATCATTTTTTTAATCAAATTTTTTTTTTCATTAATTTGTTTTTCATCAAATTTTTTTTTTCATCAATTTTTTTTTTCATCAATTTTTTTCCATCAAATTTTTTTTCCATCAAATTTTTTTTCATAAAATGTTTGTTTTTCATTAAACTTTATTTTTCATCAATTTTTTTTTTCATAAATTTTTTTTTTTTTCATCAATTTTTTTTCCATCAAATTATTTTTCATCAAATTTTTTTTTCATCAATTTTTTTTTTTTCATCAAATTTTTTTTTTTCATCAAATTTTTTTTTATCAATTTTTTTTTCATTAATTTTTTTTTCATCATTTTTTTTTTTTTCATCAAAAAGTTTTTTTATCATATTTTTTTCATCAATTTTTTTCATCAAATTTTTGTTATCAAATTTTTTATTATCAATTTTTTTCTCGCCAAAAAAATTTGTTTTTTCATATTTTTTTCCCCTTCAATTTTTTTTTAAATTAAAAAAATTTTCTTTCATCAAAAACATTTTTTTAATCAAAATCTTTTTTCACCAAAAATTTTGGGTTCATTAAATTTTTTTTAACATAAATTACTTTTTCACCAAGTCTAAGCTTTTCGCATAAAAATTTTCCATTTGTTTATCGAATGTACATAAAACAAGTGAGAGCGTTATATTCTTTGGTGCCGACTCTTTTATACTCTCCAAAATGTAAAAACACTTTTTGCACTTACTTTTGCACTCACTTACGAAATGTACAGCTCTTTTGGTTTTTTAATGGGGTCCTTGACTGATATTTCAATTCGTTTTGCATGGAATAGCAAAGTAATATAACATTATCTTTTCTAAAAAAAAACTTTGCTTTGGCAAGAACACTCAAATCTTCCGCAAAACATTATCATGATTTAATGTTTTGGGCAAGAGTACAAAATTCGCAGGCATTTTTTTTTGTTTGCTACCTCCTATTTGACAAAAATTCCTTGTAATTTTACAAGATGTTTACCAAAAATTTTGTAATTTTACAAGGTTTTTACCAATAAAATTGTAAATTTACAAGTTTTTTGACCCGATAAAATTTACAAAGAGGTTTCGTAATTTTACTAGATTTTTTGCTACCTCCTATTTTACGAGAACTTCTTGTAATTTTACAAGATTTTTACCAATAATTTTGTAATTTTTACAAGTTTTTTACCAATAAAATTGTAAATTTACAGTTTTTTGGTGCAATTAAAATTACAAGGAATTCTCGTGAATTTACTAGATTTTTTTTTTGTAAAATTACAAAAAAAAAATGTAAATTTCGATTTGTTAAAAAACAAGGAAAACTGTTAAATATTGGTAAAATGGGATTACGAGACTTTTCCTAGTAATTTGACAAAGTTTTTTTTTGTGTGTATTGATTAACAAATGTACACCCAAAAAATTACATTCACTCAGAAAATTATGTAAGATACTACATGTTAGTTGTTTGTATATTAAACAGTAGCAGTGGCGGGTACAGCTTTTGGGTGTGGGGGGGGAAAATTTTTTTTACTTCGAAAAAAAATCATAAATTAACCTTTGTTGACGAGCAAAAAAAAGGATACGTTTTTTTACAAAAAAAAGTGATGGGAAAGCTATAAAATCATCAAATTTATTAGTTTTTGCCGAAGGAGGTTTGTTTTTCATGACCATATTTCGTTTAGGTCAATTTTTTTTTTAATTTGTTTTAAAAGAAAATTGTATATTTTTCGTATACATAAAATAGAATTTTTTAATAGAAGAAATTCTTCCTACATAGAAAACATCAAATGTTAAAACATTTTTCGTGAAAAAAATATTTTTTATATGGAAAATGTCTCAGAATATAAGACTTTTCTTAACGAAAAATGTCTCAGAATCTAAGACTATTTTCGTATAGAAAAATTTTCAGATTTTTAAAAGAAATTTAAAAGAAAATTGTATATTTTTTGTATACATAAGAGTCTAAATCTGAGAATTTTTTAATAGAAAAAATTCTTCCTGCATAGAACATATCAGATTTTGAGACATTTTTCGTGTCTGAAATTTTTATTTTTTTTCGTATAGAAAAATTTTCAGATTCTAAGAATTTTTTCCACAGAAAAAGTCTCAGATTCTGAGACATTTTACTATAGAAAAAGTCTCATATTTTAAAGCGTTATTGAGACATTTTTCCTATAGCGAGGTCTCTGATTATTGGATTTGTTTCATACTGAAAAAATTTTAGATTTTGCAACCTTTTTTCTATAGAAAAAGTCTTAGTTTCTTGACCTTTTTTCAATAAAAAAAGTCTCAGATTCTAAGAACTTTTCCTAAAGAAAAAGTTTCAAATTCTGAGATCTTATTCCTAAAGAAAAAAGCTCAGATTCTCAGACCTTTTTCCTAAAGAAAAAGTCTAAGACTCTGAGAGCTTTTTCTGATACAGAAAAAGTTTAAATTCTGGCACTTTTTCTTTAAAGAAGAAGTGACAGATTCTGAGACCTTTTTCTGATTCTGAAATCATTTCCGATTCTAAGACACTTTTTCTATAGACCCTTTCCTAAAGAAAAAGTCCCATATTCGGAAATGTTTTTCCTATAGAAAACGTCTCAGACTTTAAGACCTTTTTCCTATAGAAAGGTCATAGATTCTGAGACCTGTTTCCTATAGAAAAAGTCTGAGATTCTGAGACATTTTTCTGAGACTCGGAGACCTTATTCCTATAAAAAGTCTTAGATTCTAAGACCTTTTTCCCGTTGAAAAAGTCTCAGATTCTACGACCTTCTACCAATTCAGTAAGTTTCAAATTCTGAGACTTTTTTTCAACAATAAAAAAGTCTCAGACTTTAAGACCTTTTTCTTTTAAAAAAGACTCAAATTCTCAAAGTCTCAAATTCAGAAATTCTGAGACTTTTTTTCCAAAGAAAAATTCTTCTGCGACCTTTTCCTATAAATAAATTTAAAACCTTTTTCACATAAAAAGGTCTCAGATTCTGAGAATTTTTTCTTTAGAAAAAGTTTTTTCTTTAGAAAAAAAAAATTAAAATAGTTTTACATATGTAAGTTCGACTATCAACATTGCTATGTAGAAGACAAAAATTTTTTATATAAACCAAATTAAGATCCTGTAAGATTTTTCTATACAAAAAAAGCATATTCTAATTAATTAGTTTATGCCAAAATTCATAATAAGATTGACAGATATTTTTCACAGAAAATGTTCAGATTAATTCACTTTTCCCTTAAAAAATTTTCCTATTAAAATTTTTTAGATTTTCTTCTATGAAAAATTTTTGGACTTCGAGATTTTTTTAGAAAATTTCCTTCTTTCTTTTTTTCTTCTTTTTCTTTTCTTTCCTTTCCTTTTTTTCTTTTTTTTTCTTTTTTTCCTTTTTTTTTCTTTTCGAAATTTGGTCTGGGGGGGGAAATTTCCCCTTTTTCCCCCCCCTTGTACCCGCGCATGAACAGTAGCTAGTTGTTTTCAACTACAAAGTCAGTTGTTTTTGTATGAAAATTTCAAACAACTATTTATGTTAGTTATTTTAAGTCGTTTTTTGAAAAACTAACAAAAAAGTACTGTAATGTAGTAACAGTTATTTAAAGTAGTTAATTTTATTTTTGTATCTCTTTTTTTCCAAAAAATAAAAATAAATTTTCGTTTTTTTCACAACTTTAAAAAAAATTGAAAAAAATTTGGTCTTCAATTTTTTTTCCGAAATTTTTTTGAAAAAAAAAATTATATTGTTTATTTTATTTTTACTACATTTTAGTTGTTTTGACTACAAATGTAAGTAGTTTTTACTACATAAGTCAGTTGTTTTTTGCCAGTTAAAATAACTAACATTGTTAGTTGATTTAACTGAAAAAGTAGTTGACCCCAAAACAACTTACTAAGTAGTTATTTTAACTGACATTTTCATTTGATTTTACTAACATAATTTTTTGAGTGTATAGCTCTTTTATTTTGTACTGTATGGTGCCCTTCACATACGGACATTGCTAAAATGTCTTTGATTCTATCACTGATCAATAATAAGTATATACCTTATGGGGTCCTAGATCGATATTTTGATACAGTGGATATAGGGATAAAAAAATAATTGTTCGATTAATTGACATAAATTAATCGATTTATTCGAAAATCGTCATTTTTAAATTAATCGAACAAGAGTTTGGTTTTGTTTGATCGATTAATCGAATTATTCATAATCGGTTAACAACTCTAGTATCAATACATACGGCAAAGACGAATTTTACTTTTATTTATTGTTACTACACAGAAAAAAATATGGAGGAAACAAATTTGAGTAATCGCTTGCAGTGGCGTATACAGGGGGGGGGCCCGGGCCCCCCCCGAAATGATTTTACAAATATCAGGATAAAAAATCAATATTAAAAAATCTTCTTTAAAAAATAGAAAAACATTTGAGAATCTAAAATTTTTTGAAGAAAACTGTTTTGAAACTGAAAATTTTCCTGTTAAAAAAAAAATCTCAAAATCTGAAAATTTTTTCTTAGAATTTGAAATTCTTCAACTTAAGATTCTAATAGAAAAATTTGTTAGAACCTTTAGTTTTATGGACACAAAAAATGGACCTTATTGTAAGTAAAATGTAGTCAAATCTTAAAACGCGGCTTTGTCTTTTAAAAAAATCTCTCAGAACGAGAGATTTTCTTAAAAAAAAAAAAAATCTCAAAATTGATGACTTTTTTATCGGAATAATGCCTTAAAATACACCGCTCAACAAATGACTCCGGTTTGAATACAAAATTTTTAAAGATTTTGACTCGCTGATTCCAAATCTGTGCTCCAAATTTTTCCATCACGTCTAGAATTTTCATTATTCGCGGTTGAAAATGCGAAAAAACGCGATTTCTGCATTTTTTGAAAGCCTGCACAGCAGCCACTGGGTGGAATAAAAATCTGGCGTAAAGAGTTAGAGTAGAATTGAACTATGATCTTAAATATATGATCAAAAAAATTTGAAGTTGTTGCACTATTATTGGCTAAACATATATTTTAAAAAAGCACTGTGAAAAAAATTAGAAAAACACCATTTTTAAAGGCTCTAAAACAAAAACCAGATGATCAATCTTTGTTGTGATGAGCTCAAAATTTAAAAGTTCATTCTTTCTTATAGACTTTTAAACCCATTAAAGATATCTTCCGGTTTGTACGAAAAATAACACAGAAAACTTAAATTTGTAAAATATTTATTTTTTTAGTTTTTCTTTGAAAAATTAAAAAAAAAAAAAAACTAACTCTATCTACCTTATCTTTTTTACAAAAATGATCATTTTAACAGAGTCATTTTAAAACGCAATTGTAACCCAACCAAACGCAATAATTAGAAAAAAAATGTTTTCTATGTTGGAGACCAAAGACAAATTATACTTTTGCGCTTTATACCAGATTTGTATTCCACTCAATGGCTGCTGTGCAGGCTTTCAAATAATGCAAAAATCGTAATTTTTCGCATTTTCAACCATGAATAACTAAAAATCTGGACGTGATGGAAAAATTTGGAGAACAGATTTGGAATCAGGAGATCAAAGTCTACTAAAATTGATCACCAGAATTCAAACCGGAAAATGAGCGGTGATATTAGCCTTTTTCGCAGAATCTTAGACTTTTTCTATATGAAAAATGTTTCGGAATCTGAGAACTTTCTATAGGAATAATGTTTCTGAATCTGAAAAATGTCTCAAAATCTAAGATTTTTTCTGTAAAAAATTCTTAGAATCTGAAGCTTTTCTATATGAAAAATGTTTTAGAATCTGAGAACTTTCTATAGGAATAATGTCTCTAAATCTGAGAATTTTTCTTACAATCTAGAAAAATGTCTCAGAGACACAAGCTGAGACTTTTTGTATAGAAAAAATGCTCAAAATCTGGGAGTTTTTCTATTGTAAAAATCTCTTTTTCTATAAGAATAATGTCTCTGAATCTGAGTATTTTTCTATGGAAAAAATATTTCAGAATCAGAGACTTTTTTTTAGGAAAAATGTATCAGAATCTGAGGCTTTTTCTATATGAAAAATGTTTCAGAATCTGACAATTTCCTATAGGCAAAATGTCTCAGAATTTGAGACTTGATCTATAGAAAAGTGTTTAAGCATCTGAGACTTTTTCGATAGGAAAAATGTCTGAGAATCTGAGACATTTTATATAGGAAAAATGTCGAAGAATCTTAAACTTTTTCTGTAAGAAACATGTCGAAGAATGTGACACTTTTTCCATAAGAATCTTAGACTTTTTCTATAGGAAAATTTTCTCAGCATCCGAGAGATTTTCTTTGGCAAAAATGTTTTAGAATCTAAGAATTTTTATACTGTTTCTTTTTAAAAGGTCTCTGAATGTGAATCATTTTTCTTGTAGAAAAAGCGAAGATTTTCTCAGAATATAAAACTTTTTGTGTAGAATTTTTCAGAATCTGAGAAAAAATAGAAATATCACAAATTATGGGAAAATGTCTTACAACCGGAGTCTTTTCTTTTGGAAAAGTGTTTTATGAATATGTTTATAGAATCATTTTTAAAAGTGACTTTTTCGGAAAACCGTTTTCCATTGAAAATATAATTTTGAGTCTTTGACTTTTTCTATAACAAAAACCATCTTAACTGGAAATTGTCATAGAATCTTAGACTTTTCTTTGAAAAAAAAAAAAATCCAGATTCTGAATCTTGTATCAACATCTACAATTCACACTTTAAAAAAAGGCTTAAGTCTTTAAAAAAAATTTAAAATATAAAAAAAAATTTATTTTTTTCCCCCAACAGTTTTAAACTTACACAAAAATGAAGAATCTGATTGTGTTACATTCAGTTCAAGGAAAAGATCGAGCAAAATTCTAAAACATGTGCTGTTATGTAAATTTGAAAAAAAAACAAATTGAAAAAAATGTTGGGCCCCCACCGAAATAAAATCCTGGATACGCCCCTGATCGCTTGTTTAAATTTAAAAACAAAAATTGAGTAATTTTTTAATTGACGCAATTAAAAATTTACTTAAAAATTTTAAAAACAAATTAAGTAAACAATTTAATAGAAATTTAATATTTTTTTTATTTTTTTTTAACTCTCATAGTTTTTTGAATTCTCGTTTAGTTTATAGTTTTTTGTGTATGTATATGAAAGTTTGTAATCGTCTTTATAAAATTTTCCTATGTTTTTGAGACATAAATATGTTTGGTTAAGTTTGAAAAAGCAAGTTTTTTGTTTTTTTTTTTGTAAAAAAAGTTTAAAACTTTTTTAAACTTAAAAAAAAAAAATAGATAAATTTTGAGTAAATTTTTAATTGTGTCAATTAAAAATTTACTCAAATTTTTTTTCAAACATTTAATAAATTTTTGTTAAAAATTTACTCAACACTATTAAATCGTTTACTGCTGCAAAATTGAGTAATTTTTTACTCAATAGTATTAAAAATTTACTCAAATATTTTTTTTATTTTTTTCCGTGTAATAGGTTTTATCAAATTTGTTAGTAAATTGACAAGCATTATTTGCTATAATTTCCATTTTATTTTTCAAACTATTGAATTAATAAGAAAAAAATATTTTTCACTTTTTTTTCCTAAATTAAGTTTACTTTTAAATAAATTTAATAAAACATTAGTTAGGGTGTTAAAAGATTCGGCAAGACCGCTTTGAATACTTCTAGTTTTTTAAATTAGAATATATTTACCTAAATCCAGTTCTAACCGCTTTTAAAAATATTATAAATAAATAAAATTTTTAATTTTTATGAATACATTTACCCAAATGTGGACTTTAAACACTTTGGAGTACAACCATTAATTGTTTTTATTTTGATATACATAATTTTGGACTATTTTAAAACTCAGACGGTTCTAATCACCGAAGGTGTGTAGATTTAGGTATAAATTAAACAAACTACTGTACATATAAATTTTGATTATTTTTTGTTTAATCATTATTAACGCAATACGACGTCCGTCTTTTAAAACAGAAATATTTAATCTTTTTGGAAGCAAGAAGCAAATTATCATAATACCACTTGATTTTTGTTCTTTCTATTTAACAGAGTCCTAAGTTTATTAACCCATCATGGATCGGGCATCGATATATTTTATGGATGAAGGTGGAAAAAACACTTATGATTTTGATGAAGAATTGCCTCCTTTACCTCTGCCCGATTTGCCTGACACTCTGCAACGGTATTATGAAAGTTTGAAACCTTTCGGCACAGACGAAGAATTGGCAACAGCACGTAAATCTATAGAAGAATTTGAAAAGGGTATTGGTGCTAAATTACAAGTAAAATTAAAGGAAAGAGCTTCAAAAATGAAAAATTGGTTAGATGAATGGTGGGATGCTTACGCGTATCACACATTAAGATTTCCACTGAATCCTTATATTGTTATGGCTATGCCCATTAAATTAGAAGTTTTAGGTCTTTCAGAAACACCCGAAAAGTCTTTAAAGGTAAGGAATTAGAAATATCTGAACATAAACATATTATGAAGTAAACTAATTTTAATTTAATATTTCAGAATTTAGCTCGTCTTACATATCATACCATTGAATTTTGGGATTTATTACGTAAAGCCACCATTAAACCACTGTCCTCAAATGGTGGTAAAATTAAATACTCCTCAGCTTTATATAAGAGATTCTTTTCTACCAGCCGAATACCCGGTTTGGAGATGGATCACATTGAAAAACATTTTAAGACTGGTAGGTGAATAAGATAAAATGAATACCCATCCGATTTTTTTTACTAGCATTTGAATTTCGTTTTTTTAAGTATTTAAAGTTTTTGTATACTAAATATGTCCTAATTTAGGGGGCACTGGTGGTGCTCTTATTGGCCATGTTGGGTCCAACGTACAAACTTAAGCTTGAAATTACTTTAGCTATAACCGGTATGAATTTCGCTGCAATCAGTCTAGTACCGAATTACATTTCTAAGCATTTTGCTAGGCCGAGTTATAAAACAATTGTGCATCGATGCGTATGATTGTTATTTGAAGGCATTACAAAGTTAAGTATACGCCTCTTTTACAGTTTTCATGTAATTAAAACACAGTGATAAAAATGAGATGAAACCAAAAGCAAATGAAACTTAACTCTAACGCTTTTTTTAGTTCAGTGCTAGATTTTTTTTACACTGATTTGAAGTTGATGATTTTAAAAAATTTAAAGTTTTTGTATACTTATACTAAATATGTCCTTATTTAGGGGCCCCTGGCCCTGGTAAAACCGGTATGAATTTCGCTACAATCGGTTTAATATACATATACTTACACTTAAAAAATTATGTCATTAACTGTTTGTAGTTTATTTAAAAAGTTTTCCGTTTAGTCGTTTTTAAAAGAAAAACATTTGTTTGATGTTCAGTTTTTATTAATGACTACTTCTGTCCTTTGTTTCAAAAATAACACACTAAAAAATAAAGACTTTCATTTACATTTAATCTTTAAAGTCATTTATTTTTGTTCTGTAAGTAAAAACTACTGATTATTCTTTAAATTTTTATTGATTTGTGTAAGTCATTTTTTTTAAATTGTTGGTATTTTTTAATGAGATATCATTAGTTTTTACCTACACAAGTAGGCTATTTTTTTGTAGAAAAAAAATTCAAAAAATTATTTATAGAAATATAAAAACATGTTTGTATCAAGTGACTTTGGCACGATGGGTAGAGTGTCTGGCCAGAATGTAGTTGATTGCGGGATCGATTCCCCAAAATTTTATTAAAAATTTTTAAAAAAAATATTTCAATAGAAAATTGTAAAAAATAACCTACAAAATCATTAATTTTTAATGTTTTCGTAGGTTATTTTTTTGGAATTTGTTGGTAAAAATAACAGAACTATCATTAATTTTTAATGTTTTCGTAGGTTATTTTTTTCGAATTTGTTGGTAAAAAATAATGAAAAAACTTAATTTTTTAATGTTTAGTGTTATTTATTTTAGAAAATTTTGTCAACAGTAAAAAATAAATGTTGATGTTTGTTAAAACAAATGAATAATTACTGGAATGGTTTTCAATTGTTTATTCACTGGTTTTAAGTGTGTTTTTCATTTGTTTTTGCCTACAAAATATTTTGAGTGTACTGTATAGCCAAATTATTAAAAATAAACCACTGTTAAACGTTGCGTATGATTATTATTTCAAGGCAATTACAAAATTAAGTATACGCCACTACCGTTTTCAAGTAATTATATTATAGTTCTAACACCGTCCGACAAATTTCACAATTCGCGTTTTCGCGAAAAATGCAAAAAAAAATTTGAACTATGGAAAAAATTTGGTCTCACAAAAGAAGTGTGAAATAAGTAGAAAAAATTTAGTGAATATACTTCTAAGAAAAATAGTGTTAATAGATGTACTCAGTAAAATTTAATGTCAGTTCTTTTCTTGGAACATATTAACCCTCTATCTCCAATTTTTAGGTGTAATTTTTATCCTTATTTCAAATACTTTCCTAGAAAACCATTAAATCGTGCGTTTGAAGGGTTAAAATGTTCCACAAAAATGTTTTGCGTCAAATATCACTGGGGTTTGTCAAAGACCAAAAGTTAGTAAGATGTTAGCAAAATGCTTAAAAAAGTAAAATTGTAAAGTATCATATTTTATTAAATTGTGTTTCACCAAAGATGCTTTACAATTGAAGGGTTTATTGTAAAAACTCGATGAGCAACATTTCATTTTATGGTGGTTTTTGCCTTAAAACTTTTAAAATATTGTGGAAAATAGAACTTTTGCAGAACTTTCATTCTCAATATACTTGCACGAAGGGTTAAAGCAAGGCTTCTGCCAAAAATCTGTAAATGGAACATCAGCAGAAGGCGAACAACACGAAAAAATTAAATGTTGCTTATCAAGTTCTTGCAGTAAGCCCTTCAATTCTACTTTTTTAAGCATTTTGCTAGCATTGCACAAATTATTGGCCTTTGACTACTCCTAGTGAAATTTGATGCAAAACGTTTTTGTGGAACATTTTAACCCTTCAAAGGCACGATTTAATGCAATGATTCCCAACCTTCGATTCTCGCCCCACTGGGGTGCAGTTTGAATGTTTCAGGGGGGCAACGAGCAAATTTTCAAGATTTTTTTTTAGTAAAACTAACTTAAAAAAAATATTTTTTTAACCAATTTATCTTGAATAATTTCTTTTTAGTAAAATTAACTACAAATTTTTAGTTAATTATCAAAAACTTTTACTAAAAACTTAGTTTAAACCCCGATTTCAACAAAAAGTTAGCTTAACCCCTAGTAATTTTGAATTATAAAAAGGATAGAAAAATGTACAAATTTTTCTTTAGGGGCATGGCAATTTTTTTAACTTAAAAGTGGGGCACGTCGTAAAAAAGGTTGGGAACCATTGATTTAATGGTTTTCTAGGAGAGTATTTGAAATAAATTCAAACACTGATATGGTCAAAAAGCCAAGACACTCCAACATTAAAATCGTCTTTTTATACCCTCCAACCATAGTATGGGGGTATACTCACTTTGTCATTCCGTGTGTAACGCATCGAAATATTGGTCTAGGACCCCATAAAGTATATATTTTATTGATCAGTGTTCGATTCTAAGACATTCTAGCGATGTCCGTCCGTCTGTCCTTCTGTCTGTCCGTCTGTAGAGGACACGATACTGTCCAAAATAAAAGAGCTAGACTTCCGAAGTTGGGCACGAATATGTCTTATATTCCTAGGCAGGTTAAGTTCGGAAATGGGCAAAATCGGACCAAGGGGAAAAAAGTTCCCCCTTGGAGAACTAAACCAACCTAAGAAAAACCGCATTTTTTACAGGGTTTTTTGTACTTTTGCTAAGCAAATGCAACATTCTTATCTCAGAAGAAGTTCAAAATCGCAAGGGGAAGGTGCCCCCTAACGTCTCCCACCAAAAAAGACGCCCCTGGATTTTTTTATATTGTTTTTTTTTTTACATTTTGGAGGGTATAAAAGTTTCGGCACAGCCGAATGTAACATTCTCACTTGTTTTATATATATTTTTAAGTTTATAGCAAATCGGTTCATAAGGGTTGAGATACTTCCCTTGTTAGAAATTCTTATAAAAGTTCACCAACTTCAAAAAACTTCGCTCTAACAATAAACTAAACAAGTAAAAAAGTTAAATTCGGCCTTGCCGAATGTAGTGATACCCTCCAAAATTTCAAAAAGATTATTGCAAACAACTTTATTTAAAAGGGAATTACTTTTGAAAAAAAAAAATTGAAAAAAAATTTCCGCGAAAAAAAATTTTGGTAAAAAAAAAATCCGCGATTTTTTTCTTTTTGTGTCAAAAAATATGTTCGTACTTGTTTAAATACCATTTGGTATTCAATTATGTTCACATATGTCAAACAGCAGCTGAATTAAAGCATTTTGTATTTTTAGGTTATGTTGAATGTACTGAAATTTTTGAGGCGTGCTTACATTTTCGTTCATAACTTTTGAACCGCTGAACCGATATCGCTCAAATGCAATACCAAACTTCTCGGGAGAACTTCCAATATATATGTTAAGTTTCAGTCATCTCTGTGCAATATTTTGTCCGCGAGAGCATTTTCCACAGACAGACAGACAGACGGACATCGCTAGAATGTCTTAAAATCGATCGGGCATCATGAATATATATCGTCACCTAAAATGCAAAACGCCCTATCTAACATTTTATAAATTTTACAGGAGAAGCAAAAAACGTGTTTATATAAAAACTATAAAAGTTTTCATTACAAATTTCTTAAATATTAGTAAAAACACACAAACAAATTAATTTTTGTTAAAAAAAATTATAATTTTTTAATATTTGAAAAGTTATGTTAGTAACGCCCTTTTGTCTTGTAATTTTCAGAAACACTAAAAGCCCTAACTGCACTGAAGATGTTTAAAAACACCAAGCAGATGTGTTATAAAATGTAACAACATGCTAACAAAATTTTATACTGACTGTTGTTTTATCATATAGAACTCTAACAAAATGTGGGCGGTATTGGAAAAAGGGGCGTGGCACCTGCTATATAACCTAACACTGCAAAATGTCTCATTTTGGATTCTGTTAAACACATGCTAAATTAATTTGATACAAAATGTCAATTTACCATTTTAAAGCTCCATGTCAAATGAGGGTGGAACAGGACAAAGGGTATGGCCCGAAATAACATAATGCATTAAAATGCTTTAACCTTTTAACGACCACAGGCAACTATACTTCCCAAATGATTTATTGCGATTTTTTTTGTTCAAGTAAAGGATAGGATAAATGTGCTAAAATATAAATTATAGAAGAGTTTTAGAGAAACAAAAGTTTTGTTTTCATTAAGTCTCTAACTGGGTCCACTTACTCACTATAAGTTCTCAAAGTTTGCGAAGTAATAAATATATTAGGGACAAAATCATATTTACTTGACAGGCGAAATAAGGGTAAAGAAGGGGGTTCAGAAATCCAAATTCTTGGAGAATAACTATTATTAAGTTGCATTTCTTAAAGATCACAGCGAGTACCAAAACAGCGTAATATGGGGGAAGGAGGGGCCCAATTTTTTTATGAGTAACTATTATTAGGTCAGAAATTACGAAAATTGAAAGAGAATCAAAAACACTTCGGTCAAAAATGTATGGTCGTCAAAGCGTTTACTCGGCTTCTGGAAAATTTCTTAAGATCTACAGTAAATATTGATAATTTGATAGATATCTCACTCGCATCCCACAAATCTCCTAAAGGAAAATACCTTAGCTTTATTTTGAGTTAAAAAAGGGCCGGTTTTAAAAAAATGCCAAACAAGTTTTTGATTTTGCAAAAAAAAAGTAAAAAAAATTTTTTTTTTTTTAAAGATTAAAGAAATAGCTATCTGAAACTCTCGGGACACATTTTGCTAGGAACATGGATGCAAAAACACCTGTTTGACCAAAATGTAAAATTACGGCCCCCTCTAACTCAAAAAGTTATTTACCGATCTCGCTGAAAAATTGTGACTAAACTCCTATTGGTTTTAAAAGTTGTGTCACTTGAGATGAAAACCCCCATATGTAAATGATGAAATTTGGCACAGGTTGTTATTTTCAGGGTTTGTTTTGCTACTGGCAGTAATCAAAAATTGCATAGAATATAATAATTTTCTAGTATTACTACAGAAAATATTAGAATACTAAAGCAATTTTTTTAAATTGCTAATTTATAAATTCAAACTTGAACATATTTTCAAAATGAATATATTCAAATTTTAAAATTTCTGAAGAAAATATTTTAGCAAATTTAAAAATTTGAAAATGAAAAAAAAACTGGTGACAGCAAATTTAAAAATTTTAAAATTAAAAAAAAAAACTGGCCACAGCAAATTTTAAAATTTTAAAATTGCAATTTTAGCAAATTTCAAAACATTTAAAATGCTAAAAATGTAAATTTCAAATTCCGAAAATTGCAATTTGGTAAATTTGAAAATATTTAACATGCTTGTTTAGAAAACTTAAAAACTGAATATATTACAATTTGAAAACAATACAAATTGAATACACATACATACGTATGTGTGTATGGAAAAAAAATGATGAACGATATTTATTAAACGAATACATATTAAAAGATAAAAATGTTACACGGTTTTTGTGCAGACTTCTAGAATACATTTTCTAAAGTATTTTTGCCTCCTAAACATAAAACTGTCATCAGAAAAAGTTGTATCGCCTTCTCGAGATGTAGGCATTTTAGTTTTTTGTGGACCAATACCTCAAAACCAACAATTCTTTTAGTATTGAAAAAATGTATGTTAAATTTTTATATGAGGGTTTCTGCGTCAACCGAGCCACCCCTCTCTCCAAAATTGGTATGAGTTTAAAATTTTTTTAAAAAATTTTGAAATTACTTAAAAATATTTACTTTTGAAAGCCGAGAGACGCCTTTTAAATTTCTATTGGCTGATCCAATGTGGCGCCCAATTTGTAAAAAATATTACAGATTCGCTTAAAACTCTTTATATATGGGTTCTTGTGGTCGCTTAAAAAGAACTTGCAGTTGGATTTTTAAAATTCAAAATGGCGGACCCAACATGGCGACCAATATTTTCTTCGATTTCCTTTTGAAAGGTATTTGGGGTTTCTCTTTTTTTCAATTTCCTTTTGTAAGTATTCTGGGTTCTAGCCCGAGATAATCGAAGTTCACGGCTAAAAAAATTAACAAAAGAAGTGCGGTTTCATCCGTAATATCTCTTATTCTTCTTTACTCTGTGATTCAGTTCAAGGAAAAGATCGAGACAAATTCTAAAACATGTGCTGTTATAAAAATTTATTGTAAAAAATTGACAACAAATTTTGGGCCCCACCGAAATAAAATCCTGGATACGCCCCTGATCCGACCTAATATTCGGTTCGGCTAAAAAGCCGAGGCGAATATTCTGCCACATTTTTGGCCGAATAAAGAATAATTATAAGATATTGTAGTCACGTGTTGAAAAATGCACCAAACTCGTTTATGAAAAATTTCAAGCAAATCAGGTTACATAAAAAAAAATGGTCGCCATGTTGGATCCGTCATTTTAAATTTGGGAAATTCTACTTCAGATTCTAATTTAGCAACCCAAAATACGTAAAAAGTTTTAAGTCAATTATTTTTAAAAAGTATCGCCATGTTGGATCCGCCATTTTGAACTTAGAAAATCTAACTTCAGATTCTTCTTTAGCGACCCAAAAAACCAGTGCATACAATATTTCAAGCAAATCGGTTTATTTTTAAAAATATTGGTCGCCATGTTGGGTCCGCCATTTTGAATTTTAAAAATCCAACTGCAAGTTCTTTTTAAGCGACCACAAGAACCCATATATAAAGAGTTTTAAGCGAATCTGTAATATTTTTTACAAATTGGGCGCCACATTGGATCAGCCAATAGAAATTTAAAAGGCGTCTCTCGGCTTTCAAAAGTAAATATTTTTAAGTAATTTCAAAATTTTTTAAAAAAATTTTAAACTCATACCAATTTTGGAGAGAGGGGTGGCTCGGTTGACGCAGAAACCCTCATATAAAAATTTAACATACATTTTTTCAATACTAAAAGAATTGTTGGTTTTGAGGTATTGGTCCACAAAAAACTAAAATGCCTACATCTCGAGAAGGCGATACAACTTTTTCTGATGACAGATTTATGTTTAGGAGGCAAAAATACTTTAGAAAATGTATTCTAGAAGTCTGCACAAAAACCGTGTAACATTTTTATCTTTTAATATGTATTCGTTTAATAAATATCGTTCATCATTTTTTTCCATACACCAGGCACGTACGCAGGGGGTGGGCCCTGGGGGCCCGGCCCCCCCCCCAAAATGATTTGACAATATAAAAATTTTAAGACTTTGCACTACAAAATATACGTTTGTTAACAAAAAAAGGCTCAGTATAATTTTTTTTCTTTTTAACTCTAATCTAACGAAGGTTTTTTTCTGAAAATTTTAAAATATTGAAAAAATGTTCATTCAAAAAAATTTTTGTGTGGGTTTAAATTCGTAAACTTTTACGGAAGTGAATAAGACACCTTTAAATGGTAATTGCGACTGGCCAAGTAAGTTATGCATCATGCATATTATTCCATTGCTTTTCTCTCGACTTTAGTTAAAGCCGCTGCTAATGTATCAAATGAGTACTTCTTTCAAAAAATACATGTATTTTGAAAAGTATTTTTTAAAAGTGCTCTTTTGCCACCAGTGCTGAAAAATTTTTATTGATAAAAAATATTGTGAATTTAAGATATTTTCTTTACAAAAATGTCTCAAAATCTATTAATTTTCTCATTCAATAAATGGATAAGAGATTTTTTAAGATCATAATAATTGGTTTCAGACTATTTCTGTACGAAAAATATTTTAGAATCAAAGAATTTCTCTATAAAAAAACGTCTTATAATCTGTGTATTTTCTTTACGAAAAATCATTCAGAATCGGAAAAATCTATACAAAAAATTAGGGATGTCGCGAATAGTGTATTCGGCATTTCACCGAATATTTACTATTCGGTATTCGGTTGGAACCGAATACGAATATTTGCCGAATAATTTAATTATTCATACGCCTGTATTTTACCCATGTAAAATATTTAAAAAAAGTACCAGATTAAAAGACAACAACGCTGTTGTTGAAACTATTTTTTCTGGTACCTTAACAATTCGAATTTTAATCAAGTGCTCAATTTTTTTTTGTATAAAAAACAGACTGAAATTACTACGAAAAAGAGTCAAACGTTAATAAAAAGTGTTTTTTTAACTAATTTAAATTTTGCCGAATATTCGGCAAACTGTTAACGAATATTTATTTAACCGAATATTCAAAAAACATGCCGAATATGCCGAATACCGAATAGTGACGAATATTCGCGACATCCCTACAAAAAATGTATCAGAATCTGGGAATTTTTCTATACCATTTTGAAATATTTTTCTCAAAAGAAATTTTTCTGTACGAAAAATGTGTTAGAATCTGATGATTCTGATTCATCTATGCAAAAATGTATCAGGATCTCAGAACTTTTCTATACAAATCTGAGATTTTTCGTATAGAAAAATTCACTATACGAAAAATATAGAAAAATTCACTATACGAAAAATATATCAGACTTTAAGAATTTTTCAATACGAAAAATGTTTCAGAATCTGAAATTTTTTCAATACAAAAAATGTCTCAGATAATCTCAAAAGTGTCTCAAAAGCTAAGAACTTTTTCTATACGATAGCTGATTACAATCTGAGAGTTTTTCTGTACTAAAAATGGCTCAGAATCTAAGAATTTTTCTTCACGAAAAATGTTTCAAAAATTAAGAACTTTTCTATAAGTAAAATGTCTTAAAATGAAGCAACTTTTTCTTAAAACCTGAGAGTTTTTCTAAACAAAAAATATCCCACAATCTAAGATTTTTTCATCACGAAAAATGTCTTATAATCTAACAAATTTTCTGCACGAAAAATTTCTCAGAGTGTTAGAGTTTTCTTGTACAAAAAAATGTCTCAAAATTTGAAAATTTTCTATGCAAAAAATATTTTAAGTAAAAATTTGTCTATGGTTAAAATTTCTTGGAATTATAATTATTTTTTTTTTTAACTGCAAAACTAAAAATATTTCCTGCAATTTACGGAGTCTTTCGTTCCAAAAATGTTTCAAAATCTTTGATTTGTATGTATCTTAGACCCAATTAGAAATGTCGTTAAGACATCTCAAAGACTTCCTTATGACAATGTCAGTGTACCTGCTGACTGAAAAATCTCTGACCATACAAAAAACCTCATGACACCTCCTGACTTTTTCAAGTATTTTGTCAAAATTCCACGCCGACATGTATTCAGGTAGTCAATAGTGCTGACTACATTATGACATGTACATAGTACGTCTGAGATCGTCCAAAAATTTAAAATTTATTAATCACGTCTTTTAATTTACACTACTTACTATTTTTATCTGTCCATTTCTTAAATTTAATTTTTTATAACTTACCATTTTGATCTGCCTCACTTGGTCCGCGAACTCAGAACCTTCTGTTCACTGGTCTAGCACCTTACCCCTTTAGCCAAACTTTGATAATAAATGTGTTTATTTAAAAACAAATTTAAATTAATTTATTATTTGAATTGCCCTGTTATATATATTTCGTCACCTGAATTGAAAAATGCTACAATATGAATTTTTCTTCCTCAAATATAACATTTTTTTAAATATTAATTGCAATTTGGTTTCATCCTATTTAACAAGATTTTGTTAGAGTTATTTAAGCGTATCTTAGTTGTTTTTAATATTATTTATACAAAACAAAAAAAATTATTTACAAAAAAAATATTGCAGGAGCCCTTTACAATTAAGGTGACGATATATTCAATTTATTTTGTTTTTCACAAATTTGAAAATATTATGATTTCGAAATATATTTTATTACAAACAATTTTAAGTTGTGTTTGGCCTAGTTGTCTAGCAGGTTCGACAGCTTACGTGTTGTAGATTTTTGGCCTCGGTTCAATCCCCGGTCGCGGATATTTTTTTTAATTTTTTTTTTATTGTTTTTAGACCAACTCAATTTTATTTTTTTAATTACCAAGAAAATTAAAAGAGTTTTAAAGGATTAAACAAAATTACATCGATTTTACATCGGAAAAAAAAATTAGTGATTGGTCGGATTTGCTATATAATTGTCAGCATTAAAGACATGATTTTTCTAAATTGATAAGACAACTTATATGACAAGTCAGTACATTTATAGAACTTGGGGAGCTCCGACAAAAATTATGACATGTCCTTAAGTTGTCTTTAGTAAAATGTATTCACTTGCTGACTTCTACCTGATGAATCATTACTGACATTGTCTTAAAGACATAATTTCTAATTGGGGAATTGGAGAATTTTGTGTACAAAAAATGCTCTTAGAAGTTTTCTGTATAAATTTGGCTTATAATCAAAAAACTATGAAAAAATTTATGAATAATTGAAAAAGGTGTCCCATAGTTTTGAGTTTTTACTCGTTAGGTACATTTGAGAATTTTTAAAGAAAAGTTGCATAAATTTTCGAATTCTTTTTTTAAAAAAATAATTTAACTCCTTAAATTTAAATAAATGCTTTATTTTCTAAAAATGTAAAAAAATGTAGGTGAAAAAATATTCAGGCGAAAAAACAAAATTTTTGAAAAAAATTTTGGCCCCCCCCAAAATAAATTCCTGCGTACGTGCCTGCCATACACACATACGTATGTATGTGTATTCAATTTGTATTGTTTTCAAATTGTAATATATTCAGTTTTTAAGTTTTCTAAACAAGCATGTTAAATATTTTCAAATTTACCAAATTGCAATTTTCGGAATTTGAAATTTACATTTTTAGCATTTTAAATGTTTTGAAATTTGCTAAAATTGCAATTTTAAAATTTTAAAATTTGCTGTGGCCAGTTTTTTTTTTTAATTTTAAAATTTTTAAATTTGCTGTCACCAGTTTTTTTTTCATTTTCAAATTTTTAAATTTGCTAAAATATTTTCTTCAGAAATTTTAAAATTTGAATATATTCATTTTGAAAATATGTTCAAGTTTGAATTTATAAATTAGCAATTTAAAAAAATTGCTTTAGTATTCTAATTTTTAAATTAGCAATAAAGAAAAATATTGAAGGCGTGAAATATTTGTAGTATTATATTGTTTAAAAAATTTTTTGTGTATGCTAATTGTAAACCCTGGTTATTTTATCTTTCCTAAGCCCTGTATTTAATGTTAGCGATATTAGACATCAACTTGGTTTTTATTTCTGTCCCTTTTTATGAAGAAGTTATAAACTTCCCAATGAAGCTATATATACTGGGGGGGTATATAGTACCATTTTATGGTAATAGAATAATGAGCTCACAATGACGATTGACGATTATCAAGTTATAATGTATACAGACTAGCGTGATTTTAAAATCACCATGTGATTTTCCTTTGAACAAAATCACATAGTGATTTACAAAATCATCTCAAATTGTAATAGCATAAAGAAAAATTGCAAAATCATCTCAACTTACCATGGTAAGTTCTTGTAGTGTGAACATGGCCTTACATAATTAGCCCCCTGTATTTTTTGTAATAATAGCAAAAATTATAATTAAAAACAATTTTTTTTTACTAATTTAACGAAAAATTTACTTTGAATTTTATTCAATCGGAATAAAGAACTTCCAATCATGTTTTTAATAGTCATTAATTATATTGTTATTATATTTTATGTAGAATTTATATCTTACTTAATACGGCGTTCACACTTGCTGTTTTGAAATGTTCAAGAGTGAGATGTTTAAAAAAGTCTTTGTTCTGTGTCCATTACGTTTTTATTCTGCTACTGGTGTTTTGTTGAACAACTTGTTTAACATCGCTAGTGTGAACTCCATATAAGACTAATTGTACTGCATAAATTTCGATTTCTATAGCTGAAAAAGGCACAAGGAACACGGGCCTGAAGGGGTTAATTGGTAAAATTTCTTAACTTAATTTTTTTTGTACATATACATATATTTTTCCTATTGATGGACATTGTGGAAGAAGAAGCATCAAAAAATGTTTAATCTTAAAAAATAACACTTGCATCGGCAATATTATGTATACAAATGTGTAGTTGGGGCTTTTTGGTTTAACAAATATCAAAGCATGTAGTTAGGGCTTTTTGAATTTTGTTAATAAAATCCCCATTTTTGATCAAAGGAGTCCAAATTTTTTTGTGGACATGTATTTTGATCCAATACTTAAGAATCAATTAAAAACGCGATTTTGAATTTTTTGTTAGTTAGGGCGTTTTGCATTTTAGGTGACGATATACTTTATGGGGTCCCAGACCGATATTTCGATGAGTTACAAACGGAATGACAAACTTATATATACCCTCTATCACTAAGTGGAGGGTATAATACGGCGTTCACACTTGCTGTTTTGAAGTGTTTAATAGTGAGATGTTTAAAAAAGTCTTTGTTCTGTATTCATTACGTTTTTATTCTGTTACTGGTGTTTTGTTAAACAACTTGTTTAAAGTCGCTAGTGTGAACTCCATATAAAAAGAACCTTCAGGGTTTTTTTTATCGAAAATGTCAACATGCATTTGCTTTTTTTCAGCCCATTTCGATTTTGGTTGTTGCACTGTATTACATATCTATTTTTAATTTTATCTGATTATAATTTTCAGCTTCTGAATTTGATTACCCTTTTCTGAATCTGTTATTGGTAAAATCTGATCATATCCTGAAAATGGGAACCAAATTTGAGATCTGACAGGACCAGATTTTAAATTCATTTTTAAGTGAAAGGTGTCAAAAAAGTAATCTTGGCCCATATTTTTTTTTTTTTTCTAAGCTTAAAAATTTGTAATTCGGAACGCGCCAATGTGCGTAATTTTTATATAGGGGTATAGGGTAATCATGGATCCGAACAAAGCCAAATTTAATATTTTAACTTGTTTATCTTTTTCCAGTCAAGGAGGGTAATACACCTTCCCACTGTTTAGTTTCTGGCAAGGGTCGTCTATTCATGTTCGATTGCTTGCACGCAGATGATGGTTCATTAATTACTCCCCAAGAGCTTCTAGTTATATTTCAAAGAATACGCAGTATTATTGATTATGAACCTATGGGTGATTGTGTTCCAGTTTTAACACACGATGATCGCACACATTGGGCAGAGGTAAGGTATACAAATGAAATTAAAAAAAAAAAGTAATTTTAAAGTCTTCGTTTCTCGTTTCTTAACTGAACTCAAAATAATAACTCTGTTAAATTACAAAGCTACTCTGCTGAGTCAGCAGAAAATATCCTAGATTTCCAACCTGCAATAAATTTTGTAATTTTAAGAAGAAAATTATGTAAAATTATTTCGATAAAAAACGATGTAAATTTACAGAATCATCTGTAAAATTTTGTTAAATGCTCTAGTTTAATGTATTTGATAAGTAGAATATTAACAATTCGATTTCTCCTTGCTCAATGTGCAAGTAGTGTTGGCAATTATTAACTGCATACAAAATATAATGAATTGCCATCGTTTAAATGCGCTCGCTTTAATGTGTCAATAGTTATAAAATTGAATAAATATTTTTAGTGTATTTAAAATATTTGGACGTTTTTCGAAGAGAATATTTTTAAAAACTGATTACAGAGCAATAAGCAAAATTACAAATGCAATTAATTGTTTGGAGAAATCAAGAAAACAAGAAAATTTTTGACAGATAAAACAACAAAATACATGTTTTTCTGTCAAACATTTTCTTGTTTTCTTCATTTCTCCGATTCTTTTTTTGTTTTCTATCAAGGGTGAAAACCGCTAAAGTAATAAGTAAAATTACAGAGAAAATTTAATTTTTGGCCAGTTTTTTTAAAATCTGCATTTTGACGGAAAACTTTGTATAATATCTGCAGATATATATAGTATATTAACTAATCAACAACTATTGTTTGCTCTTTATTTCAGAATCGCACACGTTTAATAGAACTTTCGCCAAATAATAAAGACACTTTGAAATTAGTAGAAAGTTCTAACACGGTAATAGTGTTTGATGAAAATGAGCCCAAAGACTACACGGAAATTTCACAAGTAGCCGTAAACGGTGATTACCACTCCAAGTGGGGAGATCGCAGTAGTACCTTGATAAATTATAAAAACGGAAAATTTGCTTGCGTTGGAGAGGTAAAGCTACAAGGTTTTGATATTTTTTCAAGAATTTTTAATAATTTATCATATTGTTTAGCACTCCTGTTATGATGGCACAATCAGTGTTAGTTATGTATTATTTGTACAATTAAGTTTATTTGAAATACCCGAACCTGATTGGACTGAAATGGCTGTTACATCGATTATACCAATTCAAGAAATCAAATTTGAATTAAATGATACACTGAGATCTGAAATAGAACGCGTCAAACAAGTCTGTGATGATAGAGTAAGTTTTTAATGTTTAAAGAAAGAGATGAATGTTAAATTGCATATAATGGATTTTTTTTTATTTTAGCGTACGGATGTTTTAATAACCCATGAAATATTCCAAGATTATGGTAAAGATTATATTAAAACCTGCAAATTACATCCCGATTCATTTGTACAAGTAATTATGCAATTGGCTTATTACGAAATGCATGATGAGTAAGTTCTACCTCATTTCTAATATTATTTCAGAAAATACAAATTAAATTTAAAAAATTTGCAATTATATTTCCCAAATTTCTAATTATATTTTAAAAATTTCGAATTATATTTTAGAAAGTTCAATTTTTATTTTGAAAATTTCCAAACCCTTTTATTAGAAGCTAAAAACTGCATTAAACATTTGCCGATGGCAAAGCAATGCAAAAATCAACGTCTGCTTTCATTATATCTGGATGTTAAAACCATATTCGCATTTATTTAAACTGCAGTTAATTAAACCATGGTTTAATTTTTCGTTTTCCCCATACAATTTAAACGGCGTTTAATTCAGAAATTCTGAAACCATATATTTCTTCTTATGGGTATACCCACTCTGTGGTACAGGTAATAATCAATTTCTGAGACGATTTAGTTATGTATGTCCGTCCGTCTGTCCATGTAAACGTTGTGAGCGCGATACAGGTCGCAATCATTAATCGATTTGTATGAAATTTGTAGTTTAAGCTTTCTTTGGCCCAAGGACAAAGCCTATTTAAATTGGAAAAAATCAGGCCATGTTTTGACAATTGGAAATTTCTAAAATACAATTGGAAATTTCTAAAACGTAAATAAAAACTTCTGAAATATAAATTGAATTTTTTTTTGTATTGAAAATTTTCATCTGTAGTAAAAAATAGTAGATTGTTGTAAGGTAATCGATTGGACCTATATTTAAAATTTCTGAAATATACAGTCGAACCCGGTTATATCGAACTCCGAGGGACCAATAAAAATAGTTCGTTATAAGCGAAGTTCGCTATAAGCGGGGTATATTTTTATCAACCTAGTCTTATTTTCAAAAAAATAGATCCAATTTTGTTTTATTTGATATTTTTTTCGTAAATAAACTACTTATTGAGCAGAAATCTTTAAAAATATAAATAAATTTTATCAAAATTATAATACAAACCAAAAAATTCCAACCTTTTGTTAGTTTGATAAGCATGGTTGCCACACAGTAAAAAATATTTATGGGAGTTCGTTATAAAAAGGTAAATATACATGAAATTGTGTTCGTGGGACCATAATAAGCAGTTCGTTTTAACCGAGGATTCGTTATAACCGAGTTTGACTGTATTTGGAAATTTTTTAAATATAGTTTGTATTTTCTAAAATAAAATTAAAAATGGTATAATACAATTTAATGTAAAATTAATCAGATCGACTTTAATTACATATATTTTATTTTTGACTTCCCTCTTTTTAGTATTGCTCCCATGTATGAAACTGCCTTAATGCGTCATTATTATAATGGACGTACTGAAACCTTAAGATCGTGCACAACTGAAGTTTACAATTTTCTACAGATAGCTCGTAATCCTAAATCCTCAACAGTGGAAATTGTAGATGCCTTTCGTAAAGCTGTAAATCATCATAATCATATGATGAACGAAGCTCGCAAAGGTCATGGTGTTGATCGTCATCTCTTTGGTTTATGGTGTATTGCATATGAAAATAATATAGATATTCCAGATTTCTATTCAGATCCTTTGTATTCTAAGTCTGGCGGTGGAGGTAATTTTGTTTTATCCACCAGTACCTTGGGTTATTCAGTCAATGTAGGTTTTGTTGCGCCTATGGTTTTAGATGGTTATGGAGTTTTTTATACCATTACAGGAGAACAGTAAGTGTTTAGACTAAAATTATTCTTTGTGTTTTTTTTTATAATTTTGTTAAATTTCTTTTTAGCGTTTTTATACAAAGTTCTGCCTTCCGTGATAGTACCAAAACTAGTGCCCATAGATTTAATCAATATTTTATGAATACATTCCGAAAAATGAAGACATTAATGGATGAAGTTAAAGATTCAAAGTTATAGAGATTATCGAAATTAAAGTTTAATTAATTGTATTTTAAATTGTATAAAAAATTGGTACCGTGCAATAATTTTAGTACATAATTTAACTTAGACAAGAGATTATGGCAACCATAATTTATTAGCGTCATAGTATGATTGAAAATTGTATCATAATATGCTTATTATATATTGTTACAATCATATTATGGTCGTAAACTATAATTTTTTGAATATTCAGGATCATAACATGATGCAAAAATGTTATGGTTCCTACAAACAAGTTATGATAAAATTTTCAATCATAATATGACTCTCTTAAATTATGGTTGCCCCAATCATATCTCTTCTCTGCATGTTGTTTTTATACAATAATTATTTTATGTTAAATACATAAACTATATTTATACAGATTTTTAAAAATATAAAAAACAAGTAAAAATGTAATTTATGCCTTGCAGAATATGTTTAACAAGAGCGTAAATTTCGGCTGTGCCGAATCCTTTATATCCTCCAAAAAATTAAGAAAAGTAAAAAAAAATGCCAGGTGAGTTTTTTTTAAGGGTGTTACGTTGGGAGATATTGGGCAACATTTTCCCCCATACTGTGGTTGGTACAAAAAAATTTTATTAACATAATATTGGAAAAATTAAAATAATTTTGACAAACAAAATTTTGGATAAAGGTAGGTTCAGAACCAATATTTTGAAAGGCACAAACTATGGTCGAGTGCCCCCAAGAGCGTTGCTTAAGCATTTGCGACTCTCTTAACCTGAGAGCCGATTTTGCTGCTCTCCTCTTGACGTAAATATCCACGGGCTGAATCAGAAATGTTATAGTTGGTACAATTGTACTTTTTAGGGACATTTTGATTTTCAAAAGTACCGTGGTACTACCGCGACTCATTTGGAACAATTTTAAAATTTCCAATTTCTTTCTTAATAACTCAAAATATTTGTAAAAGACCCCAGTTTCCAAGGGTTCTCATGCTAGGCCGATTTACACTATTGTCAGTGAGTTATTTATAGACAATTAATGAAGATAGTATTAATTGGAGATTTTGCGAGCTTTCATATTTAGAAGAATTCTGAGATCATGACACAATTTTCGTGTTTACACACTCCTGTCGAAAAATTCTATAATTCGGAGAACTTTTCCTATAGATAAAGTATCGGACATTGAGGCATTTTTCAGCAGAATAGATTTCAAGAAATTTTTTTTTTATTTGTTTGCATTTGTTCAACCGAATTAACACTGTAATTTTATTTAGTTAAGTTTTTATTAATTTAAAAAAAAATGGTACTGTGAGGGTCCAAAAAGTACAATTTTTTTGGAAAGTTGGTACAAAATTGAAAACCCCATTAACATCCCTGGGCTGAATGTTTAGAATCACTTCCAGGATGTTATACGATTTTAGACCCCACCTTCTTCCGGAAGTTCTTCTGCAGGTGTAAAAAGCACATAGCGACTTTTTCACCCTATCCACTGCATTTCTTTTCAAAGAAAGCTTAGAGTCCATCTAATTTAGAAAGAACAAACCTGTCTATCTCGCTCGGTTTTGGCGGGATTAACTCCCAGACCGTTCACTCAGAAAATTATGTAAGTTACTACATGTTAGTTGTTTTTATATTTTACAGTAGTTGTTTTCAACTACAAAGTCAGTTGTTTTTGTATGAAAAATATCAAACAACTATTTTTGTTAGTTATTTTTAATCGTTTTTTTTTCAACCTAGTTTTATTTTATAAAAAAAATTCCAATTTTGTTTTATTTGACGTTTTTTTGAAAGTAAACTACTTATTGAGAAGAAAACATTAAGGCCCTTATTCATATTGAAATTAACAAACTTATAACAGGTTTATAAAACGGATTTTGTATGGAAATCTGTTTTATAAACCTGTTATAAAGTGTTCAAGTTTTAATACACCGAAAAAATTCCCCAGTTGCATAGTTACGAAAATTCCCAGTTGAAATTAAAATATTTGAAAATAACTGGAATAATTATGACCAACTAAGGCTTCAGTTACAAACAACAGTAATTTTGAAATTTATTGTCAAAACAATTAATTAATTAAATAATTTTATATTACTTCATTTTATTACAAAATTAAAAAAAGGATTATTAAAACTTGTTTTTCCATGGTAAGTTTTTTGCGAATTCGGATCATTAAAAGATAAAAACTGATTTTTATTTTTTAGACCAAGTATTAAAAAATTTGTAAACTAATGATGTGAGGCAGTTGGAAGATGTGAAGGAGGTGGGAGAAATGTCTATGAATTAAATAGTCAAAACAAGGCAGCTGAAATCATTTATAGTATTGTAATACTTTCCTTAAATAAAACGTAAATCCTAATCATGTAAAGATCTTTTATTCATCGACAAAAAAAAGGTCTAAAATTTTAAATCCATATTGACAGTTTTTATTTTTAAACCAGTTATTTTCAACTATTTTCCAGAATTTTAGAGAATTAATTATCAGTTTGTTACCAGTAACTGGCCATTCAGTTAAATTTTAAATTTTATAAAAACTTAGTTACTGTCAACCGAGTGAAATCAACTGGGGCTCAGTTAGGGGTATGTTAACTGGGACTTAGTTAAAAATTTAGTAGCCAGTAACTGGGAAATTTTTTGGGTGTATGAATAAGGGGCTAAAAATATAAATAAATTTTATAAAAATTATAATATAAACCAAAAATTTCTAACCATTTGTGAGTTTGGTAAACATAATTGCCACAAATTTCAAAATATTAATGGGAGTTCGTTATAAAAAGGTAATTTTACATGAAATTGTGCTCGTGGGACCATAATAAATAGTTCGTTTTAGCCGAGGATTCGTTATAACCGAGTTCGTTATAAAAGAAGTATTTTGTGTGAAAATTGTTGCCAAAACGTCGGGACTTTAGAATTAGTCCGTTATAACCGAGTCCGTTATAACCGAGTTCGACTGTAATAGGGTTGCCAATCCCGAAATCCGAAATCCCGGGATTTTTGTCATAAAATGAATCCCGCATCCCGGGATTTTTAAGCTCAAATCCCGGGATTTTTGAAATATTAAAAATCTATGAGAATTTATTTTTAAAAATACAACTTTGTTCAATTATTATTACATTTATATAAACAAAAATTTAAACTGTTTTTTAATTTTCAACGTGGCTGAGCTGAGAATTCTACCCAGGCTTGCTGAATTAAAGTCCAACGCACTTACCGTTAAGCCACAGTCACGGAGCCCTTTGACCAAAGTTTGCAGGTTTTGGCGAAAATTTTCTAAAAAACCGAAACTTTGATCGAAGGGCGCCACGGGTAAATTTAATCCGTTCGGCTTCAAATTTGTACCTTTTAAGTTTTAGGCGTAGGAGAATAAAAATTTTCCCGGACGTTCAAAATTGGAAGAAAAACTTTTTTATACAAAAAAATGCAAGACTTTATTATTTAAATTTTCTTTAAATTATTTTTAAAATTATACAGTGCAACAACAAAAATCGGAATGGGATGAAACCAAAAGCAAATAAAAGTTGTCATTTTCCATAACAAACCCATCAAGGTTTTTTTTTAGTTCATTGCTAAGTGCATAAGTGGCGTATACTCAAAGTGGCGTATTTTCAATAATTGCCTTTAAACAACAATCAGAATAATTAGAAATAATTTTTTTAATAATTTCGTTGTAGTGAAATCGACCCAAGGGTTTTCGTGGGAATCAAACCCACGACTCCCTGCTTAATAGGCTAGCACGCTACCAACTAACCCACAGTAGCCCCCTTAATATGCACAAATTTATACATAAAGAGTCTACTATTTCTTTACTTTTATAATCAAAGAAATTTAATCCCAAAAAATCCCGGAATCCCAAAAATCCCGGGATCCCTAAAAATCCCGTGATCCCGAAAAATCCCGGGATTTCGATTTTTAAATCCCGAATCCCGGGATTTAAAAAAAACGATCCCGTTTGACAGCCCTAGTTGGTAATTAAATTAGTAAGTATAAAACACATTTCAAATATCGTTTGTTAAAATTCATTCACTTTATTTCCATTATTTAAAACATTTAATTAAAATTTTAGTTTTATATTCAGTATATTTATATAAATTAATGTTTTGTCAATAATATTTTTACATTGACGCAATATTCTTTATATCATTCATTGATTTTATTATATTTTGTTCTTTTTCATAAAATGTGTGTTATTTTCACAAAGATTCTAACAACTAGATATTTTTATTATTAATATTTTTATTAATTTTTTATAATTAATTAATTTTTAAATGTTTTATATTTTTAATACAAACGCATTAGCACAGAATTATTTTTTTTTTAAATTTAACATATAAAAAATTCAAATTATGTATGTAAAGTGCAATTAAATCGAAATATGTAACTAATATATTCATAAATATAATATTTTTGAAGGATAAGAGGAAGGTAAGAAGAGTGGAATTTTTGTAAACTTTTAATTTTCTATAGACTCCAAGTAAATTTTGATTCCACTAGGCCTTGAAAACTCAATTTTTTCTTTTTGGCTTTTTAAAGCTGAATTCACAAGGACGGAGTACTCTGTGCCAGAGAGTGGATTTTGCTCCTTTCTCTTTCGCACTTACACATTTTTTGTATGATGTCTTCTCTATTTTTAGAGATGGTACTCTGTAGTACAGAGTACTCCGGCACTGTGTCGAAGCCTTAAAAAAACATAAAATTAACTTTGGGCCCAGTGCCATAAAAATAGGACAAAACTTTTAAAATTCAAAAAAAAAAAAAGTTTTATTATACAAAAATAGATAGTAGTCTACAGGGAAGGGTCGAAATCAAACAAAGTTCTCCCCATTTATACCAAATTCGCATTCATTTTTTAAACATGTTTAACCACTTAAACATGTTTAAATTTAAACTTGTTAAGGTTTACATCTTGTTCGAACGAGATTTCGATCATATGGTAGTGTATATATTTAAAATCGGTCAACAACTTTTACCGGCCCGGTTCTTAAATTGTCAATGATAAAAAAAAATTCATAAAATAATATGATTATGATATTTTGATTTGTTTACTATTAAAACAAAGGCTATGAGAGATAAATACGCTTAAATAGACAAAATATAAAAAAGCAATAACCTAAAAGGTCCCTGCAAACAAATCGATACGACATCGTTTCGCCGGTTGTATTGCAGATACGATAAATGTTATTGCGGCAATTATCGAATTCGTAACGCCGACGATACACCGTTCGGGAGAAACTGTTATTAGTCTGATTCGTCTTGGCGATAAATGGGCGATATTGCCAGATAATCGTATAAACGAAAAATAATAGATGTGTAAAATGATAATCCGGCGATTATATCGTTCGTATGAGAAAACGGCGATATAATAAAAATACTACTTTGATTTTTTATTAAAATGATAAATTTCTGTATTGCCGCAATATCTTTTCGGCGATATATCGCCCTATTGTTTGCAGGGGTTAATTGAATAATTATGTATGCATAGAAAATAAAAATAAAACAATTAACAATAAAAAAATAATAAAAAAAGGAAGAAAATTTTTAAAATGGACACAATTTACAATTGTAAGCAGCAGACATGATTTTTTTTAGACACAGGAATACAATTTTATATTTTAGCGTCGAACCTGAATTAAATTACGTCTTGCGCTACGCAATTTGATTCTGGTTTGAACCTTAATGGTGAATTGATATATGTATTTAAAGGGTAATAAAAATTGTAAAAGGTTGTTACATATTAGCTTTTAAACTATTCCAACGATTTTGGAAAGATTTTTACCAAAATCATTTTAAAATCACATTGTCAAAAACGTAAAATTTTATCAAAAAAATAAATTACTCATACGATCTCAGAATATTTCGAGAAAAGTTTTTTTTTCGATTCTAAGGGTCCTTCTTAGATTAAATTTTTATAACAGAAATTTTTTTTCTTCCAACTCCTTTTTTGACTCAAAATATTGAAGGTCTAAAATCAGTTTCACAACAAAAATAATTCTTTTATACATACGGTGGCTCGCAGCTTATTTCGTGTGAAAAGTATAAGTTAGCAATCCATTCAAGACAAAGTTAACCAAAATAGACCTAATTATTGTGAAATAAGTATTTTTGTAAAAAGTCCTGTGTATGTAATTAACCAAGCTTTAATTAAAGCTTAATGATGTTCAAATTGTCTAAATATTAAATGTGCTACGAGGGTCCAAATGGAAATTGAAATTATTGAAAGACCTTTTTAAAAAAGTCCTGTGTATGTAATTAACCAAGCTTTAATTAAAGCTTAATGACGTTCAAATTGTCTAAATATTAAATGTGCTACGAGGGTCCAAATGGAAATTGAAATTATTGTACCATGATTGAAAGACCTTTTTTAGAAAATTTCTTAAAAATATTTTTAGGTCGATTTTAATTTGTTGACCTCCTATTCTTTTGACCACCAATTTTTGGTAAACAAAGAAAAGATTTAATTGTTTAATATTTTAAGAAAAACTAATTGTATAGTAATGAGATATTAAAATAAATGAACATTTCCTTTGTTTACCAAAAATTGGAGGTCAAAAAATTCGGATTTCTTCGACTGCATTTTAAAAATTTTGATTTTTGTTTGGGTCTATGGAAAAACTATTTGATAAATGTCTATATACTATTGGACTATTTTTTAATTTTTAATATTTGAGCTTGGGAAAAATCGATCCAAAAGTATTTTTAAGAAATTTTCTAAAAAACGTCTTTCAATAATTTTAATTTCCATTTCGACCCTTGTAGCACGATTAATATTTACTCAATCTGGACGCCATTAAGCTTAAATTAAAGCTCGATAAATTACTTTTAACAAAAATACTCGTTTGATAATAATTAGATGTATTATTGGAAACTTTGTCTTAAATGGATTGCTAACTGATATCTAACACACGAAATAAGCTGCGAGTCACTGTATGTATTAGATTACACTGCGGACCACAAAAAAATAAACAAAAGTTACAACCAACTATAATTTCTATATATTTCGGGCATGCTGTTTCGAATGGCGTACTCCGTTTTTCGATGTATGGTAAAGTTTTCTTGCAAAATGTCATTAAAGATTGGCTGGTTTTCATATGGTTTTTTAAAAGAAAAATTTCCAAAGTTAGTGATTTATAAATTTTATTTTTTATTTCTTATGCAAATTTGGTTTAAAGCTTTTCATCGTAAGACCTTAAATTCGCGAATTTCTAGAGGTTTTTGAGAAATTAACCGCCAAATTGGTCCTTGACAAAAAAACTTACTTTTAGTGAATCATAAAGGTAACCATAACACTACGAATATATATATATTAATTCCTATAGTTCCAGGCTGGAACAAAGGGCCACACTACGAATAGTGAACAAAAAAATCTATATGATATAAATCAACATGTCAAAAATCGCGAAAACCCGTTTCTTTGTATATGGCAGCATCACTTTACGAGATGATTTAAGGATCCATCTTTTAGTTTATAATGTGGGAACCTTAAACAATAAACTGATCAAAAATTTGGCCAAAAAAGTTTTCATTTGCAAAAGTTATCATATCTCATCTCATTGCACATCTGTACAGATCTGTTTCACCCTTACTACAAAACCACAAATCTGGACGAGGCTCTTCAGATCTTTTTTATATTATGAACACAGATGCTCTATGGAGCCATTTAGACATTCCCATTTACAGTTATATTAAATTCCAAAAACTCGCGATTTTATTCGCTATTTTCATTTTTAAAAAAAGTGGTGTAGTTTGAAGAGCTATAACTTCTTACGCAAATATCGGATTTTTATAATAAAAATTGAAATTAAAAGCAAAAGTCCTCTACTTTAAACGTAAAAAAAACCAAAAAAAAAATTGTGTCATTAAAAAATGCATTCTAAATGTAAATGCATTTTTTGAGTGCATTTTCGACAACTTTTACCCCTTTTGATTTTTTTTAGTTAACATATTATTAAAGTACGACATTTTTACAAACAAATTCAGTCATCATTTTCATGGGACTTCAATTTTTAATATTTTTTTAAATTTTGCTAACTTTTGTCCATACAAATTTTTAGGAGGATAGCTCTTTTATTTTGGACTGCATCGTGCCATTTACAGACAGACGGATCAATAATATATATACTTTATGGGGTCCCCGACCGATATTTTGATGCGTTACAAACGGAATGACAAAGTGATTATACCCCCATACTGTGGTTGGAGGGTATAAAAAGAGCTTACCAATATCACTGCAAAAATCACCACAACTTATGAACCAGATGTACTTCTTCAACTGAAACACTAATGATATTAATATGGTGGTGACACACAAAACATGTTCATCAGTACTTAAAGATTGTCACTTAAGTATAACACATATCACTAGTGTCTATTATGTATAATATCGAATAGTAGTTAAACGTCAAATTGATTGTATGAAATAAGGAACAAGAAAAGCTATTAATGACCATTTTTTGCTTTTAATTGAAATTATTTATATTTGCAATTTCTTGTCGAGTTTAGGTAAAAATTAAAAATTTAACAATAACTCGAAAAATGGACCAGCTACAATTTTCGTCTTTTCGATTTTTAAAGCTCTCAATGAAAAGAAATGAAATGTCATTCCCAAATTTTGTCACTATTTTTGCATACTTCGTATATCACCCCCATACTAAAATAATAAATGTTTCAGACGAAAAAGTGGAATGAAAACAAGTATGTATGTATTTAAATTTCGTTTTAATTTCAATTATAATATTCAAATTTGTAATGCTGCTATAAACAATTTTTTTTTTTGATAAGTTCAGAAATATGTAACATATTACTACATAAGAGAGGAGTAATGAAAATATACTAAATATTTTAAGATTTCAATGTTTTAGTTATTACCTTCAAAATATCTCTTCATCTAAAAATGTATAAAACATAATAAAATTCCTAACCTGTGTATACGTTAGTTGTGTGATTAATGTTAGTAAAAATCTATATTTTTTTAATGATTTTTTTTTTTAAACAAATATTTTGTTTTTGTTTTCGTTTCTTCAGTAAAATTTACGTTTGTTAATTAATAAATTAATATTGTTGTTATTGTTATTATTGGGATGAGTATGATTATGTTGTTGTTGGGGTTGTGGTGCTAGAGGGGGATTATGATGTGGCAAATGATGGTGTTGTTGATGATGATGATGATGTTGGGTATTATAATAATAACGTTTCTTTTGTTCTCATTCTTGTGCTGATATTTGATTATTATTACTGCTTTCTGTAGCTGTAGATGATGTAGCTGCTGCTGTTGCCTGGACTGATGATGTTGTATCATTATTAGCTTTTAAATTTTCATTTGCAATTTGAGTATTATCCTGGGAGGGAGTGTTGTTGGTCGTAGAAGAATTTGAATTATCACTAGCTATTGTAGCTGAATTTTCAGATGATATTGTTGAATTTTGTGGTTGCTTTAATTGTGGATTATTTGCCGTTGTTGGTGTATTAGCCGGTGGTGGTTGAAATGCTGGTCTTTGCACAAACATATTATCAATAATATGATCAATATTTTCAGCTGATCCAATGGGTGGATGATTTGCTCCTGTATTATTTGTTGCAGATTTGGAATCATCTGGTTTTGTTGTTTCTTGTTGTTGTGATTTTTGCTTATTCTTTTCGGATGGGGGCAGTATGGGTATAGCGTTAGTGGGTCTTCTTTGTGGTAGCGAAACCGGCCTGGTTGATGTTTGTGTTGGTGGTGGCACAAAGTATGTTGTTCCTCCCACGGTATTGTAATTTGGAAAGCCAGAAGTTGGTCCTGTAGCTGCTTGAGTTTGAGCTACAACACCAACTTGATTTGATGGACCATAAGCCGCGGCGGCCACAGACGCTTGTTGTGGTGGATTAGGATTGTTGTAAGCCAAACTAGCTGCTGCGGCTACGGCAGCTGCTGCTGCAGCAGCAGTTTGCTGCTGAGCTAAATAGTTAGGATTGGCCTGCTGAGCTGCATACGTAGCTGCTGCTTGCGTAGCTTGAGCTGTTACGGCTGCTGAAGCGGCTGCGGTATAAGCATCTGGTGAGGCCACGTAGTACGCTTGAGGTGTTGTATTTGCTCCTGCATAGGCTTGTGGTGGAGGATTTTGTGGTCCTTGTGCTGCATAACCGGGTTGTTTCGGTACAGTAGGTTGTTGTTGTTGGCTTACTTGGAGAGCCTGCATTTGAGCCTGTAAATTTTCCTGATGATACATTTGCATAAGATTTGCTTGCATTATAGCTTGCTCGGTCGGCATCATCATATTGGGTGCAGCTTGACTTTGTTGCTGTTGCATATGTAATTGTTGTTGTAACTGCTGTTGCTGATGTTCAGCTATATGTTGAGCCTCATGTTGAGAACGTCGTAGACTGGAATAACGTTTTGGTGGTCCTCTTTGCTCTAAAGGTTGTTGTTGTTGTTGTTGATTAATTGTTTGTTGTGTTTGCTGTGGTCCAGCCATCATTATATTGTTAACTTGTTGTTGCTGCTGTATCATTTGGTGCTGTTGCTGCTGCTGTTGTTGATTTTGTGTGGCCAATGCATGCATTTGCACACTACCAACATGACTGGGGTCATTACGATTTTGTACCTGTTGTAACCGTTGTGAAAGATTTGATGTTGGCTGCTGCTGTTGTTGGCTTTTTGCTAGTATTTGATTTTGATTCTGTCGATTAACATTATGATTGACCATATTTTGGCCTGGAGATTGGTTATGTTGGTGTTGCTGTTGTGGCAAATTCTGCTGCTGTTGGTGTTGCACCTGTTGTTGCTGCTGCTGTTGTTGGGGTACAGATGATTGTTGTGTGTTCTGCATGGGCTGATAGCCCTGTTCCAAATGTTTCTTTTTATTGTTATAATTTTCATTTTGCTGATGATACTGTTGTTGCTGCTGTCCGCCAGATGATTGATTATAATGTTTGTTACCACTTTGACCATTATTACCTGAACTTCTAGCCATTTGTTGTTGCTGCTGTTGAGGTTGCCTTTGTGCCTCTAAGCGATTTGCTAATGTACTATTGCCAACATTTGATGTGGCATTAGAGTTTTGATAATTTTGCCTATTTTTCTGTTTAAATTCCATTGCTGCTTGACGACCTAACGAAGCTTGACTTTGGCCTTGGCCCTGTTGTCGATTATAATTTGATTTTTGACGATTTTGTTGCTTATAACCGCCACCACCGTCATTTTTATCATTTCCCCCTCTTTCTTGTCTTGGATCACCTCTATGATCATGATCATCCATATGATGATTTCTTGAAGGGTAAGACATTTTTTCTGATTTTCTATCTCCGCCATCGTCACTTCTACCCATTCCTCCTCCCATTCTACCTTCTCTTTGACGACGTTCCATACGATTTTCTTTTTCTTCTCTCGTGCGTCTGGTTCGTCTTTGCCTAGGTGACTTTTCATTTAAAGCTGGAAAATCTGACGGCTTTGGTGGTTTACGTTCTTTATTGTTTGTCTTTAAATAGGCACTTTCATCTTCCCAATTACGATTGTATTTGCTAGGTCCACGACCGTAACGGCGCCTTCTTCGAGCCTTGGGTGGAGCATCTTCGGTACGTATATCATAGCCATATGAATTAACCAGTTCATTTCTTGATTTAGGAGCCTGCTCCGATGGATCAAATCGATCGTGAGACCAACGATCGACAGCCGAGGCTGGTTGCCATTTTTTCATAGTTTTTGATGCTGATGAAACAATGGGTGCATTAGCTGACTTAGAACTGCCATGTACCGACCCAGGACCTCCAGTTATAATCACTGGGCTTTCTTGAGTATCTTGACCCTCAATTACAATAACGTCTCCCTCAACTTCAGCCGTACGATCGTCATGTTCATAGAACGTACCCCGTTTTGGAATATACTGAGGATTACTACGATCTTCATCGACCTTCTTTTGGGCCTCAGCATCAATTTTCTCTTGACCCTGTAAACCAATATCGACACCCTCATCATCGTCTTCCTCTGCATCGTCATCATCTGTATCACTTTCACTATCGCTGTCTTCATCATCATCTTCTGTTAGACTATCATCCATATCATCCTCGTCGTCATCCTCATCGTAATCTTCATTCCCCTCTAAATCGCTAGCAGTATCATATTCCGAATCATGAGGATGGGAATTACTGGATTTCTCTTGTGTTGGGGAAGTCCCTAAATCAGAAGAAATTTGATTGCTCTCTATCTTACCACTTAAACCTGTTGGCAAAGGTATATCCGTAGTAGGTGCTGCAGTTGCTGCTACGGCGGAAGCTGCGGCAGACCCTAATGGGACAACATTTTCTACATCGGCCATTTCTTCTTTTGCTGACTGCTGCTCAAATGGTTTCGATTTTTCTACTGTATCTGTAGTGCTTCTTCTTGTTGCTAAAGATTTTTTCCATTTTATTACAATTTGCTTTATATAATAGTGTTTTATAAAATATTTACCTTTTTTTATCAATGGCTTTGCCACAATCAATATTTTCTATTAATTAGTAAATTATTTATTTGATTTTCAAAAAATTTTAAGTTTTTTTTCGGTGAAAATTTTTTAGGTGTTTTCTTCCAACAACGCAATCACCAAAAAAAAAATCACCAACAGAAAAATAGAAAGTAAGAAAGTTAAGAAGTAGCAGAATGTCTCAAAATTTTAATGATGCCAGACTGCGAAAAATGTGAAAGAACGAAAAATATGCAGTAAAGATAAAAAGTGCAGATAAATTCTATATCAAATTGCATTTAATACCCTGTGGGGTAATTATGTAACTTGATAGTCGTCAATCGTATCGTTTCCATCGTTATTCCATTACCATATAGTGCCATTTTATGGTAATAGAATAATGAGCTAACGATGACGATTATCAAGTTACATAATTAGCCCCCTGTTCCCACTTGCAGCTAAAAACCCTTTTTAGCACCAATAGTTTTAGCATTTTCTTTATTCTATTACAGCCCTGCAAACAAAAAGATAGGACATCGATTCGCCGGTTGTATTGCCGTTACGATAAATTTATACACGATACTCCTTTCGGGAGAAATTGTTACCCGAAGGCAATACCCAGAGTCATAGTGACATAGTAATCCATCGACCGTTTTGTAGATCTGGCATCACCAAAGATAATTGGAAAATTCTGGCAATGCCAAACAAAAGTTCAAACGCAAAGCAAAGAGAGACAAAAAACAATCTGCATTCTCACTTTAAAACTGGTATCTTCCATTTCGCTCACATTTCGATTTGTGATAAAATTTCGTAAACAATACCATATGGTTTTTGTTTACTACTTTTTCAAACGCCATTTGTTGGACTACTCTATGACTCTGCCCAGAGTCATAGAGTAGTCCAACAAATGGCGTTTGAAAAAGTAGTAAACAAAAACCATATGGTATTGTTTACGAAATTTTATCACAAACCGAAATTCGAGCGAGATGAAAGATACCAGTTTTACAGTGAGAATGCAGATTTTTTTTGTCTCTCTTTGCTTTGCGTTTGAACTTTAGTTTGGCATTGCCAGAATTTTCCAATTATCTTTGGTGATGCCAGATCTACAAAACGGTCGATGGATTACTATGTCACTATCACAGACTAATACAGACTCGACATAAGTGACAGATGTCAAAAAAGTAGTCTTGAACCATATGGTTAATGTTTTCAAATTACTCTACGAATTAGGTTAGAAAGAGAAAGCTAATATAACGCGCCATTAGAAAAATGGATGCCAGATCGGTTTTTGTTGTTTCACTCACTCCTAAGTCGTAGAAAGTGTTGCCATGTTAGCGTAAAACGGACTAAAAACCGCTGTGATT
Source organism: Pegoplata infirma (assembly GCA_963921195.1). Taxonomy (NCBI): domain Eukaryota; kingdom Metazoa; phylum Arthropoda; class Insecta; order Diptera; family Anthomyiidae; genus Pegoplata; species Pegoplata infirma. The sequence continues at coordinate 226,213,772 of OY992536.1, read as the reverse complement.
TCTCCTAAAATCGCTTAGTTTTTAACCATTTTTTCTTATAAAACTCTACCACAGACTAATACAGACTCGACATAAGTGACAGGTGTCAAAAAAGTAGTTCTGAACCATATGGTTAATATTTTCAAATTATTCTACGAATTAGGTTAGAAAGAGAAAACTGATATAACGCGCCATAAGAAAAATGGATGCCAGATCGGTTTTTGTTGTTTCATTCACTCCTAAGTCGTAGAAAGTGTTGCCATGTTAGCGTAAAACGGACTAAAAACCGCTGTGTTTTCTCCTAAAATCGCTTAGTTTTTCCCCATTTTTTCTTATAAAACTCTACTGTCGAGTCTGTATTTAGTCTGTGACTCTACTGTCGAGTCTGTATTTAGTCTGTGTCACTATGGCAATACCCACAGTAACAGTAATCCATCGACCGTTTTGTATATCTGGCATCACCAAAGATAATTGGAAAATTCTGGCAATGCCAAACTAAAGTTCAAACGTAAAGCAAAGAGAGACAAAAAACAATCTGCATTCTCACTGTAAAACTGGTATCTTCCATCTCGCTCACATTTCGATTTGTGATAAAATTTCGTAAACAAAACCATATGGTTTTTGTTTACTACTTTTTCACACGCCATTTGTTGGACTACTCTATGACTCTGGCAATACCTCCCGGCGATACGATTCGTTTTGGCGATAAAAGGGCAATAGATTTGTATGTATCGCCGGAATATCACTAAAATGATAATCTGGCGATACAGCTACATATATTGATTCCCTGAAGATGAAAATAAACATTAATTTTTTGATTCAAATTTTGGCCATGTTAACAGGACTAAAACACCTGAAAACCGCAACATTCGCTGAATTTTATGTTTTATCTTTGAACGCAAATTTGTGATTTTCGAGCAAATTGATATTCTTTCAAGGATTTCTTGTTGTGATTGATAAATAATTTTATTTTAAATTGACGAAGTAATAAAAATTTTCTACACGCAAAAAAAAATCTGTGTCAGATTGAGCAATCCTACTTGGTAAAATTTTTAATGATAAAGTGAGTATACCCCTATTCCGAAGACACCAATAAGGTTTAATAGATTTTTAGTTAAAAATTAGTGTTTGGTAATAATTTTCTATTTTAACAGGGTACTGCTAAATAAATTTTTGAAGCTATGGAGAATCCTTCACAACAATAAAGAGCGTGGGCACCAGTCCTCCCTTTAGTTATAAAATTAAAACCTGAAATTCATTTATATAGCAAAGCCAATGGAGTCCAGACCTGTTTTGATGAGTTACAAAAAGGAATCACAAAGTAAGTGTTCCTCCTAACCAAAAGACCAATGGGGTTTACTAGTTTTTTAAATTAAAAATTTATGTTTTGTAATAATTTTCTATTTTTGCAGGATGCTTTTAAATAAATTCGTGAAGCTATAGCGGATCCTTCACTTCAAGAAAAAGCGTAGGCAGCAGTCACTGGAGAAAATTGTACATAAAGTGTCAGTTGGTCGGTGGTAAATAAAATCCTACCCAACATTTATTATATTAATATGGATTTATTCTGTGAAAATTTTAAATTCCACAAATATACAAATTTTTACAAAAATTTTATAGAAAATTTATTTTAGCATAAATGTGGTAATTTTTAGCATTATTTTTAGTCACCTTTTCTAATAATTACCAAATTTTTGCTTAAATACACGCAAAAAAAAAATCTGTGTAAGATTGAGCAATCCTACTTGGTAAAACTTTTTTCATACCAAAAAAAAATTTTTAACAAATTTTTGCTAATATTATGCTTGTCGATGTTAAAGTAACATAATTCATTTTTTATGTAAAATAACCAAGTAACTTGCACAATAACGCAAATTACCTGCACAAAAATTTATCGAAAGAAAACAACAAAAAAACAAATACAGACCGCCATTTTCATTTTTTTTGTGTGCGTTGTTTGTTTATTTTTTGTGTTATAAAAACGTAAAAAGGAAATTGATAAATAAAATAAAAATAAATTAATAAATAAAAATAAATAATTAGTTTTCTAAAAGATAAATAAATGTAAGATAAAAGAATGTTAAAGTTAATTTTGCTTTCATCACTTAAAACACCATTCATTAAGAAAAACCAGTGGAGTCCCAGACGTATGTTTCGATGAATAACAAATGGAATGATAAAGTGAGTATACCCGCATTCCGAAGACACCAATAAGGTTTAATAGATTTTTAGTTAAAAATTAGTGTTTGATAATAATTTTCTATTTTTACAGGGTACTACTAAATAAATTTTTGAAGCTATGGCGAATCCTTCACTACAATAAAGAGCGTGGACACCAATCCTGCCTTTAGGTATAAAATTAAAACCTAAAAACCCAAAGCCAAGGGAGTCCATACCTGTTTTGAGTTACAAATGGAATGACAAAGTAAGTGTTCCTCCTTACCAAGAGACCAGTGGGGTTTACCAATTTTTTAAATTAAAAATTTATGTTTTGTAATAATTTTCTATTTTTACAGGATGCTTTTAAATAAATTCGGATCCTTTACTTCAAGAAGAAGCGTAGGCAGCAGTTACTCGAGAAAATTGTACAAAAAGGGTCAGTTGGTCGGTGGTAAATGAAATCCTACACAACATTTATTACATTAATATGGATTTATTCTGTGAAAATTTTAAATTCAACAAATATACAAATTTTTACAAAAATTTATTGAAAATTTATTTTAGCATAAATGTGGTAATTTTTAGCATTATTTTTTGTCATCTTTTCTAATAATTTTGGAATATTTCACCATATCTCTTTTGGTATATTTTACCAAGTTTTTACTTAAATAGCATTAGCATTTTCTTCAAAATTTTTTACATAAGTGTTTTGGCTAAAATACGAAAACTACTTCGTCGGTTGTAGTTTTAGCATATTTTTGGTAAAATTATGCCAGATTTTGGCTCACTCCGACACAAGTTTTTTTTTGCGTGTAGCATTAGCATTTTCTTCAAAATTTTTTACATAAGCGTTTTGGCTAAATTACGAAAACTACTTCATCGGTTGTAGTTTTAGCATATTTTTGGTAAAATTATGCCAGATTTTTGCTCACTCCGACACAGTTTTTTTTTGCGTGTATATTTTTATTTGTGTATTGCCAAAACATCGTTCGTATGAGAAAACGGCGATATAATTAAAATACTACTTTGATTTTGTATTGAAATGATAAAAAATTTCCGTATCGCCGCAATATCTTAAAAGTTAAAATACTAAAATATTCTTTTATAAAAATTTCATATAAAAATAAAATAAAACTTGGTCTATTTATTAAAGGTGCTGATTCTCATTCTAATTGGAAACCGTTCCTCATGTCGTGATTGTTATAGAGTTGTAAAGTAATGTATCGGCCGTTTTGAAGAAATGGCATCGCCAATATTTATTGCCAAAATCTGGTAATACCACACTAAAGTTCAAACGAAGCTGTTTGCAAAATTTTTCCAAAAAGGATGAAAACTGTCAATTAATATTTTAAAAAATTGGTTTGTGGGAATTTACACACGGACTTTTTTCCTCGCATGCCTGCTACACCCAAAAAAATAACTAGTGTTAAACAATCTAATGTGACTTAGGTAAATTTTTTTTATATTGAGTTCAAGAAATTGCTCAAGTTTTGACTAAATTGTATATGGAATTTATTTTGTAAAATAGCATTGTTTACAATATTAAATTTAACCTACACAAACTTGAATCTTTTACCTAAGTTTTTTTTTATAAATATAAATAAATTTAATTCGATAAAGTCGACATATTAATGCTACATCGTAAACAACACATTGTCTTTAATTTTTTTCTTTAAATATGAGGAATTAATTTATTTCATTAATTAAAAAGGTAAGCAAAAAGAATGTATACATTTGCTAAACGTATATTAACGAAAATATTAACTTTCAGTTGCAGACGGTGGTGGTTTATCCGAACATTTGCTGCATTCACCACGCTTTACATCGGAACTTACTTGGAATACTTGGAATCTCCACCTAATGTAGACAGTTTACATTTTAAGGAACTTAAAACAAATTTAAGAGAACCCAATCATGCCTCAAGTGTTCCAGCCCAGGTAAAAACTAAAAATTGTTTTAGAATTTGAAGACTGCATCGTAGAGTTCGTTGGGTAACTTAATAATTTTCTATAGAAAAATCGACGGAGTCTGAACATTTTTCTATAAAAATTTTTCTCAAAACATTGTTTTATAGAAAATTTCTCAGACAATTTTTCTCTAGAGAATTTCCCAGAAAAAATTTCTCAAAGAAAAATTTTCTATAGAAAATTTCACAAAGACACTTTTTCTATAGAAAATTTGTCAAAGTCAATTTTTCTATAGAAAATAAATCTAAAGACAAGTATTCTATAAAAAAATTCTCATAGTCAATTTTTCTATAGAAAATTTTTGAAAGATGGTTTTTCTATAGTAAATTTCTGAAAGACAATTTTTCTTTAGAAAATTTTTTGAAAGACAATTTTTGTATAGAAAATTTTTCAAGCAATTTTTTCATAGAAAATATCTCTAAAAACAATTTTTTTATAAAAAATTTCTCAAAGACAATTTTTCTATAAAAAAATTTCTCATACAATTTTTCTATAGTAAATATCTATAAAGACAATTTTCTAAAGAAAAATTGTTTTTGCAAAATTTTTTAAAGAATAATTTTCTATAGAAAAATTGTCTTTGAGGAAGTTTCTATAGAAAAATTGTCTTAAAAAATTTTCTTTATAAAAATTGTCTTTGGAAAAGTTTCTATAGAAAAATTGTCTTTCAAAAATTTTCTATACAAAAATTTCTATACAAAAATTGTATTTGAAAAATTTGCTATAGAAAAATTGTCTTTGAGAAAGTTTTTATAGAAAAATTGTCTTCAAGAAATTTTCTATAGAAGAATTATCTTTAAGAAAGATAAAATAACCTAACCTATTGCCTTTCAGAAAATTTCTATAGAAAAATTGTCGTTCAGAAATTTTCTAAAGAAGAATTGTATTTCTATAGAAAAATTGACTTTAAGAAATTTTCTTTAGAAAAATTTTCTGTCAGAAATTTTCTATAGAAGAATTGTCTATCAGAATTTTTCTACAGAAGAATTGTCTTTGAGAAATTTTCTATAGAAAAATATTCTCAGAAAAATTGTCTTTGAGAACTTTTCTATGGAAAATTGTCTTTCAAAAATTTTCTATAAAAAAAATTTCTCTAAGAAATTTTCTATAGAAAAATTGTCTTTGAGAAATTTTATATAGAATAATTGTCTTTGAAAATTTTTTTATGGGAAAATTCTATAGAAAAATTGTCTTTGAGAAATTTTCTATAGAATAATTAACTTTGAGAATTTTTCTATGGAAAGTTGTCTTTCAGAAGTTTTCTATAGAAAAATTGTGTTTTTAGAAAGTTTTTCTACAGAATCTTTTTCAAAGACAATTTTTCTATATAAAATTTTTGAAAGACAGGTTTTCTAAAGAAAATTTCTAAAAGACAATCTTTTCTATAGAATAATTAACTTTGAGAATTTTTCTATGGAAAGTTGTCTTTCAGAAGTTTTCTATAGAAAAATTGTGTTTTTAGAAAGTTTTTCTACAGAATCTTTTTCAAAGACAATTTTTCTATATAAAATTTTTGAAAGACAGGTTTTCTAAAGAAAATTTCTAAAAGACAATCTTTCTATGGAACATTGTCTTTTAGAAATTTTCTTTAGAAAACCTGTCTTTCAAAAATTTTATATAGAAAAATTGTCTTTGAAAAAGATTCTGTAGAAAAATTGTCTTTGAAAAATTGTCTTTGAAAAAGTTTCTGTAGAAAAATTGTCTTTGAGAAATTTTCTATAGAAAACCTGTCATTCAGAAATTTTTTATAGAAAAATTGTCTGTTAGAAATTTTCTATAGAAACTCTCTCTTTGAGAAATTTTCTACAGAAAAATTGTCTTTGAGAGATTTTCTATAGAAAATTTTTCTTCCAGAAATTTTCTATAGAAAAATTGTCTTTCAGAAATTTTCTATAGAAGAATTGTCTTTGAAAAAGATCCTATAGAAAAATTTTCTTTGAAAAAGCTTCTGTAGAAAAATTGTCTTTGAGAAATATCTATAGAAAATTGTCTTTGAGAAATTTTCTATAAAAAAATTTCCTTTCATGGAAAGGAATTATGGAAAAATTATCTTTGTTAAATTTTCTGTAGAAAAATTATCTTTAAAAAATTTTCTAGTAAAGAAATGTCTTTGAGAAATTTTCTATATATTAATGAATTATCTTTGAGAAATTTTCTATAGAAGAATTGTCTTTCAGAAAGTTTCTATATAAAAATTGTCTTTCAGAATTTTTTTAAAGAAGAATTGTCTTTGAGAAATTTTCTATAGAAAAAATGTTTTTCACAAATTTTCTATAGAAAAACTGTCTTTCAGAAATTTTCTATAGAAAAATTGTCTTTGAGAAATTTTTTATGGAAAAATTGTCTTTCAGAAATTTTCTATAGAAAAATATTCTTCCAGAAATTTTCTATCGAAAAATTATCTTTCAGAAATTTTCTATGGAAGTATTTTCTTTTAGAAAGTTTCTATAGAAAAATTGTCTTTCAGAAATTTTCTATAGAAGAATTGTCTTTGGGAAAATTTCTATAAAAAAATTGTCTTTAAGAAATTTTCTATAGAAGAATTGTCCTTTAGAAATTTTCTGTAGAAAAATTGTCTCTCAGAAATTTTCTATAAAAAAATTGTCTTTGAGAAATTTTCTATGGAAAAATTGTCTTTGAGACAGTTTCTATAGAAGAGTTGTCTTTGAGAAATTTTCTATAGAAAAATTGCCTGTTAGAAATTTTCTATAGAAAACCTGAGTTTTCAGAAATTTTTTATAGAAAAATTGTCTATTAGAAATTTTCTATAGAAAATTTTTTTTATAGAAATTTTCTATAGAAAAATCGTCTTTAAGAAAATTTCTGTAGAAAATTTTTCTTCCAGAAATTTTAATAGAAAAATTAAAGAATTGTCTTTCAGAAAGTTTCTATAGAAGAATTGTCTTTGAGAAATGTTCTATAGAAAAATTGTCTTTGACAAAGTTCTATAGAAAAATTATCGATAAGAAACGATTCTAAGATTATGTTGGAGGCAAGTCTTTAAATCAAAAGTATGTATTTTAAGCTTATTAATATTTATATTTTATTGAAAAATTGTCCTTTTTATTAAAAAAATGTTAAAAATAAATCTAATTAAAATTTATAATATTGAGCATTTTGTATGGAAGGGGATATATAAAATTATTAAATCAACCTAAAAAAAAAAAGTCATTTAACCAATCAAACTGTACCAATTATTTAAATATGTTGGCTAAATAAACAAAACTAAATTTGAAATAATGCTTAGTTGCATTTTGTAAGTTTACCTAAGTTGTTTTGGCTAATAAGCAAAGAAACTTTTCAAGTTGGATTCCTGCGAAAAAACTTAGGTAAATTGTACCCTAAAATTTTATAATTCCACAATTGTTTTTTTTTGGGTGTACTGTATTCGAGTTTGTTGGCAAAAGAAGTAGAATAAGAAAAGAGATCGAATAAATTTCAAAAGGATATTAGAATTGAAAAAAAATCAAGGAAAAAAGTGTGTGCGTAAATTCCCACTATCACATCCCATATAAATAAAACGCATTTCAAAACCGCCACGTTTGGCGAGAAATCGCAACATCTCGCAGCATTTATATTTATCATCTGGCAACTCAAAAAGCTTACGTTTTTCGATTTCTCCCATAAAGTATACCATTCCGTGTGAATTACGCAAGCATTAATAAATCGAGCAGCCCTGTTTGTTTTTACACCACGCGAAAAAAAGAAAACAATTTTAATTATCAAAAAATATTAATATTTCGATAAATAAAAAAATGCCTAGAAATAAAAGTCGCAAGCAAAATGAGCAAACCGAATATGATCAACATCAATCAGAATTTTCCACCGATTGGGATGTGGAAAAATATCGCCGTGAATATGAAAGTGAAGAACATTGGCAGTTAAGAAAGCGCTTTATGGAAATGCACAAAGATAAATTCCCAGAAGATAAAATAGTTTGCCTAGCACAGGTCTTTACCAACATGGAATTTATGGGTTGCAAGTATCCCTCTGAAACAATGATAATGGTGGGAGAACTTTCCAAAGAAGTCGCCAAAGAATTCCGTGCAAATAGAGCTAATCGTTTGAAGAGGACATTTGTAACTGCATCTGATGCCGCCGAGGCTAGGGCCAAAGGTAGACGAAATTAGTCAAGCATTATTCCCACTTTATATTTTTTTTTAGTTTTAAGTACAAATATGTGAGTAAACGAAGGATAACAAGAACAGGTGGCTTATTGAATGATTTTTTTTTTGTTCTTTATTTTTATAGGACGCAGATCAACGCAGCAAACAAATAATGCATCAGGACCAAGTTCTTCATATCAGGGCAATAATAAACGAAAACGGTTTGGTGATGGTGGGGGTGGTAATGATGATGGCGATATTCAACAACCGTCGTCCAAAAGGTTAGCATCATCAGTAGATCTTTTTGCTGGCCTTAAATTTAACAACTTTGTGGTTCTTCTACATGGCGATCGCAATTGTTTACGTTTGTCTGCTCAACGTAGTAATATGCAATACCTTGAAAAAGAAGTAGCTGCCGAAAATGGACGTAAACAAGTAGAGATCCATCTTAACAATCAGCTAGTGGCAAGTGCTTGTGAAGAAAATCTTAAAGCTTCCAAGGCTGAAGTTTTTCGTAAAGCTTTGGCTACTTTACAGGAAAATTGTTACAGTATAAAGGTGAGTTTGCAGAGATTTAAAACTTTTTATTTTAAATTGCATAAAAAAGAGAAACTACTCCACAGGGAACGTGACATTTCTCATAGACCCAAATGACCTATCACAAACTGGAAACCTTTCGTATAAAAACACCTGTCACTTTTGTGAGGAAATGTCTCAACACAACCCGTGCTGGTTCAATAGTTTGCTTTCAAAACTGAACTAATAAATATATCACAGGTCTTTTCGGGACTTGGAAAATTTTAAAAGTTGGTCGAAATTATACCCTTCGTAGGGGTATTCTCACTTGTTGGACGCCATAAAGTATATATAATTTTTTTACTTTGAACCAACACTTAGGGGATGCCCCTACTAATGCAATGCATTACTTTGATATCATGAAATAATGTTATGAGAAGGAGGGAGTAGTGTTTGTGGACATTTGACTTTAATTTATCTATATTGAAAGAGACTGGAAAGACTTCTACGAGGAGTATATTGCACATACGGCTAGGACTATCGACAACAAACGGATGTGATCTACTAGACAACCGAGTGCTGTAAACAAAAACTCGGGCCCTGGAGATAAGTTTACTTATCTCAGCAGACAACTTTCCATAGTAATATCGATAGATCAGAGTCTCACAACCCACATTCCGACGACGCTCCAATGAGTCAATAGAGCTGGATACCCTATTGTCATTAATAGGCATCAAAGCCCTCCTTTCACACGGCCCAAGATTTCCAAAATGGACTGAAGCCCCTGCCCAAATATGGGAGTTGTATTCTATCTTCGGTAGAATATTGGTGATATAAATAGTAAGGAGATCGGATAGGGTGAAGTACTTCTTGCGGCGGTATAAAAAAAACGTGACACTTGAATGCTTCTTCTACACTTTCTACATTTTCACCAGACCAGGGGGGATAAAGTTTCCTTTTGAACAACTAAACAAACCTCTCAAAAACGCCATTTCTTAATTTTTTTCTTTCGGCACAGCTGAACTTAACACTCACTTATTTTTTCCAAAAAGCATTTTAATAAATTTTTTACACCAAACTTTACTTGACAAATTCAAACTAGTTTTTCGAGAGCGAACCGAATAAGGGACTAAAAGTGTATTGAGAATTTAAAAAACTGTGTAACTAAAAAATTGTAACTCGGAGAGCTTTCGGGTATTTGGCGGTTGTATTATATGAACCAAGAGCTACAAAAATGATTTTGGATTTTTTGTCGTGTTGGCAGAGTTTAGCGAGATAAGCGCATTTTAAAATTTTCGAAAATGCTATTTTATTTATATTCAAAATTAGGGCCCGTTGAGATCGACACATGCAAAGAGCGTCGGCGATACTTAGAAGATTCTAAGGACCAACAATTAGCTTTATTTTGCTCTTTCTTACTTAGTTTTGGGAGATATCGCCATGTTAAGTATTTTAAGCAATGAATAAATAAGCCATTCTATTTTTCAAATTGAATGAAAAGAAAATCGACTGTATTCGCAATGGAATGCATTCGATTTTTAATAGACGAACGAAAATAAATCGAATGCATTCAATTTGTGAATGAAAAATAAATCGAATGCAATTATAAATAGCTTTGAATTTTTGCATTAAAAAAATTTAATTGAAAAAATGCATTTTTGCAAAATGCAGTTCAAAAGTGCATTTAAAATGCACCTTTCTATCACAAATTTGAGCCCTTCTTATTAAATACACAAATTGACTTTCGTAGCATTATTTTGCTATTAAGTAATATCATTACCATACGATAAATACTAAAGACAATTTATACAGCTATAGCTATTCAAAAAATCAATACTGCCATAAGTTAACTCAATTTTTGCAACAAAAGAAGTATGTTATTGCAAATACGACTCGTGAAGCTATGAAAGCCATTATAAATATCTTTAAGTTAAGTAAAAACGGCTAAAAATATTGCAAATCTGATTTCACCAGTCGATTCTACATCAAAAATTAAAACAACGAACGTTTTTTTAACTTTTAAAAAAGTTCCAAAAACCCATCACAGGGGGCGGAAATATAATGTTTTTAATTTGTATTAAATTTTATTTTTTAATACGAGGGCAGATCAATAATTCCGTGACTTTTCGAATGAAACATACTCGTATATACACTGAAATTTCATTTTGGAGCTTAACAAAATGGTACCAAAATTTCCACTCTATCACAACCCGTCTCAAAAATGCCAAAAAACACGTTTTTTGAGAACTTTGACATACATTTTCTCAAAAACCTGACACCATATTCGGAATCAGCTTCGAAAGATTAATTGGAAACAAGTGGTCGGATATCAAAATATAAAAAAAATATCGCAAAAAGTGCTCTCTAAATTGCACAAAAATAAAAATTTTGACCTTAACTTTCTTAAAATCCTGACGTTATGGAAAACTTTGGAAGCCAGATGCGGAACCAGCATTGAAAGGTTAATCTATTAATAAAATTTTGCGTACCCCTGCGGACAGTTTCGCGTTCCCCCTAGTGGTACGCGTACCATAGGTTGGTAACCGCTGATTTAAACAATTCTCAGATTTCTATACATTTCACAGTGTTTTACGGAAAATGGTTCCCAAGTCCAATCATATACCAATTGAATCTATTTTTTTAAGACCTTTAATTAGTGTAAAAAACATACGCAAAACAAATTTTTGTTGATGTTAAACCGATTTAACTGAATATCGAGCGACATTTTTGTATGGGAATCAGATTTGATTAGGTTACTAAAGTACACGTTAACCACCTACAAACAAAAAAATTTTAATAAAATATTTCTGATTTTTATGAATTTGAGGGATTTATAAGAATATCGGAAGGGTGGTTTGTATGGGGACTACATTGTAGATCTGGCCCGATTTCTTTAAAATTTGGAATGATAATTTATGCATACAATTTGTAGGATACAAAATACGTTTAGGCCAAACGAAGCTTAAGTTTAAAATTTCATCCAATTCGATTGAAAATTGCGACCTGTATCGTGCTTACAACGTTTACACGGACGGACAGACCGAAGGACGTACATCGCTAAAGTGACTTATAAAGTTATTCTGAGTCGATCAGTATACTTGAAAGTGGGTCTAGTGAGACCCTTTACCCCAGAGTGATGTAGGGTGTAATTATATGGTAAAATATTTATAAATACAAAATTGTTTTTTTATTTTATTTCATATTTCATTTTACATTGTATGTAATTAATAACTTAAAGTTCAGAAAAGTGATTTTTATAAAAAAATATTACAATAAAATTATTTTCTTTGTTGAAATTTAAACAATTTATCAACTTGGCTTTTACTATAAATCTTTATACCTGTGTTATCATTACGATCCTTTAAGGCAATTATTTCATCGTTTTGCAAAAATATATACGCAAATTCATTGCCACTGAGCTTTTGTCTGGCATACATAAGGAGACTTTTGGTATCGGCTTCATTGTTTTTAACTTCTAGTTGTTGAGGATTTTGACACTTCGGTGGACGATTTTTCTGGAAAGACGATGTTGGTAATCCTTGCCCGGATGCATCCAAATGGTTTCGGGGCATATTTTTAAATTCCCTGGGAACAGTTGTGCCTTTATTTTCATACACATTTTTAGATTTGTTATAATTATCTTTTTTTTCTCGTTTTTCAAATACATTTTTAGATTTATTATAATTATCATTATTTTTTTTATTTTGCTGTTTTTTAAACGGTTCATTAGATGAATTCTTCGACAGATTTGATGCTGGTAATACGTGGCCGGATAAATCTGGGCAGTTTTGGAAAGACGATGTTGAAAACCCTTGGTAGGATGAATCCGAGTTGTTTCGACACATATTTTGATCTACTCGGGGAACAGTTGTGTTTTTATTTCCATTAGGATTTTTTGATTTGTTATAATTGTCTTTATTTTTGTTATTTTGTTGTGTTTTAGACGAATCATTACAAGAATTCTTCGGCAGAGTTACTGCTGACAATACTTGGCCGGATAAATCTGGGCAGTTCTGGGACGTAGTAATGGTTGTGTCTTTATAATTTGTTTTCTCATTTATTTTATTTTCAATAATTTCTATTGATGGAAACAATTGTTGGGGCTTGCTCACGATAAATTTATTTTTTGAATCATTATTTTCAAAACGCACAAATAGTGTTACATTTTTTGGAAGTTGAAAATCACGTTTGCCATTACGATCTTTTATATATGCTTCGACGATGTTTTTACTGGTAATATTTCCTCTGTTTGTGGATGCTAACCCAGCAATAAAGTCAGCTAACGGATAAGTTATTTTATTTTTAGGAACATTTTTGATCAATATACTATTATCGGTATAAGAATTTAAGTTTTCCGATTGGGAAAGTTCCTTTGACTTAGCGATTGGTTTATTTTCTGCTTGACTTTGTATAGTGTTAGCAATAGGATTTTTATTTTCTTTTCGTTCTTCGAATGATGATGGTATATTTTGCAGTTGAGAGTTGGAAGTATTAAAAGCGCATGCTACTTTAGTATATTTATTTTCGATTTTATTTGATTTCATTGTGCCATTAACACTTTCAGCGGTTAGTTGTCCACTGAAATTTTCATTTTTATTTTCAGCTTCACCATTTCTTCCTAAATTCATAATATTAATATATTTTTGTGTTGGCCCATTGGCTATTATTGTTGCATTTTTAGTAACAGGATTACCATTTGTTTCCAATATGTTGTCTGTTATTTTTCCATTGCTATTTCCATTTTCATTTGAATTTGCTTTTATAGTATCATTTTGAGTTTCAAATTCATCATTAGTTTTAAATACCATTAAATTGATTAATTTTTCCAACTTTATTTTTTCTGTTGTTAACTGGCTGGATATTTGAATTTCCTCATCTAGTTGTTGTTTTAAATTTTCGTTTGTTTGTTCTAAATTTGTTATTTGATCCTTAAAAACTTTTTCATTAGCTTTTGCTTTCCCTTTTGGTGCCGGCGGAGCGCTTTTTAATTTAGCAATTTCCTTTGATTTTAAATTTAGTGCAGTTGTTTTGCAATCATTATCTATCGATAAAAATTTATTCAGTTCTTCCAGGGTACTAATACGTTCTTGTAAATCTTCTACAATAGACGTACTTTGAGATAAACTGCTATCAGATTTTCGTACCCTTTCCTCAAGTTTTCGTAATGAGGCTTGGGAAATTGCATATTTTTCCTGAAGATGTACGAACTTATTATTACAATCTTCTATTGTGTTATTTAATTCAATAATTTTTAATTTTTCATTCCAATTATTGGACGAATTTTTTTCACAACATTCATTAAACTTTAAATACATTTTGTGAAATGTTGGATTGTATTGTTGACATTCTAAACAACTAGTAGATCTGAAATAAATAATAACGATTCATTTAACATCCCGAGTAAAAAAGATCTGATATAGTCATATATGCTTATATGTATATAATTATTTATATTTATATATGGTTATTAGAGTGTCCCTTATTTTGGAAATGTTGAGACGGTACAAGCTCATTTTTTTCCATTTGACTTAAAAATAACTCAGAAAAAATTTTACGCCCCTACGACCACGCCTTCCCTAAGCGACGTTGCCTTAAAGAGCAGGGCCTTAAAAATTATTTTTCCATACAAACCAAAAAAATTTTTTTTTGATTTTGAATTTTTTTTGTTATTAATTGTTATTTTACTTGGACAGCTTATTCACGACAAAAATTTTGATTTTGGTGGGATAAGGCTTTCAGCTCTAAAATTTTTTTCGAAATAAAAATTTTGAGCCGTTGGGGTCCTACTGTAAAAAAATTTTTAAAAATATTTTTTTTTAGTTTTGACAAGCACCGGTTATAGTTGCTATGTTGAAAAATATGTTGAAAAAAAAATTTTTAGATCCGGACACAAATTTTTTTTGGAGTAAAAAAATCATTGAAAATACTTTTAGAATTTTTTTTTTTTTTTTTTAATTTTTAAGTTTCAAAAAAATGTTTTTAAATTTTCTAATACACAAACAAAAACTTTTTGGAATTTTCTTTTGCGTTTTCGTGTAAAAAAATCTTTTAAAAATGATTTTAGGAAAAAATGACAAAGTTTTAATAATTTGTTGTCTCGAAAATAATTCCGAAGAATGCAATAAAACTCTTCTAATTGATAATGTATCCAATCTGATAAAAATATATCTATAGGCATGTCACAGACTCAATTCCGTTCGGATTTGAAAAAAGTGGTTTACTCATAAAACGCAAAACGAATATTATTTTTTTCGGAATGAAATCACTTTCAAAAATCAAAGTGGAATTGAAATGCATAAAAGTGGTTTCATTCCGAAAAAAAATATTCGCTTTGCGTTTTACGAGTAAACCACTTTTTTCAAATCCGAACGGAATTGAGTCTGTGACATGCCCCCTAATTTCACGTTTAAAATTTCAAAAATTTTTCCCAGATTTCATCTAATTATATAAAAACTTATCTAATTTTAACAGAAAATATATGATTTAATACAATTACCCAAATAAAAAAGTTTTGATATAAACATATATTTTGTAATATAAGATATAATCATGCGCGGGTACACGGGGGGAAGGGGAAATTTCCCTCCCCAGACGAAATTTCAAAAAGAAAAAAAAGAGGAAAAAAGAAAAAAATGGGAAAAAAGAAAAAATAAGGAAGTTTTCTAAACAAAATTTAATATCGAAATCCGAAAATTTTTCATAGAAAAAAACCTGAAAATTTTTATAGGGAAAATTTGAAAGTTTTTAAAAGAAAAATGTGACTTAATCTGGTCTCAGAACTTAAGAAAAATGCGAAAAACTTCTCAAAATTTGAGACTTATTTATGGAAAAAGGTCACAGAATCTGAGACTTTTTCAATAGGAAAAAGGTCAAAGAATCTAGGACTTTTTCTATAGGAAAACGGTCTCAGAATCTCATATTTGAGACTTATTTTAAGGAAAAAGTTTTTAAATCTCAGTCTTTTTTAAAAAGAAAAAGGTCTCAAAGTCTGAGACTTTTTATTGTTAAAAGAAAGTCTCAGTAGTTGAACTTACTCAATTGGAAGAAGGTCGCAGAATTAGAATGTAAGATTTTTTTTTTATAAGAACAAATTATCAGAATCTCAGAATTTTCTATACGAATCTCAGAATCTGAGACCTTTTCTATGGGAAACAAATCTCAGAATGTATGACTTTTTCTATAGAAAAAAGGTCTCAAAATCTGAGACGTTTTTTTTGGGAAAAAAAGTGCCAGAATCTTAGACTTTTTAATATAAGAAAAAGGTCTCTGAAACTTTTTCTTTAGGAAGGGTCTCAGAATCACCGACTTTTTCTATAGGAAAAGGGTCTCAGAATCTGGAATATTTTCTATAGGTCTAAGAATCTGAGACTTTTTCTAAAGAAAAAAGGTCTGAGAATTTGATACTTTTTCTTTAGGAAAAAGGTTTCAGAATCTAAGACCTTTTTCTATAGAAAAAAGGTCTCAGAATCTGACAGCCGTATTCAAAACGAAAAGTTAGCATGGATTTGACTAGTGGTTCATTCATAATTAATTTTAAAACCCTTACTATAAAGCAACCCGGACTTTTACTTTTGGAGCTACATGCTGCCAAAGTTTACGTTATAAATACATAGTTAACTTTATGCAGTTAGGGTTAAACCGCCAAATTTTTATCTTGAAGGAATCAAAAAATTCCCTCCAAAAAACATTCGTCATTTTGACCGTAAGTAGCTTTTCCTACGCATCGTTTTAGTCTCATATTTTCTAAGTTTTAATTAAACTAAGAAAATATACCAAATTTCACCTCGTTTGGTGCGTGAACTTTTTGACGGAAGCGAAAAACTAAAAATGATATTCTTAATAATTTTTTATGGCCTTTTTGGCTACGGCAGGTAAATTTTGATATTTGCAAAAAAAAAATCAAAAAAGTCATAACCCTAATGTACATATACAAAAATGCACAGTTTTCTTTTAAAACAAATAAAAAAATTGATCTAAACGAAATATGATCACGAAAAACAAACCATGTTCGGCAAAAGCTAATAAATTTGTAGATTTTAGACTTTCCCCATCTCTTTTTTTTAGAAAAAAAAAAACGTATCCCTGTTTTTGCTCGTCCGACAAAGGTGAATTTATGATATCAAAATTTTTTTACTCGGGTAGACATATTTTTGGGATCAAATTTGATATTATTTTATCAAAAATAATAGAATTTGTATTATAATCGTATAATATTCCATCCGCCAATTTTCGGATAAAATTGATATGGATAGATAAAAGCATATCTGTTCATATATAATTAAATATTGCGTCATATAACTTTTTTTACTCGGGGTGTTACAAAAATTTGTCAGTGTAAATAATAATTATGTAAGGGGCATGTCAGACTCTATTCCGTTAGGAATTGAAAAAAGTGGTTTACTCGTAAAACACAAAACGAATATTATTTCTTTCGGAATGAAATCACTTTCAAAAATCAAAGTGGAATTGAATTGCATAAAAGTGGTTTCATTCCGAAAAAAAAATTTACTTTGCGTTTTACGAGTAAACCACTTATTCCACTTCCGAACGGAATTTAGTCTGTGACATGCCCCTTAAAATCAATTTATAATTGAAAAAGGAAAAATGTATGGGGTGGGCAAGGAAAAGGTTCTGGGGTGGTGCCCACCCTTGACCCACCCTAACTACGCCTTTAGTCAAACCTTATGGAAAGTCGTGCCTTCCTTGTTAGTGTAGGGTATAAAAAAATGAAGCCATTAACTTTAAATCGAGATAACAAAAGTTTTAAAATGACCTAAAAAACGTTGCTGAATTTAGTACGAAAATGTATCCAAAGATTTTTTTTATCAATTTTCCTGTTAAACTTTCTGAAAAAATGCATAAAACTTACCGGCTTTGGCATTCACGCATGCAAACATAATGATAAAGATGACCACAACTGCTGCTGTAAATTTCATCATAGGATTCCAATGGGTTTTTGCACGTAGTACATAAAACATTATTTTTCGACATTGTTATTTCTTTTCTTAAAATATTACAGAAGAAAGCTTAACACAAAGAATTAAAAAAAAAATAAAAACAATCTACTCTCAACGATAAGTAAATGTGTACTGTGATTGTATACAATTTAATGCAAAATCAGCATAGTGTATTAAGCTGGCCGTACACGTGACGACAGATTGTGCAACTATTTAAATGTAATTCTTTCGACAGTTGAGGTTTGGCTGCCGACATACATATTTAATGAAGATGAGCGCGTATTTTTATTTTCACTTAAGCAGGGCAGTAATATTTGTCGATTTTCGCTCCAAAAATGCAGATTTTTTGATCATATCCAAAATCACGATAATTTTTAATACCCTCCCCTCAGTACTAGAGCACAGACTAATACAGACTCGACATAAGTGACAGGTGTCAAAAAAGTATTCTTCAACCATATGGTTAATATTTTCAAATTATTCTACGAATTAGGTTAGAAAGAGAAAACTGATATAACGCGCCATAAGAAAAATGGATGCCAGATCGGTTTTTGTTGTCTCACTCACTCCTAATTCGTAGAAAGTGTTGCCATGTTAGCGTAAAACAGGCTAAAAACCGCTGTGTTTTCTCCTAAAATCGCTTATTTTCCCCCCATTTTTTCTTGTAAAACTCTACTGTCGAGTCTGTATTTAGTCTGTGACTAGAGGGTATATTTCAAGGTTGGCAATCGAAACAAATAACGGTACACGCAAAAAAAAACTTGTGTCGGAGTGAGCAAAAATCTGGCATAATTTTACCAAAAATATGCTAAAACTACAACCGACGAAGTAGTTTTCGTAATTTAGCCAAAACACTTATGTAAAAAATTTTGAAGAAAATGCTAATGCTATTTAAGCAAAAACTTGGTAAAATATACCAAAAGAAATATGGTGAAATATACCAAAATTATTTGAAAAGCTGACTAAAAATAATGCTAAAAATTACCACATTTATGCTAAAATAAATTTTCAATAAATTTTTGTAAAAATTTGTATATTTGTTGAATTTAAAATTTTCACAGAATAAATCCATATTAATATAATAAATGTTGTGTAGGATTTAATTTTCCACCGACCAACTGACCCTTTTTGTACAATTTTCTCGAGTGACTGCTGCCTACGCTTCTTCTTGAAGTAAAGGATCCGCTATAGCTTCACGAATTTATTTAAAAGCATCCTGTAAAAATAGAAAATTATTACAAAACATAAATTTTTAATTTAAAAAATTGGTTAACCCCATTGGTCTCTTGGTAAGGAGGAACACTTACTTTGTCATTCCATTTGTAACCCATCAAAACAGGTATGGACTCCCTTGGCTTTGGGTTTTTAGGTTTTTATTTTATAACTAAAGGCAGGATTGGTGTCCACGCTCTTTATTGTAGTAAGGATTCTCCATAGCTTCAAAAATTTATTTAGCAGTACCCTGTAAAAATATAAAATTATTACCAAACACTAATTTTTAACTAAAAATCTATTAAACCATATTGTTGTCTTCGGAATGCGGGTATACTCACTTTATCATTCCATTTGTTATTCATCGAAACATACGTCTGGGACTCCATTGGTTTTTCTTATTGAATGGTGTTTTAAGTGATGAAATCAAAATTAACTTTAACATTCTTTTATCTTACATTTATTTATCTTTTAGAAAACTAATTATTTGTTTTTATTTATGTATTTTTTTTTTTTTTTGGATTTTGATGTGGCACTAAACCTATAGATTTCAAGTCTATAGTTTTGTTTAGGCCTGTTGGACCAGCTCAATGGCTGACATAACCAGGTTATTCAAAAAAAATACGTCCAATCGTATTTTGTTAATATGTATGTATATATTTAAAAGTTGGCATACGTGCAAAATGCAACACCAGGTTAAAGTGACAATAGATTAGCAACCACGAAGAATAACGGGATATCCCGTTATTGATGATGACGCCACGCTAAAGCCTAGACACTCAAGTTGGCTTTGCACACAAAAAACGACCATTGCCTTTGCAATGGAGGCAGTGAAACAATGCTCCCAAGTGCCGATAGACATATAATCAGACCACAAGTGTCCGACGCAATGCCGAGTGAACCAGCAGGCTCAACAAAAAAACACGCGGTACAGTTTTGTCTTTAACTTTAATCAACTACAACGCCGCAGCTTACACGTCCTTAATCATTGACTGACCAATTACAACTGTTATTTATGTATTAATTTATTTTTATTTTATATATCAATTTCCTTTTTACGTTTTTATAACACAAAAAATAAACGAACAACGCACGCACAAAAAAATACAAAATGAAAATGGCGGTCTGTATTTGTTTTGTTTTTTTGTTGTTTTCTTTCGATAAATTTTTGTGCAGGTAATTTGCGTTATTGAGCAAGCTACTTGGTTATTTTACATAAAAAATGAATTATGTTACTTTAACATCGACAAGCATAATATTAGCAAAAATTTGGTAAAAAATTTTTTTTGGTATGAAAAAAGTTTTACCAAGTAGGATTGCTCAATCTTACACAGATTTTTTTTTTGCGTGTATCGATACCGATATTGGTATCGTTTTTTTTTTTATTTATTTCGGTATCGGTTACGGTATTTGAGTTGAATCGGTTATGGTATTACCGATACCGAAACGTTAATACCGGTACGTACCGGTATTATCGAAAAAAATGTTAAAAATGTAAAAAACGTATAAAAACTTTAAAAAATTTCTAAAAACAAGTAGAAAAGTTAAAAAAAATTATACTATGCTGGAAAACCTCCTGCTAGTATTCCAAATGCCTTCCCCGATGTCCTATAACACCCACATCAAGGATTAAATAAAAATCCCCAAAAAACTATACATTACGAAAGGGGTCCGAAAAGTTTCTATTGGGAGTCAAAATGACTCCATAAAAATCAATAATTTTCTTTTGCTCCCGCATTGCGGTTGAAGTATGGCTTTTTGAAATTTTTACTTAATTCACGATGTGGATGCCAAAAGATTTTTTTGATTTTTATGAGACTTCGGTAAGGCATTTGGAGTACGATTTTTCATTTGCAAAAACCAAAAAATTTACAAACTGTCTATTAATTTTTTTATGTGTATGTATAATTTTATATATATAAAAAAATCTGATATGATTATATATAATTTTATCAAGTTATATATAATTTTATTTAATTTTATCCGATATCTTAAATTATATAATTTTATCAAATTACAGGTTAACGAATCTCGCTTTAACAAATATTCGATATAACGGAAGACAAAAATGTTAACATTGACTTCCTCATTTAACGAACGTTTCAACAATTGTACGCACGATATACCGAATGACCAAAATTTAAACATTGATTACCTCATATAAAACGTTTAAATCATTTTTCGCTCAATATAATGAATGCTGATATAAAAAAACACAAAAATTTGTGGAAAAAAGTCGTTGGGTCAAAACTCGCTGCATAGGATTTTTTTAAATCAGTAGTTTCCATAAACCAAAAAATACTGGACAGTTCATTTATTTTGTAACTTTTTGAATAAAAACATATCTTTATTTTAAAGGTGTTCAACATTCACCGTTAATTGGTTATTTTAATAAAAATACATAAAAAACCTTCGGGATATATAACGAATCTCTCGATATAACGAACATACGACAAGAATACCGAATGACTCCCAGCATATTAAAACTTTGTGTATCGACTAACAAGGGATGTCTCCCTGGTGTCACCCTCCGATCTTCATGAAATTTGGATATGTTGTTAAGAACGAAAATTAATTCCACACGTATTTTTTTATAGTGCCCCAAACTCATTTTTAGGGGGGGTCGATTTGTATGGGGGGAAATTGACCTTTTTCAGTTTTTTACGATTTACGCCTATTTAAACAAAATTAATATAGGAATGTGTGGTATCAGATTAAAGGTATTAAAAATACCTATCTCGTGGTGCTAACAACGGGCCGATGAAGTTAATATTTTTCGACTTATTAACCAAAATGTCCTAAAATTTTGGTATTTTACTCAGTATGACGAAAAGTTGTGCATGTTTGGACACTTTCTTAGAACAAGCAGATAGGTTTTCCAAAGACCTTTCATTTGATATGTAACATGACTAGGTTTCTTAGCATTACATAAGAGAAAAACGAAAAAAACTGAACATTGGCCTTGTTTCCCCCCTCCTTTTTACTCCTTAAATATGAATTTGGGGCGAAAAAAAAAAATACGTGTCCCTTTATTTTTTCTGCTCTACAAAATAAAACCAATAAAGATCCGCGGGTGACACTAGGGAGACTTCCCTTGTAAGTGTTCTTTCCCGAGTCACTGAACTTCTTACTTTGGAGTGGTCACGCCCTGTTTCAAGTTTTTTCTTACATATTTTAAAAAGTACTTATCCGATTTGGATGAAATTAGTATCAATCGAAAACTTAAAGAATAGTACACATAGTAAAAAGTACACATAGGTGTGTAGAAAAGTTCCTAAGTTTTTATTTGGACTTTTATTTGAATCTCTTATTATTATGGTGATTTGCGTTTAAGAGTAGAAACAGAACAAGTCCGCCACGACTTTTTCAATACGCCCTCGCGGATAAAACCGGTGGCCGGCGCCGGTGTGAAATAAAATTTGTTCTATTTATTAAAGGTGGTGAAACTCATTTTAATTGGAAACCGTCCCCCGTGCCGGGCTTGTTCTGTTACTGCACTAACACTACTCATAAATTCTGCCGTATCGTGTATGTCAAGCTTAATACACACTGGTTAAACCAGGGATGATTACGTTAGTACTATTAATTTTTTTTGTTCAACTCGTATTTTAAAAGGAGACTGCGTTGCCAGGTACTTTTTGACGTTGCCCCCAAAAAGTAATAAAATATGCCCAATAATCCGCAAACCATAAAAAATACGATTTGTTTGATTTGATAGATATTAGGGTGGAATTTTCCATTTTTTTAATATCGACGGGGTCGGTCCAAAAAAATTTCAAGTTAAAAAAGTAAACCAAACCTTTTTGCAGTGTATATATGAATTTGATGGTCGTACGTATATATTTAATCATATAAAGTACATACCTCAACATTTACACATTTTTGAAAATAACCAACTTTAAGCCTAATTTCGCCAAGTCAACCCTTATAATAGGTGTGTTCCAGTACTTTCCGGGTAAAGTTCGGTAAAATGAGAGAAAATCAAAAAACCTCTCACGATACCACAAAAATGCACAAAAGTACGGGAACGCTAAAAACCACATTTCAAGCCCAAAATAATAGAAAATGTAAACAAACCAATAACGCAAAAATATTTTCGTAAGAAAAATTACTTTAAACAAGAAAACAAATTTTAAAAGTTTATTTTAATAACAAATTATCTTTTTTTGTATTGAAATAACACATTTCCTTAGTTTAGTTCTTTATTTTATTTAAATTCCCAATTTAGCTTCACAAAAAAAATCAGCTGTTTTTTTAACATCTGACTGTTACCAATTTACCCGAAAAAAAAGTGCGGGTAAGTTCGGTAAAATGAGAAAGTAATTTATTCTCTCAAAAACTCTCTCATTTACCCAACTTTTGCGTACGGGAACGCTTTTCGGGCTGGTTTGGGTACCCGCGGGCACCCGCGGTAACGTTCTGGAACAGACCTAATATGTTTATATAGTTCCTTTGGAAAAAAACGAAAAAATTAAAAAAAAAAACGAAAAAATTTTGTTTTCCCCTACAATTTCCCCCTTAAACCACCAAGATATCCGTTAAAAAAACAGGTTAATCTTAGTTTTTTGTCCTCTATAACATATGTGCATTCCAAAACAATCGGAGTGTAAGCTATGGGATACCGTCCTTGTTAGTAGTAGAGGGCATATGAGGAATTCCACACCAAATGTCCAGCGAAAAAAACATGTGTACTGTAAATTTCTGAATAGGTTTTATGGATAGTCCTATATGGAACTAAAAAATTGCGTTTTTGGTTTTTTCAATTTTTCAAAAACTGGGCTTAGGAGGCGTGGTTAAATATTCGAAAAATGGTCAAATTTGTGTCGAGTTGGCTTGTTTAAATATTAAAAAAAAAAACGGAATGAACCACAATCTCAAAAATTTACATTTTTGTATAGTTTTGAATGGGCTATCGATTAAAATTTTTTTTTTTGGGAAAATTTTCAAAACCCGTTCTGAAATTTTCCATTTTTTAAGAAAGTCAATTGATCAAAAATCCGACCAATTTTTTTTTTTTTTGTTTTTGTTTTTTTTTTTAAGTTCAGATGTTTGTCTATCCACACAAAACAAATCAGACATGTGTTTTTTCGAGAAAATCGCATTTGAATTTTGAATTTTTTGGCGGTTTTCGCGTAGAAAAATTAAAGTACTCAAATGTCATTAATTAAAGAACTTTAATAATGAATAAATTATTTTTATTACCGTCGAATTTAAAAAAGTACTTTTTGGTTAAGATTTAGTACCATTACGAATTTCGATTTTCCTTACCTGATTGTCCAGAATAATTTTGTTTAATAATAAGGGGAACTCCCATTGACTGTAGGCGCAACAGTCATGCTTTTATATTGTACTTCCAATACAGTGGCAAAAATAATAAAAACATATATGTTTGCTAGAAATACAAAGAAATCTTTTACCGGTACACAAATAAATGTACATAGTTGCTATCTCATATACATACATATTTTGTATGAAATGGCAAAACTACATAGTGCGTATTTACATTGGGCAATTAAAAATTAATTGCGGCAATTCTAATTTTATAGTGTATCAGAGAGAGAGATAAGATTCTTTCCTCTCTCTCCGATACACTTTAAAATCAGAATTGCGGCAATTAAAATTGCCCTGTCTGAATTGGGACATAGATTTTTGCATGCACATTAGGGTTGTAAAAGTCTGCTACCTTTCAGTACTCAATACTTTTTGAATTGGGTACTCGATACTTTTTGTTAAGTATACGCTCAGTATGTTTTTTAAGCAAAATTAAAAAAAATAAATATATGGACAATTGTCATTAACTTTTAATACTTGAGATATTCTCTTAATTTCGCAATAACTTTTTTATTTGAAGGGAACCTTAAAGAGTAATTGTGCAAAGGCACAGCGCAAAAGGTCTCATTAGTTCATGGTAAGGAATGTTCAAAGTTGAAAAATGTAAAAAACTAGCTTGATAAACTCACGAAATTTTTCGTCCAAAGTTTCATAGCACAGACTATATACAGACTCGACAGTAGAGTTTTATTAGAAAAAATGGGGAAAAACTAAGCGATTTTAGGATAAAACAGAGCGGTTTTTAGTCCGTTTTACGCTAACATGGCAACACAAAGAATCTAATTTGATATTAAATACGTGTGAGATGAGGAAGAACAAGCATTTTGCCACCATATTGGAAAATACATCAAATACAACACTGCGTACCTTCTAATCTTTTCTATGGTGTTGAGTGCGTTAAAGCTTTTACCACAGACTAAATACAGACTCGACAGTAGAGTTTTATAAGAAAAACTGGGGAAAAACTAAGCGATTTTAGGAGAAAACACAGCGGTTTTTAGTCCGTTTTACGCTAACATGACAACACTTTCTACGACTTAGGAGTAAGTGAAACAACAAAAACCGATCTGGCATCCATTTTTCTTATGGCGCGTTATATCAGTTTTCTCTTTCTAACCTAATTCGTAGAATAATTTGAAAATATTAACCATATGGTTAAAGAATACTTTTTTGACACCTGTCACTTATGTCGAGTCTGTATTAGTCTGTGCTTTTACTCTAAAATTAATATCGCTTAATCAGTAGACTTGGGCAATTATTTGGTGTAGGTTTAGTGGATGTGCCATCAATAAGCAAAAAGTTACATGGACTTAAATCTTTGATACAATTTTTTTTTTAAATTTTTCGAGATTTTTTGATTGGAACTTTTGGTGCAAACTGTGATTTCAAAATTTAAATACACATGATAAAAGCCCTCGTAAATACGCACAATCTCAGCTTGATTCGAGTGATGTGCTCGCAATGGTTACGAAGCTGCAGCTCTCGAAACATGGGAAGAAAAAACGTGAATTTTTGAAAAACTTTTTTTTGCGAGGCACACTCCCAGTTTTATTCCGAATGGTTTTGAATACATTGTGAACTTTATAATTTACCATTTTCCACTTGATTTACAAACGCATCCGAAAAATAATTGGCAGCCCCAACACCAGCCTTGGATGCAGAGGGTTAATCTCCCTCTCATCCGAAATCAAATGATTAATGAAACCGTTATAAAATAATTCGCCGTTAAATTTAACTTTTTCATACAAATTTTGACATAAGGCTCCGTTAAATCGGCAGTTAGCAACTAAATTTTCATTGAGTAATCCGCCCTAATTCGAATAAGATTTCAAAATTACTCCATTGTTTTTGTAATCGCAAGTGGAAAATTTAACTATGGCACAACTCTGCGCCACCACTTTTCCCTTCTGTTTAAATTGTACCTAATGAGTCCGGTACTTTTAAAGGTCATAATTTTACAAAAAAAAAAAAACAATTGTACCAACTTTAACATTCAAATGTGTCCCGTATTGTCCACTAGGGATGCCAAACAGAATTGTAATTTACAAATCACGGGATTTTTTAAATTTAATTTTATGTATTTTGATTTTTAAATTAATATTTTTTTATTTATTAAATATCTCCTTTTTTTAATTTTTAGCAAAATCCTTCTCGAGATACTATCAAAATTGAAAAAACCAATAATAAAGTTGTATGTGGTGTTATTAAAACTAAACAAGAATCACAGGACGATAAAAAAATCGATGCCACCAATAAAGGTTATAAAATGATGAAAATGATGGGATGGTCTGGAGGTGGTCTAGGTTCTCAAAAACAAGGACGTGAGGATCCCGTGGGTTATTTACTCAAAAATAATCGTGCTGGATTGGGTAACGATGCCTGTAAATTAGATCGTAAATATTTTATGCAAATGTTAAAAAATTATGTGGAATCTGATGATATACGTGAATTACAATTTGAACCAACATTCACCAAGGAAGAAAGAGCAATGTTGCACGAGTAAGTATTTTTTTTTTTTAAATATTCATTAATTTTAATGAATTGAATTAAAATTTTATAAATTTTCTTAATTTTTTTCAGAATTGCCAACAAATTTAATTTAAAATCTACTAGCCATGGTCATGACGAACAACGTCGTTTGATAATTAATAAGAAAACTATAACAGATTCCCAAATTTTACATGAAATCTTAATACAAAAGAATCCAAAATTTATGGATCGTTATTATGTACAAGTACCCCAATCAAAATTTTCAACATTTCCCGATTATACTGTAGCATTAACTTTATAATTTTGTTTCATCTCACTTTTAGTTGTTAAGTTATAGTAGGCCATACTTGGGACCTGGCATTACTTTTATATGGAAATACCATGCAAATAACTGCATTTTACATAAAAAACAAATGCTTAGGTCCCAAGTATGTAGTGGGCCCATGAAATGTGAATTTGCTGCTGCGTTAATTGAAAGCTGTAATATTTTATCAATTAAAATACATATTTTTTTTAATAATAAATTAAAAAAGGAACATTGTAAAAGAATAAGTTTAGTAAAGAAATATAGTACATATTTTTAATTTCCAACTACAAATACCAGATGTTTTAATTTCATATTTCCAAAGATTTTTACAGATTATTTATACCAAAAACGGAACATGATTTCTTTTACAATTTTTCGTACACAAATTTTCTTAATTTCTAAGACATTTCGTACAGGAAAATTCCCAGTTTCTGAGTCATTTCTCGTATAGAAAAATTTTATGTTTCTGAGACATTTTGCGTATAGGAAAATTCCCAGTTTCTAATTCATTTTTCGTAAAGTTCCCAGTTTCTGAGACATTTTTCGTACAGAAAATTCTTAGTTTCTGAGACATTTTTTGTATAGAAAAATTCTCAGTTTCTGTGACATTTTTCGTATAGAAAAGTTCTCAGTTTCTGAGACATTTTTCGTACAGAAAATTCTTAGGTTCTGAGACATTTTTCGTAAAGAAAACTTCTATGTTTCTTAGAAATTTTTCCTATAGAAAAATTATCAGTTTCTGTGAAATTTTTCGTATAGAAAAATTTTCAGTTTCTGAGACTTTCTGAGACATTTTTCGTATTGAAAAATTTTATGTTTCTGAGACATTTTGCGTATAGGAAAATTCCCAGTTTCTAATTCATTTTTCGTATAGAAAAATTGCCAGTTTCTGATACATTTTTCGTATAGAAAAATGTTCAGTTTCTGAGACATTTTTCGAAAAGAAAAATTCTCGGTTTCTGAGACATTTTTCGTATATAAAATAATTTTTGTTTAGAAAAATTCTCAGTTTCTGAGACAATTTTTGTATACATTTTTCGTATAGAAAAATTCTGTTCCTGTGTCATTTTTCATAAAAAAATCTCAGTTTCTATCTAAGACATTTTTCGTATAGAAAAATTGTCAGTTTCCGACCCATTTTTTGTATAGAAAAATCTGAAATTTTTTTATTAAATTTAGAGGGTATAAAATATTCGGCACAGCCTCATTTAACACTCTCTATTGTTTTTTATTTTATTTTAATCACCCTCGAGTTTATGGAGGCTTTCTTGTGTAGAAATTTTATGTTTCAAAACTTTTAAATTTTTGCCGATATTTAAAACTTTTTTTTTATTTTGAAATAACTTTTTATTGTATTTTCAAGCACATACTAGCAGTGCTTTTGTACTACAAAGTTCATTTTACAATTCTTAATTAAAATGAGGTTATTTGAAAGTGGAAACTATTCCCAACTTTTGTTTAAAGTTGCATTATCATTTATTTCTTTACTGCACCCAATCGACTAGGATCCTGACTTGGATAATGGACCTGACCACTACCACTAGCGCCTGGTGGTGGTGGTATAGCATCTAATGAACCACCTACACTTGCAGAAGCGGCAGCCGCGGCTTGCGCTGATGTAGATGCTACCGGCATAGAATATGGTGCTGCATATGCCTGTGAATACATTTGATAAGATGAAGCGGGTATGAGACTTGGTGGAATTTGATGTAGTTTCATGCCAGGTGGCAAAACAGTCACTTGTTCTTGTTGTAAATTAAAGAAATCATTTGGATTTTGTGTAGCGGTGTGTGGCGGTATAGCATTAACATCAAAACGCCGATCTGTTTTAACAGCACCCTGTTTAGCTTGTGAATGAGCCCATTTGATGGTGGACTTTTTACCTTGTAAAACTAATTTATTAAAGCTTTTCTCAGCAGCCAATTCAGCTGCAGAACGTTTAGTATATTGTATAAATGAACATTGCTGGCGAGGAACTAATGCTATGGAACGTATTTCTCCAAATTGATAGAAATGATCCCTTAATTCTGGCTCTGTTATTTCTTCTGGCAAATTTCCTACATACAAAGTAGTAATATTACGATCTTCTGGTGGTTCGAGAGTCGGCAGAGAAGCAGCTCTTTTCATTATTTTCTCAGCTACAGGATCATTGCGACCATAATAACGATCTTTAATATTTTGTTCGCAGAGTGGATCATCTGGTTCATTGGGTTTGTCATGGCGATATGGACATTCTTCACCTCTTTTACATTCTCCTTTAACCCAGAACGAACAAATATGTGGCCTATTACGTTTGTAATATGGAGCAGTACGTGCTAATTTCGAGAGCATTTCGCTGGCAGCTATAGATTTGCCTACTGCACCTGCTGCTTCGGTACCATCACCATCCTGTAACTCTCTATCAACATTTTGAATATAGTATTCTTTGTTGACATCACTTTGTGGCAGATTATCTGCAATTTTTAATGCAGCATCTCTTACTTGTATGGGCAACCCGTATTCCAAATCGAGCAAACAAGTCTGACATACATTTTTTAATCTTGCACATGTCTGACATATTTCAGTTTTCTTGAAACGCATTCGTGCTCCTGGACACCAACGGAATATTGTAAAGGGGCGTGTACATATTTTACACTCTTTACCGAAACGTTCCTTAATCATACGGACATAGGGATTATCGCCCAAACATGTCTGACACAATATGGGAAATTCGGCATCTTCCCAATTTTGACGATTGTACGTGTTGGTCGTCTTGGACATAGACATGATGAAAAGTTTTTTTTAAATAATTTCAAGGATTTTTTGTTTAATTTACGATTTTTTTTTCAACTTTTTTTCACAAAATTATAAACTATGCCAACAAAGAAAAAACGCGTGAAGAAAATGGAAGAGAAAAAGAATTGTCAAATTAATAACGTAAGAATGATTACGTTTTAAAGTTGCCAGATGAAATTTATTTGAATAATATGATTACACATTCCGCTTTTAGATGTAGGTCTTTTTCGCTGGACGCAAAAATAATTATGTCGGAGTGAGCAAAAATCTGGCATAAATTAATCAAAAAATGCTAAAACCACAGACGAATACAGACTCCACATAAGTGACAGGTGTCAAAAAAGTGTCTCTTTAACATATGGTGAATTTTTTCAAATAATTCTACGAATTAGGTTTGAAAGAGAAAGCTAATATAATGCGCCATAAGAAAAATATATCCCAGATCGGTTTTTATTGTTTCACTCACTCCTAAGTCGTAGAAAGTATTGCCATGTTAGCTTTAAACTCGACAAAAACCGCTCTGTTGTCTCCTAAAATGGCTTAGTTTTTCCCCATTTTTTGTTATAAAACTCTACTGTCGAGTCTGTTTTGCAGTCTTTGTCTCTGATATTAAACTTTGAAGAGAAAAAATATAAAAATTGGAGTGCTGTTCTTCAAATGGAGTCAAGCTGATCCGGTTTTTACAAGAGTACACAAAACAGTTTTCTTTGATCTGGCAAGGTTATTAAAATGTGTCCACCCGGAAAAAAATGCCGTCAAAACAGAACAGCTGATGTCTGTAAACAAAAACACTTTAAACAAACACTCCATTTTTTTGTTTTTTTTTTTTAAAGAAACGTATAATTTGTTCAGCTAATTATTTTAACACTATTAGCTATGTCGCAACCATCATCCTCAGCTCCACCCATCAAACGATATCGTCGTGTGGATGATGACAAATCATCTGGAGCCGAAGAAGATGATAAATATGTTCCCTATGTACCAGTCAAAGAACGTAAAAAACAACAACTCGTGAAATTAGGACGCATTATCCAACTGACAACAGAATCATCACAACAAAAATCTTCAAGTGAAAATGAAAACGAAGACGAATCGCAAAATGCTACAGATCCCGAATTGTGGGGTCGCAAGTACAACATAAGTTTATTGGATCAACATACAGAACTTAAGAAAATTGCCGAGGCCAAAAAAATCAGTGATGTCGAAAAACAACTAAAAGAAGAAGAGAAAATTCTTGAGAGTGTACAGCAACAAAAAGCTCTTATGGCCGTTTCTGAACTGGCCAAGGGTATACAATATGAAGATCCTATAAAAACCAGTTGGAAACCACCCCGATATATATTAACGATGTCCGAGCAAAAACGTAATGCCATACGCAAACGTTTGCGTATTTTAGTAGAAGGCGAAGATGTAGCACCACCCATACGGAGCTTTAAAGAAATGAAATTGCATAAGGGTATATTAAATGGACTCGCAGTTAAGGGCATCAAACGTCCAACACCTATACAAATACAAGGTATACCAACTGTTTTATCGGGTAGAGATTTAATTGGAATTGCATTTACTGGTTCCGGTAAGACATTGGTATTCGTTTTGCCTATTATTATGTTTGCCTTGGAACAGGAATATCGTTTGCCGTTTGTTAAGAATGAGGGACCTTATGGTTTAGTTATTTGTCCGTCACGTGAATTGGCCAAACAGACATATGATATTGTTTTGGTGAGTTAAGTTAAACGATTTTTTAATTGACATTTTTTTTATCGCAAAATTTTTTAGATTCTAAGGAACTTTTCTTAGATATTTTTCTTTATAAACAAAAAATTCTTAAATTCCAAGAAATTTGCGTGAACTTAATTTCTTAAAAATTTTTTCCCATAATAAAATTCTCAGATTCTAAGAAGTTTTTCCATAGAAAAATTCTCAGATTCTGAGACATTTTTCCTATAGAGAAATTCTTAGATTCTAAGACACTTTTTCCTATAAAAAAATTTTCAGATTCTGGGACATGTTTCTTATAGAAAAATAATCAGATTCTGAGACATTTTTCTTACAAAAAAATTACAAGCTTCTGAGACATTTTTCTTATAGAAAAATTCTCAGATTCTGAGACATTTTTTTTATGGAAAAATTCTCAGATTCTGCGACATTTTTCTTATAGAACAATTTTTAGATTCTGGGACATTTAATTTTTAGAAAAATTCTTAGATTCTGAGACATTTTTCCTATAGAAAAAATTGTCAGATTTTGAAACGTTTTTTCATTAGAAAAATTCTTAGATTCTGAGACATTTTTTCTAAAGAAAAAATTCTCAGATTCTGAGTCATTTTTCGTATAGAAAAATTCTCAGACTAGGAGACATTTCCCTATAGAAAATTTTTAGAATTTAAATATTGTAGAAAAATTCTCCGACTCTGAAATTTTTTTTTCTGTAGAAAAAGATATTTTTCCTATAGAAAAATTCTCAGATTCTGAGACATTTTTCCTATAAAAAAATTTTCAGATTCGGAAACATTTTTCCAATTTTCTTTAAAAAAAATGTTAGGTTCTGAGATATTTTTCCTTAAAAAAATTATTGTCATTTTGCCAAAAGAAAATGATTTCAGATTCGTGGACAATTTTTCGATTTCAGATTCTAATTAAATTTTTCCTTTAAAAACCCTCTCCAATTTTATATTTTTTTTATATTACAGCACTACAGCCGTCATATGCAAGAAGTTGGTATGCCTGAAATACGATCCTGCTTGTGTATTGGTGGTGTTCCCGTTTCGGAAGCCTTAGAAGTTATTGGAAAAGGTGTTCATATTATGGTCGCTACCCCTGGTCGTTTAATGGATATGTTAGAAAAGAAAATTGTAACACTCGATATTTGTCGTTATCTTTGTATGGATGAGGCAGATCGTATGATTGATATGGGTTTTGAAGAAGATGTACGTACCATATTCTCTTTTTTCAAGGGCCAAAGACAAACTTTACTCTTCTCAGCTACTATGCCTAAGAAAATTCAAAATTTTGCTAGATCAGCTTTAGTAAAACCCGTTACAATTAATGTGGGACGAGCTGGTGCTGCCTCTATGAATGTTACCCAAGAAGTGGAGTACGTTAAACAAGAAGCTAAAGTAGTTTATCTTTTGGAAGTTTTACAAAAGACAGCACCACCTGTTTTAATATTTGCTGAAAAGAAACAAGATGTTGATTGCATTCATGAATATCTTTTGCTGAAAGGTGTTGAAGCTGTCGCTATACATGGTGGTAAAGATCAAGAAGAACGCTCACGTGCCGTAGAAGCTTATAGAGAAAGTAAAAAAGATGTTTTAGTGGCCACTGATGTAGCTTCAAAAGGTTTGGATTTCCCTAATGTCCAGCATGTTATTAATTATGATATGCCTGAAGATATTGAAAACTATGTACATCGTATTGGTCGTACTGGCCGTTCGAATACTAAAGGTTTAGCTACTACATTTGTTAATAAAACTACAGACCAATCGGTTTTACTCGATCTTAAACATTTATTAATTGAAGCAAAACAAAAGGTTCCCGAATTTTTATTGGAGTTATGTCCGGAATCGGAACAATATCTCGATTTGGGAGATTCACATGGTTGCAGTTATTGTGGTGGTCTTGGTCATCGTATTACAGAGTGTCCCAAATTGGAAGCAATACAAAGCAAACAAGCTTCAAATATTGGACGCAGGGATTACATTTCAAATACCGCTGGGGATTATTAGACGTATAACACATATATTATATTATTAAATATAAGGGTCGAACCAGAATCAAATGCGTAGCGCAAGACGTAAAAAAAAACAAAAACAAACACATCAAATTTGAAATTTTTACGTCCGTTTGATTTAGGTAACTCACATTTAAATATTAGAAACGAAAAATTATTGGGCGTTACGCCTTACGCGACGTAATTTGATTCAGGTTGGACGGTAAAACTTTAATTTTAAATATGTAATTAATATAAATTAAGATAATACAAATAAGTTTGTTTTGAAAAATGTTTACAAAGAAATTTAGTACTACAAAGAAAAAAACAATAAACTACTTAAATGCAGTCAAGCAGGTTCCTTGTTTAAATAGTTCGTAAAAAAATATGAACCAATCGGTCCTTCTATACTTTCTGAAATACAGCCATTCAGGGGTATCCAGATTTTTTTTTTTTAATTTACATATCTGCCAATATTTTGGAGTTTTTGCTACGTTGTCTTTCTTTGAATTTAAAAGTCTTAGGCCCGTACCATAGAAAAATAAAAATTCTATTTTAACAAAAGTTTTATTTTAAATTTCAAATTTTCTTTATGACTTTTTGCCATTCCATGTTTTTCTTGGTCTCTGTCTGAAAATAATGATAAGATTTAGCTCATTTTTGTAAAATATGTTGCTTAATCCAATAGATCAGTCTTACCTTACCAAAACAAAATATTTTAAAGTCCTAATTTTCCAATATTTATTTATTTGTTTATTTTTTGGCATATGTTTTTTGGTTTGTATTTATTTTATTTTTTTTAAATAATTTTGACAAACTGAAATCATTGGCGTAGATAGCCCTGTCTGGGGGGGGCTTAGCCCCCCCAGAATAATTTTAGCCCCCCCCAGAATTTTAATCATTCACAATTTTTTTTTAATAATATAATGATTTCATTAATTTTTGCAACAATAAATAATAATAATGAGTCTTTAGGACTCGTTATGATTATTCTACGGGTCTTAAGGACTCGTAATGATTATTATATTAGATCTAATAGTTTTTCCCATTGAAAAATAGTCTGAATTATTGCAAAAAGTTTTTATATGAATCTGATGTTTTTGTCAGTAATAAAAACTTCACCGAATCTTAGGATTTTAACTTCAGGAAAACATTTTAAGTTCTTTGATTTAAAAAAGTTTAGAAATTCTAAGTGGTTTTTTATAGACAAAAGTTATTGGAAGAAAGAATCTGAGAATTTTGACTAATAATCATCAACTTTTGCAATCATCAGAACTTTTTCTTGAAAAAAATCATAGTAATCTAATGATTTTACTATAGGAAAAACATTAAAAATCTTTAATTTTCATAACATATCTGGGAGTTCTAAATTTCCGAAAAATCTTCAGAATCAAAATTTGTTTAAAAAAAATATGAATTTTTAACCGCTTTCGGAGGGCATTCGTTTCTAGGACACCTAGACACATGATGAAGGGATCGCTTCAGAAATAGGTCTGGGGTTTTCTATTAAAATAAAAAACCAAAAAATTCAAAAAAATCTGGGGGGGCTTCCTACGCCAATGACTGAAATAAATTGAAACACAGGGCAACTAAAACTCTGTTATAATTTACTGAAATCCCAGTTATTTATTACTACATTAGTTATTTGAACAGAATTGGGTTTTAACTGGGAAATTCTTTAACTATACGACTGGGAAATTTTTTGAAAGTCGATTTTAAAAACAAAAAAACAATCAGCCTTACCATAAGAAAATAAAATAAATTTAAAATGAGCTTTAATTTTATTTCCATTCAAATTGTTTTTGTTTTTAAAATCGGCTTTCAAAAAATGTATAGAAAATTTGAAATTTAAAATAAAACTTTTGTTAAAATAGACTTTTTGATTTCTTGTGGTAAGGGCCAATTTGTATGGAAAAAAAATTAAAAGTAGATTTTAATTTTATTTTTTTCTTCTATGGTAAGGCTGTCAGATTCTAAGACATTTTTAGATACTTTCCCCATCGCGATTAATGTTAACTAATTTATTTATTGTGCTTTTTGCAATTTAGTAATACCATTTTCTCATTATTTTAATGATTTTTTTTTAAATCCACGCCCACAAAAGGGGGCAGGCAGAAAAAAACAAAATTTTCCAGCCCCCTGGGTCTAAGTGCAGGAGTTTAAACCCCTTCTGACATAAAAAGGTTTCATTTTTTTAATAAAAATGGCAAAAAATGGTGTAAAAATGGCGTTTTTTAAGAGGTTTTTTAGTTCGTTTAGGGGGAACTTTTTTCCCCCTGGCCCGATTTTGTCCTTTCCGAACTTAACTTAAATTCTTGCCTATTTTTAGGGGTCTAGCTCTTTTATTTTGGACTGAATAGTGTTTTATACAGACGAACGGACGGACATTACTAGGTCGACTTAGAATCGATCATATCTCAATAATATATGGGGCATTCCATGTCAAATCGGACACTTTGAAATTTTTTTTTTTTAGATTTTCTCAATTTGTTTTTAGTAACCTTCGAAAACTCCATCGTGGTAAATTTTCAGATTTTTTTGATGATCCGTTCAAAAGATATGGAAGGTTTAAAAATTGTTAGTTTGTTCCTTTACTCAAACTTCTTTTACTCAAACTTCTTTTACTCATAACTTCTTCAATAATGGTTCAAATTTCAATTTTTTTTTGTTCAAAATTTTTTTTGTACTTTAAAAAAAAAATCACAAATAATTCTTAAAAGCGCTCTAGTATGCAATTTTTAAGTTTTAAAATTTAAATCTCATTTTTGAACATGTTTGTACTCTTCGATTTTTTTGAAATTTTTTTGTGTTAAACTTCTATCGATTCTACAAATTTTTTGCCCAGGAGGATTGTGGGATAACGATTATTACTATTTTTTCAAATTTTTTTTTAAAAAATTTTATTGTAATTTTCCAATCTTAAAACATTTCTACTGCTCCAATGGTGCGTCAAAGAGGCGTTATTTATAAGACTGCCCCCCATTAATTTTTACATCTTAACATTTCTTTGGAACAAACTGATACCCTATCTCCAATTTCTAAGGGGGCTCCCACACAAAACGACATTTTTTAAAATTTGCTCCAACCGCTCTAACTGCCCTAATAGTGCCCTTAGAGCAACAAAATGTATGACCGACCCACAATATTTTTTTGGTCCAAACATTTTCTCTGAACACACCTACCCTCTATCTTTAACTGTTAAGGCGGTCCCCATACAATTTGTTTTATTTTTCGTAAATTTGTTTTATTTTATCAGCTTCTACCGGTCCAATGATGCGTCTGAGAGGGGTCATTAGAGAGACCGACTACCATTTATTTTTACCCTACAACATTTTTTTAAAACATACCCACGGCCTATCTCAACTCCCTAAGTAGGCTCCCATACAAAATTACATTTTTATAAAATTTGCTCCAACCCTGCAAGCATTTGGAAGCAATATCCCCTAGAAGAAATTGCGGCAATATCTTCTTTTTATCGTAATAAAAATTCATCAAAGTAGTATTTTTGAAAATCTTCCTTTTATCATTTCGAGGATATTTTAGCAATTTAAAAAAAAAATATATATATTTTTTTGTCATTTATAAAGTAGACAAAATCGCAAAATTATCACAAATGTATCTCCTAGGTGATTTTTCACCTGTGCGATACATATACGATATCTTCCTCTTATCATACGGATGTAAAAAATACGAAATCAATACATTTTATTTATTGTCAAAAATATTTTTAATTTCGTTTTTCATTGTTTTTTCGGAATAAATCAACAAAAAATCATATAAATTGGTGTTAAGAGGTACACTGAAAAAAATAACCTGCCTGATATTAATGAAACGGATTCATTATTTTGTTTTCATTACTTAAATAAAGGAATTCATAAGCTGATTGAAATTTCATGCATGTTATGAACAAATTTTATGAAACTTGTTTCATTAGATTTCATAATTTCATTAAAAAATATCATAAGATTTTTAGAACTAAATACAACTCTGCGTTGCGAATAAGAGAAAGAAAACAAAACAAAAACATACGACGTTTTATTACACCACGCGTGTCTAGTCTAATTGTAATTTTTACATGTGTGTTAACTCGTTTCTAATAAAATTAAATAATTTTATATTTTTTTGCTTTGTTATTGAAACCTGTGTGTGTGTTATGCTGGTTATATCTAATTGAAATTACAAGTGAAAAGTTCCGTATAAGTATTTCTTTTGACTGTTTCTTATAAAATATAATTTGCAACAGAAAAATTGTTTTTTAAGTCATTAAAATTTTGCAAGGATGGGTACCAATTCGATAAAAGTATTGGTATTGGTATTGGTTTTTAAAATTATATTAGTATTGGTATAGGTATTGGTTTTCATTTTTTGTTGAATTGGTATAGGTTTCGGTATTGGTTTTGAATTATTTAGGTATTGGGTATTGGTATTGGTTTTAGCCTCGAATCGGTATCGGTTTTTAATAAGTATTGGTATTTATCTTATATCGGTTTTGGTATTTGTATGTAAAAGGTTTTATCGTTAATATTAATTAATTTAACGTAAGTCGTCCTTCTGTCCGCCCCACAGTGCACACTGGGGCGAGATGGTAGGTTTTTTGGCCAAAAGTCTTTACAGGTCGTAAATGTTAACCGATTTTTTTGAAATTCAGAATATAAGCCTATATTAAAGTAATAAATAAGTGCCTTGAAAGTTTTTGAAATCGGACCTACAAGGAAACTATTTTAGGGTGGATACTTCATTTTTAATAAAATTTACAGATGTTATAGATGAAACAAATGAAGAGAAACTTGTCTTCTGTTTATGTATTCGAATTTGAGATGGTCTGTGGTCCCGTAATTTGCGTGACTCAAAAAACCACGTGATTCCGGCGTGAGCAATTTTTTTTTTAAATCACGTGATTATAGAGTGATTTTCATTTAAATTAAGTACTATATTAGGGTAATAAATAAGTGACTTGAAACTTTTTGAAATCGGACCTACAAGGAAACTATTTCAGGGTGGACACTTAATTTTTAACAAAATTTACAGATGTTATAGATGAATCAAATGAAGAGACACTTGCCTTTTGTTTAATTATTTGAATTGGAGATGGTCTCTGGTCCCGTGATTCACGAGTGAGCGTGAGTGATTTTCATTTAAATCATTTGGTTATATAGTGATTTTCATTTAAGTCAAGTGACTATATTAAGGTAATAAATAAGTGCCTTGAAACTTTTTGGATTTAGACCTACAAGGAAACTTTTTTAAGGGTAGACACTTCATTTTAAATAAAATTTACAGATGTTATAGATTAAACAAATGAAAAGACACTTGTCTCTTGTTTATGTATTTGAATTGGAGATGGTCGTTGGTCCCGTGATTTGCGTAACTCAAAAAAGTGATTTTCATTTAAATCACGTGATTGTGAGTTGAAAAATTCTGAGTGAGTGTCTAGAGCAGAGCTTCTCACTAACTTTTGCATCGCGACCCCTTTTCAATATTTCAAATTTCTCGCGACCCCCAACAAGTGAGAAAATTAAAGTCGGTAAAGACCGACCACATTATGCTCTACACCAAGTTTTCCCAAAAATTGGTCTCAAATCCAAATATGGACTGATTGGATCCCTGGGGAATACAAGTAGAACTGGTCCGTTTTCTGTAAAATTTGCAATGATTATTTTTAAATGCTTTTACCTGCTTAATTTCGAAAGCATACTTATTAT
Organism: Pegoplata infirma; assembly: GCA_963921195.1. Taxonomy (NCBI): domain Eukaryota; kingdom Metazoa; phylum Arthropoda; class Insecta; order Diptera; family Anthomyiidae; genus Pegoplata; species Pegoplata infirma. Next base: position 226,174,561 of record OY992536.1, on the reverse strand, counting down.
AATACGGTTTTAAGAGTACACTCATAAAAATTTGTTAGTATTCCTTACAAAAAAGTCTGTTACCATTACTAATAAAGTTTTCAATTTGTGCCCGATAACTTTTTCAGTTACCATTACAAACTTTGGTTTTCAAAAATTAGTAATCTTAAAAATACTAAAAAAATTAGTATTACTAAATTTTTCTGTACAAATTTTGTAAAATGGATTTTAAAACGGGTTTGTAAATAATATTAACTTTTTTTGTAAAAAATTGTAAATTGTGTATTTTTAATTTTTGGTATTTGTATACATCATGTAAATTGCGTATTGCGCTTGTTGTCGCCAATAACTATTTCCATGCAAGTCAGTTTTTGTTAGAATTTTCGATCTAAAAAAGAGAAAATATTGAACACATTTTTTTAATACAAAATATACATACTACCATATAAAATTAATTCTTTGAAGATTGATGTTGAATAAATTGGTGTACGGTGAACTCAAATAAAAAAAATATTAACATAATGTTTTAAATAGATCACATAAATATACAATTGTTACCTGTTGTCATCATTTCCTATTTTGCTTTATTACTCTAAAAATAAAAAACGAGTTACATAATTTTAAACAAAAAATACTTTAAGATTTGGTTACCTGCTATGCTTTTTTTGTTGTAATATTTTTTTGTACATTTTTTTATTCATTTTACCCGTCGCGCGATGTTCACCGATCGAATGTTATTTTGTGACTAAAATATTCAAAGACAGGCATAAAGTAAATTACACAAAAATCAACCCTTTATGTGCGTGAGAAAAAAATATTCGTGGATAGCATAAACAAAAAAATTCCGCATGTAAAGACGAAAGAAAAAAAAAACTGATGTTATGGAAATTTTCCATTTGAAAAGGTCGGCATTGTTTTTTTAAATTTTGCATGTCTTCTCTTGTCTCTATTTTGTTTCCTTTTTAATATATATTTTTTTTTTTTAAATTGAAAAAAAAAACTAATGAAGCATAAATGAATATTAAAAATAATAAACATATTCATACTCATCAAAGCGCAGTTTTATCGTTAAAAAAATAACTAATAATACATATATTTTTTTACTTATTTTTTTTTTTTAATTTCCAAATATTTTAATAAAATAAAATTTTTTTAATTATAGTGTAAAGGTTTTCTAGAAAAAAAAACGAAATTTACTAACTAATATTGTAAAATTTACAAAATAATTATCAAAAGTTAGTACGATAATTTTTAAAAAATCAACTGAAAAAATTATTAAAAAATCAGTATAAAATTAATAGTTTGTAAAGCGATTTTACTAAAAAGAATTACTAAAAATTGATTTTTTAGTAGAATTTAGTAAAAAAGTAGTAAAGTTGAGATACAAACCACTTTACAAATTTTTTTACTAACTTATTTTTTTGAGTGTAGTTTTTGCCAAATTTAAAGGGGACGTTTGTATGGTGGCTAGATCCTAACATGGGCCGATTTTTTTCAACACAGTTTTTTACCATTTTAGCTGTTTTAAAAGTCCCCAATTGAGCAAGGATGCTGATAGCATGTAGTCCTGGCAATCATATCCTGAAGTAGTCAGATTTAAAAACTGTGCTTTTTAAACATTGCCCTAACGAGCTATGAAGCTGAAAATGGCCAAGTTAATAGTATTGGAGATGGAGCATATTATAAAGTTGTCGGATTTAAAATTCTTTAACTCTGGACGAAAAAATTATATGAATTATGGTAAAATTGTGATTTTGGCATGCATATAAGTAGTATGTAACATCAGATCCACACGGACATGGATTATTCGGTGTAAGGAACGGAAAAAGGGGGTAAAATAAATTAAATCTTTCCAGACTTTTTTGAAGCCCACTGATAAGTTAAAAATATGCATACATTGGCAGATCCTAACGTAGCCATGTATTTTTGTATTTGGATAACTCAGTAATTTCCAAAAAAATATGCTTTGCTTGTATATTTTATTTTAATAATTTTAGCATAATATTTACTAAACCTAGAAATGCTTTCGTGGCCCCCTAGGGGGTCGCGACCCACCGTTTGAGAATCATTGATCTAGAGAGTGAGTCGAATTTTTGCGTGAGGGATGTTTTTTTTTTTTTTGAAAAACCCCTTTTAAAAAAAATATATTTTTTAGCAGTATTTGCATTCAGAATTAAGTCAAACTTTAAACTAAATAGTACATGCTTTTGGAAAAAGGTACCTATTTAGTAAAATTAGCACCGGCTGATCTCAAAACTCTTGTAAAAGCGCGTTTAGACGGGAGAGAAAACCCCTAGATTTAAAGTAAAATACAACTCTGTGGTAATATACTTTTGACATTGTGTCAAATCTCATTTCGATAATACTTGTTTTTGCTTACCATTTTCATAATATTATTATTTGTTTTCGCACATTTAGTCAATAATTTGTGGATTGGAAACCGAATTAAAGTAAATAAAAAATATATAATAAAATTTTATTTGACATTCCAATTTTAAAAGTTACCACAGAGTTGTTTTTACTTTAAATCTAGGGGAATTCTCTCTCGTCTAATCACGCCTTTTTTAATGTTCCGTTATTCCAGAAAAGCCCGTATTTCAACTTTTTATGCAATTTTAATATTTGGCTTTATTTGCTATTTTATTAATTTATTTCGTTATTTTCAAAATAAATAGTTTCGAAATGTTTCAATTAGTCGAATTTGATAATAAATTAAATCTAAAAAAATTATTATTAATTAATAAAAAAATAAAAAGTCTAAACTAAAAAATGCTAATTTTTCGTTTTTGCTTGAAACAATTTCTGTGCTGATGCACATTGCATTTAATGCACATATAAATTCCGGTGGTCAAGGGGAGATATTTTTTAATTGCAGAAAGATGAGACTTAACATTTGTAACAAAATATACCTGAACTTCATCCTTTTCATACATAAATATTTTTTGAAAAAGGTGATCGAAATGGGTTATCATGCAGGGGGCCCTTTTTTCAATTTTAGATCTTTTGCCAATTGCGATTACACGAATCAATTTTTTTCTTATATGGGTTCACACTTACGACCTTAAACAAGTTGTTTAACAAAACACCAGTAATACCAAATTCGCATTCATTTTTTTAAACATGTTTAACCACTTAAACATGTTTAAATTTAAACTTGTTAAGGTACATAAACATGTTTAAGTGCTTAAACATGTTTAAATTTAAACTTGTTAAAGGTACATAAACATGTTAAACCACTTAAACATGTTTAAATTTAAACTTGTTAAGGTACATAAACATGTTTAAATGCTTAAACATGTTTAGAAACAATGAATGCGAATTTAGTATAACAGAATAAAAACGTAATGGATACAGAAAAAAGAATTTTTCAAACACGTAGACCTTAAGCTCTCAAAAATAGCAAGTGTGAACTGTACATAATGCGTTCTTAAATTCTTATATAATATGACTGTGCCTCTAATAAAACAATAAAAAAAAATTTCTGGATTCTGGTGTTGTGACATAAAATTTTGTAACGTCGCTTGATTAAAATTTTGGAATTTCCAAAAAAGGACATTAGTAATTTTTTTACAACGCAAAGAAGAGTGCAGTGACATTCAATGTACATATTATTAACAATTTTTGCAAAAGAAAAAATTTCATCACCACTGTTGCCAATTTGGTGTTTTTCCCGCTAAAACTAGCGTTTTTATTTTGCGTTTAGCGGGAAAAAAAGTGATTTAGCGGGCAGCGGGAAATCTAGCGATTTTTACCAGCCACACACAACTTAACAATAAAAAAAATTAAAATTTTCCATACTTTTGATTTTTTTGTTTTAATTAAAGAGCCGTTTAGATGAGCGGACTTGTAAAGCGACCTGTCAAAAATTTTTGAATAAAAATCTTGTTTGTACAGTCTTAACACAGCCGAATTAAGAAATGAACAGTATATATCTTGTGGTGCTTACAACATGCCAAAAAAGAAATTATTTTTTTGACTTATTTACAAAAATGTAATGGTATTTTACTCAATATGAGAAAAAGTTGTCCATGTTTGGACACGTTTTTTACAGACTTGGATAGGTTTTCCAAAGACCTTTCATTTTATATACCAAATGACTAGGTTTCCCTGCATAAGGTGGGGGATAAGCGAAAAAAACTAAAAAATTACTGTTTCTTCCCCCGAAACATTAATTTGGACCGCTAAAAAAAAATTTTTTTGCTCTACAAAATAAAACCAATTCCATAAAGATCCGCGGGTGACACTAGGGAGACTTCCCTTTTTGGTGTTGGCCAAACATGCACAGCTTTTTGTCATATTGAGTAAAGTGGAAAAATGTTATTACATTTTTGTTAATCAGTCGAAAATATTAACTTTTTTGGCATGTTGTTAGCACCAAGAGATATGTCTTTTAAATACCTTTGAGCATGGGCCGCTGAAAAAATACGTGTTGAATTAATTTTCGTTCTGAACAATATCTCCAAATTTCACGAAGATCGGGGTGAACTAGGGAGACCTCCCTTGTAAGTCTAATTTAACTTTTTTTCTTGTTTTTCCTACATAAATATTTGTTTTTAATATTTAGCTTCGGTTTCGGTCGAAGAGTATCAATTTTGCCGAATATTTGGTCATGAACAAAACAGGTGTATTCGATTCTGTAATTTTTAAACTGGCTTTGTTAAAAAACTGTCGTTTTATCACATTTAAACTGTTTTAATAGCTAATACATTATTAAAAAACGTTGTATTTTTTAAAAAAACCGTTATATTTATTAAAAAAACCGTTACATTTTTTTTTTCAAAAAACCGTTACTTTTCAAATTTCATGATATTTAGCTATTTAATAGCTAAATTTATTTTCTGTTTTTGAATTTGGTGTTTTCTGGAGATTTTTTTTCCTGATTTAGCGGGTTTTTGTCAAAAAAAGTTGGCATCAGTGTTCATCACAGAAAAGGTCTAAATTTTTTAAGATCTACTTTTATTAGGGGTCATAAAAACCATGACAAAAAATATTTCTTTTATGTTTTTATGGCTTTTAAAATTCAAGTAGCTACTAGCTAACTCCTTTTTGTTATGTGACATTGCATGCAAACGATTACTGATCGATGTAACATCTTTTGCAATTCGTTAGGCAGGTAAATGTGATGAAAAGAAAATGTTTGACGTCACAATTAAAACAAACGAAAATAAGAATACAAAAAAACCGAAACAAAACCGATACGAAAGTAGAAAAAAATGAATTGGTATTGGTTTTTTATTGGTATTGGTTTTTAAGAATAAAAGTATTGGTTTTTAATTGGTATTGGTAGTGGGGAATCGGTATTGGTTTTTTATCGGTATTGGTATCGCACAAATAAAGGTATTGGTTTTTAATTGGTATTGGTTTTCAATTTGAATTGGTATTAACGGGTATTGGTATCGAAAAGGTATTGGTACCCATCATTGAAATTTTGTGATGAAATGTAGAGTAATTTGTGTTGTTCCATTGCTACGTTTTTGCTACGTTTTGGCAGCACGTGTTTTTAAAGTCATCGCGTTTTTGTCTTTTATAGTTTACCTTTTATGGCAATTCAGACCAATTTAAGTTTGGAGTAAAATTTTGTTGTGTGTAAAAACTAGGTGAAAACCATAAAAAGTGTGCAATTAAGTGTAATGTCACAGACTCAATTCCGTTCGGAAGTGGAATAAGTGGTTCACTCGTAAAACGCAAAGCAAATACTTTTTTTTGAATGAAACCACTTAGCAATTCAATTCCACTTTGATTTTTGAAAGTGATTTCATTCCGAAAAAAAATTGTTTTGCGTTTTACGAGTAACAACTTTTTTTTCAAATCCGATCGGAATTGAGTCTGTGACATGCCCCTAAATAAAATTTTAGTGACGGTTACAGTGATGGTTACATGTGACTTACCAAAATTGTTATTAATGCAAATTTTCACTTGTGGTTGTATGATACGTGCTGTTTTTAGGTAACTTGTTCCTAACTTGATTAGGGGCTTTCTATGGAAATTTTGATAACTTTAACCAACATGAATTTATCGTAATTCCCATATCAAAACCTTAATAAAGTTAGCAACTAGTTACTTGTAAAAAGCAATTATCATACGCTCATTACCAACTACTATTCCACATTTAATCAATGGATATTTTCATACATTTTATGAAAAACTTTTTTTCAAACAAGTTCTACGAATATTTTCATTATTTATATGCAAGTTTTCATTGAAAGGAACTTTAATGACACCAGTTTCATTAATCAAATGAAACCTGTCTTCGGTTGAAAACGTGAGTCATTTTTCATTAAGGTTAAGTCAATTTTCATTAATTTCACGAAGCTATTTTTTTCAGTGTAAGTAATGAATTCGCAATCAACAAAAGCATTAATCTGCAAAATTTAATAACTTTTTTTTAACTCCATTAGGTCCTGCAAATTTTTAACAACTCAATGTGCCAAATTTGAAGAAAATAATCAATTTTAAAATCATGGAAATAGTGGCAACATCTTCTTTTTATCTTCTAGGTAAAGTTTTAGTGATATCTTCAAGATATCTTCCAAATGATTATCAGGCAATATTGCGTATTTATCCTCCAGAAGAATTGCCTTCGTATCTCCTGGACGTTTCGCTTTCGGGACACGATTTCTACTCACAGGTGTTTCTTCCGCAATACGAAGAAGATATCCCCCGCAATACAATTTATCTTCCAGGCGATACGTTAGCGTATCTTCTTCGTTTCGAAATGCTTGCAGGGAACTGTTATTTGTATGGGAGCCTACTTAGGGAGTGGAGATAAGGCGTAGGTATGTTTCAAAAAAATGTTGTAGGGTAAAAACAAATGGGGGTCGGTCTCACTAATGACCCCTCTCGGACGCACCATTGGACCGGTAGAAGCTGATTAAATACATAAAACAAATTTACAAAAAATAAAAAAAATTGTATGGGGACCGCCTTAACAGTTAAAGATAGAAGGTAGGTGTGTTCAGAGAAAATGTTTGGACTAAAAAAAATATTGTGGGTCGGTCATATATTTGATTGCTCTAAGGGCACTCTTAGGGCAGTTAGAGCGGTTGGAGCAAATTTTAAAAAATGCCATTTTGTGTGGGAGCTCCCTTAGTAATTGGAGATAGGGTATTAGTTTGTTCGGAAGAAATGTTAAGACGTAAAAATTAATGGGGGTCGGTCTTGGAAATGACCCCTCCATGACGCAACATTGGAGCAGTAGAAATGATTTTAAAATTGTAAAATTACAATAAAAGTTTTTCAAAAAATTTAAAAAAATAGTAATAATCGTTATCCCACGATCCTACTGGGCAAAAAATTTGTAGAATTGAAAAAAGTCTTACATAAAAAAATTTCAAAAAAATCAAAGAGTACATACAATTTCAAAAATGAGATTTAAATTTTAAAACTTAAAAATCGCATACCAGAGCACTTTTAAGAATTTTTTTGGTATTTTTATACCCTCCACTTAGTGATAGAGGGTATATATAAGTTTGTCATTCCGTTTCTAACTCATCGAAATATCGGTCTGGGACCCCATAAAGTATATATATTCATGGTGCCCGATCGATTTTAAGACATTCTAGCGATGTCCGTCTGTCCGTCTATCTATCTGTGGAAATGCTCTCACGGACAAAATATTGCACAGAGATGACTGAAACTTAACATATATATTGAAAGTTCTCCCGAGAAGTTTGGTATTGCATTTGAGCGATATCGGTTCAGCGGCTCAAAAGTTATGAACGAAAATGTAAGCACACCTCAAAAATTTTAGTACATTCAACATAACCTAAAAATACAAAATGCTTTAATTCGGCTTCTGGTTGACATATGTGAACATAATTGAACACCAAATGGTATTTAAACAAGTACGAACATATTTTTTGTCAAAAAAAGAAAAAAATCGCGGATTTTTTTTTTACCAACATTTTTTTTTGCGAAAATTTTTTTTGCAAAAATTTTTTTTTTTTTTCAAAAGTAATTTCCTTTTCAATAAAGTTTTTTGCAATAATCTTTTTGAAATTGTGGAGGGTATCACTACATTCAACTTTTTTACTTGTTTTTTTTAAAAAGTACGTAAAAAACAAAAATTTTGAAAAAAATTGCAAATTGGACCATTATTGAAGAAGTTATGAGTAAAAGTAGTTTGAGTAAAGGAACAAACTACCAATTTTTAAAAATTCGATATCTTTTGAACGGGTCATCAAAAAAATCTGAAAATTTACCACGAAGGAGTTTTTGAAGGGTACGAAAAACTGTCAACAAATTCGGAAAATCTAAATAAAAAATTATTCAAAGTGTTCGATTTGACTTGGAATGCCCCATATGTTTATTTTAACTCGGGTTGATTTAATTACTTAAACTGTCTTGCTGCAGTATCAGTTTTATATTCTCGATGACTTTTAAATTAAAACGATGTTTTCCTTAACGAATTCAAAGAATTGATTTTAAACAATTTTACGTAAAAAATATAATTTGTGTTTAATTAAATTAAACTTAAGCTTATGTTTTTATTTTTTTTTAAATATTGATTCCTTTGAATTTTTTTATCTTCAAAAATAAATTTCAAAAGAATCAAGTGATGCAAAAAAAAAAAAAATATTAACAAGACATTTCAGAATTTCTTTTTAATTTTTCTTAATTTTAAGAAATATGAAATCAATATACAAATATTTACGAATTTGAAAGAAATTTCTAAGAAATTTATATTGAAAAACAAAAAAAAAAATGTTATCAGTTTTAAAATTCTTATCACTAGAAATATTTAAAGAGCACTGGTTTGTCTATGCATAGAGTATTGAGCCGGCTTAAAAAAAATAAAATAGAGAACAAGAGAAGATATTTATTTCAGAAATGATCTCAATATAACCCCAGCTTATAATTTATATATTTTTTTTGTTATTGTATGTAAATGATGTTAAATCGCATTGTTCCGTTGATTTAAAATGAGAGAAACATACAAATTAAAAAAAGTGGATTTTTTTTTATTGATCGTAGAGCTTGACAAAATAATAAAATCAGTGACAGATAGAGTTTAAGATTTAGTGTTTCCAAAACTGTCGTTGAAAACGTTACTTACAAAATAAAAATTTAAAAACGGACGCGTCTTTTCTTTTCATAAGAAAATAAAAAGGTAGTTTCCTTGCTTAAAAAAAAAAAAAATATTTAAAAAATTAAAAAAAAAAACAACAAATTAAATATTTAAATTAAAGTGAAAGATTTTATAATATTTTAAGCATAACTCATTATTAAAAAATGATTGATTTCTTAAATTTTGTTTCTGTTTATTTTAAAAATATGCAAATTTTTTTAAAAAGAAAGAAAAAAGTGTTTTAATATGCGTGTTTATTTTGTGGTTTGACAAATCATTGTTTGTAAATTTTTTGATTGTTTTATTAATTTTTATTTTTTTGTTATTATTATTTTTAAACTGGTATCACTTCTTTGTTTATTTTACACTTTAAGTTCGGCATTTAAGGTGTATTTTGTGTACAGGGCTATAAAAGAATTAGTTTTTTTAATTATGAATATTTTATGCAAACATTTAAATGAATATATTTCTGAAACAAAATTTGTTTGATTTTTCGATTTTTATTTTCTAAAAATATTTTTAACGGGAAGATAAAAAACATTAAAAAAAATCCAAAAATATTTAAAAAAATCCAAAAAAAAATTATAGGTGGAATGGGTAAAATTTCCAATTCTCCATGAATTTTCTATTTCCTATTTCTATTTTTTTACTGTCTTGAGTAAAAAGTAAAAAATCACTTGCTATAATAAATTTGAATGACAAATTTCTTCGTATTGAAGAAGCTTTTCTTCAATATAATGAAACACGTCATCAAAAGTTACTTTTTTTAGTAAATAGTAAAAAAATAATCATAGTCTCAAAGAAAACTGCTTCTTCATATTAAAGAAACGGTTTCATCACTTGCTCTCTTAAATTTCGATGACAAATTTTATCATTGGTAAAAGCTTTATATCAATATGATGAAATATGGCATTAAATTGATGTAACATGTGATGACATTTTTCATATATCTCCAATTCTCCTTAAACTTTTAAACATGATAATGTTTTTAAACTGGTGTCTAATTTTAAAAATGATGCAGGACGTCACCTAAATTTGACTATATAAGCTACTGACTAACAAATAAGAAAATTAGAATTACTGTTTTCATTTTCTTAGAACCAAAAAAGTTTGTAACTTCGATTTGTAATTATAATTATATAATAATTCACCTGCTGGTGAATAAAAAAGTTTGTAACCTCGATTTGTAACTTGTATAATAATTCACCTGCTGGTGAATAAAACCGTTTTTCACCAGCTCGTGAATAAATCGTAACATAATTATTTTCCAACAAACATTTCTTTTCATAATTTTTTTCATCAATTTTTTTTCATCAATTTTTGTTCATCAAAATTTTTTTTTGCATCAATTTTTTTTATTTCATAAATTTTTTTTATTAAATTTTTTATTACATAAATTTTTTTTTATTAATTTTTTTCATCAATTTTTTTATACAATAATTTTTTTTTTCATCAACATTTTTTTTTATAATTTTTTTTTCATCAAAATTTTTTTTCTTTACCAAAAACTTGTTTTCATCAACATTTATTTTTCACCTAAAATTTTGTTTTTATCAATTTTTTTATACCCTCCAACCACAGTATGGGGATATTCACTTTGTCATTCCGTTTGTAACGCATCGAAATATCGGTTTAGGACCCCATAAAGTATTTATATTATTGATTAGCGATCGATTCTTAGACATTCTAGCGATGTCCGTCCGTCTGTCCGTCTGTAGAGGACACGATATAGTCCAAAATTAAAGAGCTAGACTTTGTAAGTTTGGCACGAATATGTCTTATGGTCTTAGGCAAGTTAAGTTGGGAAATGGGTAAAATTGGACCAAGGGCAAAAAAGTTCCCCTTTGGAGAACTAAACCAACCTCAAAAAATGGCATATTTTTGCAGGATTTTTTTTTAACTTTTGTTTAAGCAAATGCAACATTTTCATGTAAAAGGAAGTTCAAAATCTTGCATGTGGACCAAGCGGATAAAAAAAAAAATAAAAAAAAGGTTCGACCAGACCCTTTTGTGGGCGTGGATATAAAAAATGTATTTTTTACAATGATTTTTTTTTTACAGGAGTCATAATAAATCCATTTGAAAACATCTACTTTAAGGAGAAGGTGTCCCCAACGTCTTCCAACAAACCCCCCCCCCCAAAAAAAAACGCCCCTGGACTTTTTTTTTTATTTTTTTTACATTTTGGAGAGTATAAAAGATTCGGCACAGTAGAATTTTGTTTTTCGTGAAAAAATGTTTATTTTTTTTACCAAAACTACTTTTTGACCAAGCCTAAACTTTTGACATAAAAATGTTCCATTTGTTTAATAAATGTACACAAAACAAATGAGAGTGTTAAGTTCTTCGGTGCCGAATCTTTTTAATCTCCAAAAGGTAAAAACACTTTTTTTCACTTAAGTAATACACCCACTCATTTACCAAATTTACAGCTCTTTTGGTCAAATTTTGTAATCAAAATTGACTATTTCTTCAGTGTTTGTTTTCCGGTGGTGACAATGTGGATATAGTTTGAAAGCTGTTTGAAATATCTTTTAAATGAGGCAAATTGGGCTTAATTTCTATTACTCTTTTGGAGTACAATTTAATTTTTAAGACGTATTACTTAATATACAGAAGGGTGGAGCAAATTTTCGTTTTTTAGAATTTAAAAATCGTCGGAGTCAGGGTTCCTTTTTTGACTTGAAAATCGGAAAAATCCAAACAAATTTAAACAATTCTTTACTTTGTTTGAAATTTTCCGATTTTCATGATTAAATAGAACCCCACAGGCCCAATAATTTTTTGTATTAATATTGACCCTAAAGGGCAACTCCAAAGATTTTGAAATTCGAACAAAGGAAAATTTGCTTCACCCTAATATACAGTTAGCTGCTTTTAAGAAGCAGTTAAATATTTGCCGAGAGTTAAATTTGTAAGGGAGCATTAAGTAATCCGTCTCTAAAGTTTCTTTTTAACAGATTTAGTTCGTAAATGAGTTAAAGCGGATAAGAGGAAATTTCCCCCTTGAAGAACCTAGCCAGAAAATTACATTTTTCTAGTCCCGCCAAAATTTTTGTGTCGGGGAAAAAACAATGGATAAATTTATATTTAAAAACTATCCCAAAAGCATAAAAATTATTTTTTTATAGTACCTTGGCTTTACAATTCAGTCTTTGGAGTTCTGTGCGTATACACCGTATTACGTATTGTACACAGTCATTTGGTACTATAAAGTAAAGATGGTCATGTGACAAAAAAATCACGTATTTCTTGCTCAAGTGAAATGTTAACAATAAGCCAGAACCCCATTGAAGCCTGGTGACAGTGAACAGTAGCGATTTTTCAAAACAAAAAATATTAGTGGTATTCAGAGTCTTACTTGCCAGCCGTGGCACTGGTGGTAAAAGAGCTCTTTTTAAAATTTCCTTTCATAATACACGTATTTTTTTAAAAAAGAAGTACTCTTTTGCTGCATTGCCAAGGCTGGCAGCAAGACTCTGAATACCTCTATTGCTTGTTTAATTTCAGGAAATCTGTTATAATAATAATTTTGATCCCATGATCAAGAGTTTTTATTTATTTCTTCCATTTATTATTTTCACCAAAAACTGGTAACAATGATCGTCGTCTCGATAAAGCGAAACAGACCAAGAGTTCTGGCGGGAGTCGAACACATGACCCCCATGCTGAAAGTCTAACACGCTACAGGGGCCCCAGTGTTTTATATATATTTATTTTTTGAATATATTCACGCGACCATCTCTAATGTTCAGCACTTATGTTTATGAACAAATATTTTTTGTTTTATGCAGTAGTGGTTTTCTTAATTAGTTTTAAATTCATAATTATTATTTAAGCGTAAACGCAAAACAATATTGTTTTTTTTGTAAAATTATCATTTATTGTTTTTTATTTGTTTATAATTGATTTTAAATATTCTGAGAATTTTTTTTTAACTTCTTATAGACTTAAGTTATTATCAATTGAATTTAATGTCGGCAATTTATAGTCAGCACTTAGGTTTTCATCACTTTGGAAATTTGAAAACTTATAAGCTCCCTGGAGAAAAAGTTGTAGGTTCATGATAGATCACGTGACCTATCAATCGAACCCAAAACACCTATCACAATGTTGACACCGGCGTACGGACATAGCGCCCAAGGTCTTATCGCCCAAAACCGTAAATGACATATCGCCCACGCTGCGACATATATCCCAAAATGATAGGTCTAAAAATGTTATTTCTCCCAAAACAAAATTGTCAAAAAATCCAAAATATTTTTTTTGGGCGAAATGTCGAAATTCGACTTCTATGATTTGTTTTATTGTAATAAAGGTTTTCTGGATTACATACTCCATGCATTAAACCCACCCTCTCTGCAAACCAAAGCTATTTTGGTTATCAGGCCTTTTTGAGGCATAACAAATTTGGTAGCGTAAAGGACTGCTACCCTAGATAACTTTACTTTGCGGAGAGGGTGGGTTTAATGCATGGATTTTGTAATCCCTAAGCCCGGCCGAAGGCCGGCTACGCATAAAAACTTTAAAATATTGTGTTAAAAAAAAACAATTTTGGTGAGTTTTATGATTATTTTTTTGGGTGCTATGACATTTTATAAATATAACATTTTGATATTTGGGTAATATGACATTTTTGATAATTTATATAAATTTAAAGAAAATTGTTAAAATACCCAAAAATAATGGCCATATCGTCCAAAAAATTTTGCAACAACAACTAACACACATTTTTTTTGGGTGGAATGACTTTTTTAAATTGGGCGATATGCACTTGGGCGCTATGTCCGTACGCCGTTGACACCATTCATATTACTTTTGTTAGGGAATGTCTCAGCCCCGTCTCACAATCAGTGATATGCAGGGAAACCAAAAATATCCAGTATCATGTTTTTTCCTGCGCATTGTATTGATGAATGGGTAAGGTATTTATCCGTTTCAGAAGATTTTAAGAAATCTGGAATCGATGTGTTAGAACATATTTTTGCATATTTTAGGTTTAATAGCATATTTTAGCATAAGAGCCTTTTTTAATTTTTTAGAGCATTTTTTTTAATTTTTTTTAATTTTCAGAATTTTTTTTTTAATTTTTAGAGCATTCTTTTCCAAGTTTTTTTATAACAACACTTTTTTTAAAATTTTTTAATTTTTGTGGGATTTTTTATTTATTTTGTAAGTGTTATTAAATGTTTGTTTTGGTTTTGTTTTCTTGTCAGTTTGAAATATCTGGTAACTCTGCTAGAAAAATTTTTTTAAACTTTTTCCAAAATTAAGGGGTTCTGACGATTGATTCCCCTTTGGCCTGTTCTTGCTTCATATCGGTACAGTCGAACCCGGTTATAACGAACTCCGAGGGACCAGTAAAAATAGTTCGTTATAATCGAAGTTCGCTATAAGCGGGGTATATTTTTTATCAACCCAGTTTTATTTCCAAAAAAAAATATCCAATTTTGTTTTATTTGATGTACTTATTGAGAGGAAATCATTAAAAATATAAATAAATTTTATCAAAATTATAATATAAACCAAAAAATTCCAATATTTCTTAGTTTGATGAACATGATTGCCACTTATTTAAAAACATTTATGAAATTGTCTTCGTGGGACCATAATAAGCAGTTCGTTTTAACCGAGAATTCGTTTTAAGCGAGTTCGTTACAAAAGAAGTTTTTTGTGAGAAAATTGATGCCAAAACGTCGGGTCTTAAGAATTAGTTCGTTATAACCGAGAATTCGTTATAACCGAGTTTGACTGTATATGAAACTATGTTTTCTTTAGATCTGAGTGTAGAACATATTCAGCAACTTTGTAGACAATATTAAGGCAAATATTTTTGTAGAACCTGTTAACTAGCGCGTCCCGAATTCAGCTTTTTCGAATTTGAAAATGCTTGCCCCCTCAAATGATGGGGATTTAGGATCCTTTTACGGGAAAAATAACAACAAAAATTTCGGACAAAAAACCAGTTGGCTACCAGCAGCTAAATATTGCAATCTTAGTGTATTTAATTTTTTTTTTGTTTTTCAAAATATTGACGCCAAAAGTTGCGCAATATAGAGTACATTCCGGGAAAAATATTAATAAAATTTACTTGGCGCAGCGTTGCATCATAAGGATGGTCTTAAATTTGTTTAATTTTTTCTATTAAGCTAAATTAGTCTCAAAAGCTGCTCCAAATAGATGATATTCGTCAAAACTGTTTAAAAGTAGATTTTGAGACTAATTTAGATAAAAAGAAAAACAAGTAGAAAAGTTAAATTCGACTTTGCCGAATAAATGAATACCCTCCACAATGCATTTTTTTAAAGGGTGGTACATTTTTTATCGTGAAAAAATTAACAATTTTGATTAGAAATATTTTATTTTGTGTAAAAAACTCTTTTTTTGCCTTTAAAAAAAAAAAAAAAAAAAAAAAATACTAATTTTTTTTTGAGTGTAAATTTTTTTTCGGGTGTAATGTTTTTTTTACTGTACAAATATTTCTGAATGAATGCACGTACGTATGTACACAAAATATTGTCATTTTTTAAAAAAAAAAAACTAAATTTTTTTTGTGTAATTTTTTTTTGAGTGTAAAATTTCTTTTGAGTGTAAAATATTTTATTTTGAGTAAAAAACTCTTTTTTTGCCTTTAAAAAAAAAAAGAAAAATTATTATATTTTTTTTTTGAGTGTAAAAATTTTTTCGAGTGTAATGTTTTTTACTATAAAAATATTTCTAAGTGAATGCACGTACGTATGTACACAAAATATTGTCATTTTTGTAAAAAAAAAAACTAAATTTTTTTTGTGTAATTTTTTTTTTGAGTGTAAAACTTTTTTTGAGTGTAAAATTTTTTTCGAGTGTAATTTTTAAGGTAATTTTTAAGTTTAGAACTAAACAAGTTTAAAAAGCATTGCTTAAAAAATTAAACAAGTTTGAAAAGTATTGGACTTAGAAAAGTTTCGAAACTTAAAAATTTTTTTCTTAAAAATACTTACTCCAATACAAAACAAAAATTGCCAAAAAAAAATTTTGTGCGGGACTTCGAAAATTTTTGAAAAAAATTTCATAATTTTTTTGTTTAAATTTGATTCTTTTTTTTTTTTCTAAAATCAATTTTTTAATAAAATCTCAAAAGAAAGTGTCTTTGAATTAGAAAATGTTGAAATTTTGTTCGAGACTTGGTAAAAATTGGACAATTTGATTTTATCCTATTGTCCACGGTCACGGGAAAATTTTTTTAAAACAGTTTAGTGATAAGTCCAATTCAGACAAGGAAAACCAATAAAAATTAAAATTCGTTATTGATAAAATTCAATTTTGAATTTTTAAAAAAATTCAATTTTGAATTTTAAATAAAATTCTAAGGAATTTTATTTTAAATTCTTAAAAGAAATAAAATTCTAAAAAAATTTATTTAAAATTCTTAAAAGAATTTTATTAATAATAAAAAAGAATTTTATTTTCATACAAATAAATAGATTTCAAACAAGTAAATATTTTAATAATGTTCGATTATTTCTATATATTAAGGTAACTTAATTAGCTAAATACATCCTCATATGATAGTAAATTGCCACTTTCTCCTAATTTAATGTAATTTAATAATAATTTACTTACAATTAGTTCAAACTTATAATGCAATAGTATTTTTTTTAGCAATTTCCAAATTCTGATCCACTTATTTATGGAAAACCTATTAAAAAATTCTCATATTTTAATGTAATTGTCTGATTAAAGCTTTTTCGAACAGAAACTTTATAAAGAAATTTTGTACACTTTTCTAAAAATAGAATCTTTGGCCCTTACCACAAGAAAACAAAAAGTCTATTGTAACAAAAGTTTTATTTTAAATTTCAAATTTTCAATACATTTTTTGAAAGTCGATTTTAAAAACAAAAACAATTTGTATGGAAATAAAATTAAAAGCTGCTTTTAAATATATTTTACTTTTCTATGGTAAGGCTGTTTAATTTTATAGCAATTTTCTATAAAAAAAAGTGTTTTCTGAGGCAGTTTTTCAGATTCTTAAACGTTTTTCCTATTGAAAAGTTATCCGATCCTGAGAAATCTTTTTTGCAGAAAGATTCTTGGGATTCTGAAACAGTATTTTCTAGGAAAAATTCCCAGTTTCTGAGGGATTATTTTTTATAAGTTTTTTTTCAATAGAAGTTATAACCATTAATATATTTTTCCTACAGAAAAATTTTTAAAATTGTGGAAAATGTTTCAACAAAAAACTCTTTTATTCAGAGTCAAATAAGCATTTATATATTTTGTAAAGATAATGTGTAGAATTCTGAGACATTTTTCTATAAAATATATTTGAGATATTTGTTTTCCCTTAGAAAATGATGAAAATATGTGTTAGATTCAGTTAGAAAATGTCCACGACTATAATGCCATTTAAATTTTTTATATGCAATTTTTTAATTCTGAAATATTTTATCTTAAGGATGTAAAAAATGTATTATGTAGAGACTAACTTTTGCATTCTATCTATGTTAATATTCATTGTAATATGGATTTATTAACTTCTTTTTAATCAAAATTTACCATTAATTAACATACATAGTATTTAAAAATTCTAGTTTACCACATTAGTATAAACTAACAGTTATCACTTTGTTTTATTATTATTTGTTTTACAAAATGAAATTCAAACCAAAAATAAAAATCTTTAATTTTTTAGAATTTTATTTATAGGAAAATAAAATTCTATTTTTTTTGAGAATTTTATTTTTGGAAATAATAAAATTCAAATGTTTTTGAGAAATTTATTTAAACAAAAATTTTATTTCAAATACCTTATGAATTTTAAATAAAATTCGAATTTTTCCCTTGTCTGGTCCAATTATAATATGTCATGTGATATGTAATTTAGTGATATGTAATTTAGTGATATGTGCCGTTTTCAATAGTCACGGGATAGGTGATTTCAGATCGAAGAATATATCTAAAAATTTTTACTCTGGAATTTAATTTTGTTTTAAAAAGTACAGCAAAAAAACTATACAAAAAAAACTTTTGTGTTAGTTGCCTCCAAAAAACAACTGCCAAAAATAGTTGTTTAACATTTCCAATAGAAAAACAACTGAATTTGTAGTTGTAAACAACGAATACCGTTTCATTTATAAACAAGCATGTAGTAAATAAGTAAAAAAAACCTTAAACTAAATCTAATTTTAATAAGTTTTTGTTATATAAAACAAATACTTTTTAATCTTTACGAATTGGGTTTTTAATTTTATATATTTTTTTTTAATTTAAATACATTATTTCTTATCATTTGTAAATTCTGTTTGTGTTATCAAAGGTTAGGAACTCAATAGTGAATATAGGAGGGCACGGGTGCATATTTTTTAAAAGATTTTTAATTAACATTTAGTTGTATATACACTGAAAAAAAAACTTCCTGAAAGTAAGGAAAATTGGCATAAACTTAAAGAAAAATAACTCACGTTTCCAAACGAAGACAGGTTTCATTTGATCAATGAAGCTAGTGTCTTTGAAGTTTTTTTCAATGAAAACATGGAAATAATGAAAATATTTGTAGAACTTGTTTAAAACATGTTTTCATGAAACGAATGCAAGTATTCATTGATTAAATGTGGAATAGCAGTAGGTAAGTGAAGAAAAATTGCAATCTTAAATCGAAATTAATGAAAATGTTTATTAATAACAATTTTTGGTGAGACATGTGTAACTGTCACTGTTATTTTATTTGAATTAAAAGGTTGTAGCATACATGTTAGAAAAAATACACTTTATACATTTTTTATGGTTTTCAATTACAATTAGTGTTCTCACACAAAAATTTACTCCAACCTTAAATTGAATAACATCAAACAGCGCGGATTTTAGTAAATATAAAATTAAAAATGTTCTTTTCGTTTTAAATTTCAAATAAAAAGTCTGAAAAAATCACAAAACATGTTAGAAAAATACACTTTCATTTTTTTTTATAGATTTCAATCAATTTTCTTACACACAATTTTAACTAAAAACCAAGTTTTATTAACAAAATTTAATGAACTTTTTTAATGAAACTATAAAATCTAATGAAGCTAATATTACGAAATTTATCGAAATTCCCAATTACAACATTTTTTTTAAATATCTAAAATTGGCAAATACCAATAAATTTTTTTTTAACAAAAAAAGATACTGGTATTAGAGATGGGCGCTGGTCACGTGATTTGCGTTATTCACGTGAATCACGCGTGAATTACGCGTGGTTTTTCTTTCAATCACGTGATTGTGAGTGAGTGTGTGAGTTGAAAAAAATCTGAGTTAGTGATTAGTAGTTAATTATTTATATTTTGCGTGAGTTTGCGTGATTAGATTTTTTAATTTGCCCAATTTTTTTTTTAGAGTTTTTTTTTTTGTAAGAAAATTTTATTGCGTGAGTAGATTTTGTGTGACTCACGCGTGAGCGTGATTGAATCTGGCGTGAGTCACGCGTGAGTAAGTTTTTTATTGCTCACTTGAATGTGAGTGAGCGTGAGTAAAAAGAAAAATTGCGTGAGTGATTCGATTATTTTTTGCGTGAGCGTGAGTGAGTGTGAGTCAAAATCCACTCACCCGCCCATCTCTAACTCGTATCTAAAAAAAAACCAACAAACCCAAAAATTTCCCGCGAAAAAAAAATAATTATAGCGGGGAAAAAGCTAAATTGGCAACGTTGATCTCAATCCACTTAAACTAAATTATCTGATCCTTTGCTCGATAATTGAAGTTGTTTTTGCAATTTATTTCCAAAATAATTTAAAACCAACTTTTATTTGTATTTTATTGTATCGTATTAACAAGTAATAAAAAATATTGCATAATTTTAATAAATGCTAAAAAAATTATACTTGTATTTATTACATTTTAAGCAGTGCACTTGAAAATTGTAATGGAGGTCACAGTCAAGTTAGTTTACGCAAAATAAATACTACACAGAGAAAATGTGCGATTCGCTATCTCGGTCGAAGTGAGTGACTACAAAATTTGTACGTAAAACAAAAAACTCAAATTTGTTTTTGTTTTACGTACAAAATTTGTAGTCACTCACTTTGTACGACATACTGAATCAGGGCATTAATCTTTTTCGAATTTCAATTATCCTTTTTAGATTCAAATTAACCGAATATTATTTGGAATTTTCAAATTTGTGCAAAAAATTTGAGATGTAACTTTAAAACTAAATCTAAAATTTTGTTTTCCTTGAGTCTTTTACAAGAGCTTGAGACAAACTTTCATTCAAAATTAATTGTAAACCAAATTTTACTATAAAAAACTGACCACAAAAAAGCCCAAAACTTCCCAGTGAAAAATGTTCAAATGTGAATCATATATATTTCACATGTGATTACATATATGAACATATATATTTAATATATGATCATATACGAAAATTGGCTGCATATGGACAGACATATATGAAACATATATGAACACATATGCACATATATGAACCCATGCCATATATGTACACATGCCGCCAATTTTCGCATGTGTAACATATATTTACATATATGAACATACATGTCCATATTTCGACCACATATGATTCATATATGAACATTTTTCACCGGGTTAACACAAACACCAAAAACCAGGCAAATTCAAGATTGGTCGTTAAAAACACAAAGATCCTCTTTAATTTTGGCTCAAATGACTTCAATAACCGTATTATAATATATATAGGGTGACCATTTTTTTCTGAGCTTAAATCAGTACGCCCAAGTTTTTGAGTTTTTTTCTAGAAATAACTCTCTAAAAAAAATTTCTATAAGAAAACACTGATGTTTTCTCAACACTAAAGAAATGTCGGTTGAACTAACTTGACCCCAAGTATTTTGAGTAAAAACAACTGTTAAAAACAACTGCAAGAAAATAAATGTTAAAAAACAACTGCAAAAAGCAACTGTTGTCGTTATTTTGCAGAAAATTTAGTTGACTCTAACGGCTCCATTTGAATGTTTTGATCGTTTCAGTGCAGAAAATATAACAAAATTCCACAGGTTTTGAGAATAAGAAAATACATCAGATTTTGAAGACTTTTTCCGTAAGTTTTGACAACTTTTATGTAAGAAAACTTCACAGCTAATAAGCACGTGTGTTTTTTAAAGACCCTGATTTTCTGAGCACTTTTTCGAATAAGCTCCGATGACATTACCTCATCTAAGATCTCAGAATCATTTGGATTCATGCAATTTACTTCATCTTTCTAAAAATATAAAAAATCCATCAGCCCATTGAACTTTTCGTTATAGAAAACCTCAAAGATTCTGTGCACATTTTCATATAAATTTAGGAAGATCAAAATAACCTCATGCTCAGATTCACGAACTCTAATCTCTTTACAATAAATTCATTATAAATTATCTCATTTTCAGACTTAAGTTATAAAAAACAACTCTGACGACTTATATTATGGAAATTCAAGTTTTTGTACAGAATTTTCGAATAAAACTATTTTTTATTTTGAAATGTTCAAAAAAACAGTACAATCAGTACATATTTTAAAAAATCAGTACAACGTTTTTTGATCAGTACAAGTGATCAAAAATCAGTACATGTACTGATCAAATCAGTACGAATGGTCAGCCTAAATATATATCCTTTCAAAATTTGGCAACTGCAATATTTATACCCTCCAACCACAGTATGGGGGTATACTCATTTTGTGATTCCGTTTGTAACGCATCGAAATATCGGTCGGGGACACCATAAAGTATATATATTATTGATCCATGATCGATTCTAAGACATTCTGTGAATGCAAGAAGAAAAAATTTAGTTTTTTTTTGCCCGCCCCCCTTTTTAGGGCGTGGATATAAAAAATAGTATAAATAATGATAAAATTGTATTACTTTAGTGCAAAAAGCATAACAAATAAATTAGTAATCATTTTTCGAGAGGGGGAGGTGTCCCCCACTGCTCCCACCGAAGCCCCCTCCCCCTTTAACACTCTTACTTGTTTTTACTCGGGAGGTAAACGTGTTTTGTGTTTTCAAATGACCATTCCAAATTTTAAAGGAATCAGACTAATTCTTATTGCGGCTCCCTTACAAACAGCCTTCCCCATATTTACATAGGAGGCATTCCACACTAAATGTCCAGCGAAAAAACATGTGTCCCATGAATGTCTGAATAGGTGGCATGCATAACCCTGTATGGAACTAATTGTAAGAAAGTTGTGTTTTTGGTTTCTATCCACACAAAAAAATTCAGGAGAATATTTTCATATTTTTCGAGAAAATCGTATTAGAATATTTGATTTCTTAAAAATTCTGTAATTCTCTTGCATTTTATGGTGTCACCACCGCGTATGAGTAACGAAAATTCATTGGTTTCACAAATATTCGTTATTCATACGCAATGTTGACATAATAAAATACAAGAGAATTACATACAGAATTTTTATAAAATCCAACACCGCGTATGAGTAACGAAAATTCGTTGGTTTTGCAAATATTCGTTGCTTATACGCAGTGTAGACACAATGAATTACAAGAGAATTTTATATAGAATTTTTATAAAATCTAACACCCGGTCTAAATTAGCAACCAACAAAGCAACCATAGAGGGTGTTCAGTGTTACATTTGACGTTTACAAACGCCAAACTCGATAGTAAGCAATGGTTAGCAATTTCATATAGACACTTGATTGCTAGCAATCTATAGTAGAACAGGCGCTCTACCATCAATTGTATACCATCATTGTATACAACTGTCCGGATTAGCAATCACAGCCATTACTATCGATTGTGACGTATGATGGAAGTGATGATTGCTAATCTAGAACGGGTGTAATATTTAAATGCGATTTTCTCGAAAAATACGAAAAAAGCCGTTTTAATTTTTTGTGTGGATAGATAGACAAACATCTAAACTTAAAAAAATGTGGCCGTATGTTTGATAAATTGGCTTTTTTTTATATATAAACTTTCAGAATAGGTTCTGAAAATTTTCCAAAATACAAATTTTTAGTCGATAGCCCATAAAAAATATACAAGAATATAAATTTTTGAAATTGTGGTGCATTCCGTTATAATTTGATAAATATTTAATTAAGGGAACTCGATACAAATTTGACAATTTTTTTTCCATATTTAACTACGCCTCCTTTGCATGTTTTTCTGTAGCGGGACATATGGCGTAGAATGCATCGTAAATCTTTAAAATTTCATGAAAATAGAAAATATTTAATTTAAATTTTATTTGTGTTTGTTTAATGCGTACTTTAATAACCTAATCAAATCTGATTATAATCGGACCATTTTCGGACTTAGGTCTAATATGAAAATTTCGCCTGACTATAACTTTCTTACTTGTTTTTTTTACCAGAACCAAACGTTGCGAATGAGTATTTTTATTTGCATAAATATTACTCATACGCTTTATTGAAACGAGAAAATACAAGCAAATTACTAAATTGTTATGAAATTTAAAATTCAAATCCGATTTTCTCCAAAAAAATGGAAAATGCGTTTCTGAATTTTTTTGTGTGGATGGACAAACAAACATCTAAACTTAAAAGAAAAAAAGTGGCCGGATTTTTGATAAATTGACTTTTTTAAAAAATGGAAAATTTCTGAACGGGTTCTGAAAATTTTCCAAAAAAAAAATTTAATCGATAGCCCATACAAAACTATATAAGAATGTAAATTTTTGAGATTGTGGTGCATTCCGTTTTAATGTGATAAATATTTAATCAAGGCAACTCGCCACAAATTTGACCATTTTTCCAATATTTGACC
Source organism: Pegoplata infirma (assembly GCA_963921195.1). NCBI lineage: Eukaryota > Metazoa > Arthropoda > Insecta > Diptera > Anthomyiidae > Pegoplata > Pegoplata infirma. Next base: position 226,150,780 of record OY992536.1, on the reverse strand, counting down.
ACACTTCCTAAGCCCAGTTTTTGAAAAATTGAAAAACCAAAAACGCATTTTTCTAAGTTCAATAAAGGGCTATCCATACAACCTATTCATTAGGGGGTGGGGCAAATTTCCTCTCGAATATGTGTTTAAAAATTCATTCTTATGCTTTTTGCGCTAAATAAATGTAAGTTTATCATAATTTAATTTTTTTTTTATTCTACGCCCATAAAAGGGGGCATACCGAAAAAACGACATTTTCTAATTCTCAGGGACCAAATGCAGGACCTTGAACTTCTTGTAGCATAAAAATGTTGCATTTGTTAAACAAAAAGACAAAAAAAATCATGTAAAAAAATTATATTTTTCAGAGGTGGGTTTAGTTCTTCAAGGGGAACTTTTTTCTCCCTGGTCCGATTTGCCCATTTCCGAACAAGGACCATAAGACATATTTCTGCCCAACTTGAGGAGTCTAGCTCTTTTATTTTGGACTGTATAATGTTTACTACAGACGGACAGACGGACGGAAATCTCTAGAATGTCTTAGAATCGATCACTGATCAATAATATATATACTTTATGGGGTCCCAGACCGGTATTTCGATGCGCTACACACGGAATGACAAAGTGAGTGTACCCCCATACTGTAGTTGGAGGGTATAAATAGTTACATGATTTTTAAATAATTTTACAAAGACAACTAAATATTTCTGAAATACTGATTAAATGGTGAAATTTAAATTATTGTTTCTGTAAATATTTTATGGTATTAATTTTTTTTTGCTTTTTGAGAACCGGTACCAGGATCTAGAACCGGGAACCGGTACCAGAACCGGGAATTCCGAGAACCGGGAAATGGAGGCACTAGTATATAATAAACAATTAAAAATAAATAATAAAAAAAATCTTGAGGGAGTTTTAGAAATTGCATTCGGTGCGTCAGCTTTTTTCACCAAAATGACAAGTAGAAAAGTTAATTCGACTTGGCCGAATCTATGAATACCCTACACAATGCCCTTTTTAAGTGATAGTAAATTTTCTAACTTGAAATAAGTAAATAACATTTTTGATTAGAAACACTTTTATTTTGTTTAAAAAAACATTTTTTTAAAGTAATTTTTGAAAAAAAATAATAATTTACTAAATTTTTTTTTGAGTGTAAAATTTTTTTCGAGTGTATTTTTTTTTAGTGTAAAAATATTTTTGAGTGACAAAAATACGCTGTAAAATATTTTTGTGACTTACCAATGTTTCTAAAACATGTTTAACCTGTGTTCAACACGTGAATTTAAGGTGAAACAAATCTGAAATTCACGGTTTTGTTAATAACTTTTGAATCACTAGACCGATTTGGCTGAAATTCAACACGAACTAGGCCAGGGGAACGACAAATATATATGCAAAGCTTCGGCATCCTCAGATTTTAGCGTGTCTTTTATCTCCCATGACGAAATTCTGTCTTTTGCCCATAACTTTTGAACCACTGGACCGATTACGCTGGATTGCAATGCCAATGCCCAACATATGTATATGCCAAACTTCAGGAGCCTCCGTAAAGCCTTTCAAAAGTTAGCGTGTTTGCAACAGACAGACGGACAGACGGATAGAAATTGCTAAATCGTCTTAGAATCGATCCCTTACCTAACCTATGGGGTTCTTGACCAATATTTCGAGGCGTTACAAACGGGATGACAAACTTATATATACCCTCTATCACTAAAGTGGAGGGTATAAAAATGATTTTTATTATCAGTACAACATTGCCCATAGCATGGTGGAATGGATTTTTTTTGTCAAAAAAAAAGTTATAACCCTAATGTACAGTAAAGGTGTCCTTATGACTAATGTAATTTTTCAAAATCACTTTTTAATACCTGGTAGGGTCCTAAATTGTAGTTTAGTATCCAAAAATTAGTGAGCCAAAATTTGGGGACGGATAAAAATAACTCGTGCCGAAAATGGATTGAAGTTTTTGGACACTCTTATGTAATGAAAAAACCATTTTTTTCTAGTTTTTGGAAAAATATTGGTATATGATATTTGTGCAAATTTTTTTGTTAAATAATATGAAAATGGTAATTAATTACCTTTCCAAAAAGCTTAAAGAAATTCAAATCGAATAAAAAATAAGCATTTTTCGCATACATGCCCCAGACCATTGCACAGTTTTTAAAGCCAGAATTTGAAAATTTTCAAAATTTTTAGGCAAAAAAATAAAAAATTAAAATTTTACTTTATTATATCATTAAATACATGTTATAGATAAAAACTAAAAGATATGGTAGTCTAGCTTTTTTTTTCATTTGGCATGGGTAGTGATATACTTTCCGCGGATTCCAAAGAAAATGTGTTTTTCTATAATAATTTAGCAAATATGGAAAAAAATGTATTGTACAATACGAAGTGTAAAACATAAATTCTGTTAATTTTTGGTGAAATCGGGCATCTTTAACCCCTTTTCGTGGAGGCCAAATGACAAATTTGGGATATTTCTATAATACAAAATATCTGCATATTTCCGATTTCTCAAAAGTTACAGAATTTACGTTTTACACTTCGATTCGTACAATAGAGCACAAATTTTTCAAAATTTGCTACATTATTGTAGAAAAAACGCATTTTATTTGGAATCCGCGGAAATTTTATCACTACCCGCGCCAAATAAAAAAGAAGCTGGACTACCATATCTGCTATTTTTATCTTAATCATGTTTTCAGTTTGATCATAAAGTAAAATTAAATTTTTATTATTTTTTGCCTAAAAATTTTGAAAATTTTGAAATTCTGGCTTTGAAATCCATACAATGGTCTGGGGCATGTATGCATAAAATGCTTATTTTCTATCCGATTTTAATTTTATTAGTCGTTTTGGAAGGGTAATTTAATACCATTTTCATATTATTTTACAAAAAATATCAAATGCCAATATTTTTCCAAAAACCAGAAAAAAAAGTTTTTTGTTCATATAAGAATGTCCCAAAACTTCAATCCATTTTCGGCACGAGTTATTTTTAACCAATTGTCCCCAGATTTTTACTCACTCATTTTTAGATACTAAAGAACAATATAGGACCATACCAGGTATAAAAAGGTGAGTTTTGTTTTTAAGGACACCTCTAATGTACAGTGGTTGTCAACTAATTATAAACATTTCTATAGTATAATACTCAACGTTATTATTATCAAACGAGTATAATTTAAAAAAAAGTTTTGTAGGTAATTTATAAAGCTTGAATTTAAACTTGATAGCGTCCTGATTGAGTAAATAATAAATGTGCTACGAGGGTCGATCTGAAAAATGAAATTATTTATACACTCAAAAAAATACGTTAGTAGATTTACTAATTTTTTTTTGCTAACGCTAGTTAGCTAACTTTTAGCAAATTTTTAGTTGAGATTAGCATGTTAGCAAAAAAATATTGTAAACTTCATTTAGCACATTAGCAATTTTAAACAAACTTTGAACTAATTTCTTTTGCTAAATTTGAAATTGAGTTGACTACATTTTTACAAGATATTTTGCTAATATTAGCAAAATAAATGGTAATTTTTTTTTTTATTTTCAGAAAACTTAAAATGGCGCTATCTCGGAAACTAAGCCAGATAGAGCAAAATGGAGGCCATTTTTGGTTCTTAGAATCTCCATAGTATCGCCGGTCCTCTTCACATGTGTGGACCCTAATAGGCCCTAACTTTGGATCCAAAAAAGTTAGCATTCCCGAAAATTTTAAAATCCTCATATCTCGGTAAATATTGCCGACACAACAAAAAGTCCAAAGCGTTTTTGTAGCTCTCAACACGTAGAACAAGACCGCAAAATAGTCAAAAGCTCTCCGAGTAATATTTGTGAAGTTATCGAGTTTTTTAATTCTCAAGACCCCAGTGGTCCCCTATAATCACGTATCTCAAAAACTAAGCAAGGTAGAGCGAAACGGACACAAATTTTGGATCAAAAACTATGACGATTTTAAGGAACCCAACTAGGTCTAGGCCCATCGGGGTCTGGACCTGTCGGGTCCGAACCCAATGGGGTCCTCAGATGTGTATAAACTAAGTTCAAAAAAAAAAAATATTTAGTTAACTAATTATTGGCAAAACATTTTTGCTAACTTTAGCAAAAAAATTGTGGGTTCAAAATCAGCAAATTTTCTTGTAGGTTTACAAGCTTTTTTTGCTAACATTACAGTTTTTTTTTTGAGTGTAGACATTTTTAAGATTTTTTTTTAAAATATTATATATCGATATTTTCTAGGTTTAAACATTAAGGTGGTTATTCATAAAACCTGAAATATATTTAAAGTAGGTTTATTTGACAGATATTGCAGGAATAATTGTCAAATAAACCTACAATAAGTCTGTTATAAGTATTATGAATAAGAGCCTTAAAAATGGTCCAGTAGTTCTATTCAGTTATCATATAATTTATCCAACTAAAATTCCATTTTTGACCTAAAATTTATTTGACCACCAATTTTTTGTAAACAAAGAAAATATGTTGTTGTTGATTAATATTAGTACACCTAAGTGTATGGTAATGAGAAATTAAAATAATTAAAATTTTTCTATGTTTACAAAAAATTGGAGGTCAAAAGAATTGGAGGTTAAAAGGAGTTAAAGAAATTCAAACGTTTCTATTTAGTTGACAACCAGTGTATATACGGCATTTAATTTTTCGCATCGCTATTGTGGGATAGATCAAAATAAATGTTTCATACGTATAAATATTTATAATATTTATGATAATGATTTCTCACGCCTACACAATAATATTAATGTAAATTTCATAAATATTTTTTTTTTTGTTGGTTGGATGTTGGTTTTCTAAAGAAATCATTATTATTTTTAAAGGTATAAACCTTTAAAAACAATTTAGCTTAAAATGTACAAATCTAATTAATCTTTTGAATAAAGCAAAAAAAAAAAAATTGGCACAACACGTATTAAAATAATTTTGTTTTTTTGTTGACATACAAATGTGTTTGCACATTTCGGGGTACAAAGTGATTTTAGAGTTAAAGATATGAATTTTAAGTATTTGAAACTTTTGTTTTGTAGTTAAACAAACATGTCATACATGTCGTAAATGTATGTAAAATACGTTTAATAAAGGTCACATGGGGAATGAGTATTTACAATGTTATTTAAATAATGTTATTATTATTATTATTAGTATTATTGTAAACATAAAATGTTTAAAACTATTCGTCACTAAGCAGTTTGAAATTAATTTAATAATACATTATGAGACAATAGATATATTTACAGGGATTGGCCAATGTTATAGGGACAGAAGTTTATCAAACATATAGTGGCGGGTGCAGCTTTTGAGTTTGGGGGTAACATGTTTTTTACTTTAAAAAAAGATCATTGATTCTTGTCGAACATTTTTTTTTTGTGATTTTGTTTATTTGATGGTCTTTTTTCATATGGCATTGCAACCATTGAGGTTAATTTTTCTTGATTTGATCCTTTTTACTCCAGATATCAGAATATTTTGGTGTTGCAATATTTAAGATAAATCAAATTCTAAAAACTTTCAAAAAACTACTTATTAATAGATATCCCATGCATACAAATATCTGTCAAATTCATACAAGTTTTTCAACTTCTTTAAGTCTTCCTCCACACAAAGTTGCCCTTTTCCTGTTCCTTTTAAATAAATGACAGGCTAACATGTGCGTATGATTAACGTGTCTGTTTATTATTCATAGAGTTTTACATCTAATTAAGTTTGAAATTCTTATTTATTTAATATTCAATACGATTTAATTCGCATTTATTTGTTGTGAGATTTAATATGTGTATATTTCATTTTAAAGATTCTATGGTTATTTAATAATATTTGTTTTAAATTAATACGGAAATCATTTGTTAATTTAAATTGATACCGTTTCAAACACAACAGATATATTTCATTTTATAATTTATGTATGATGTTGGATGGATTGACTGGTAAAGCATATCGAGGGCCTATATTCAAAACCCTCTATCTTCCATTTTCACGAAAATTTCTTTTTGATGGCAAAATATTCAGTAAAACGGCCCTCATTTATGGTGTAAAATTCAGAACAAAAATATTTTTTTTTGCTATTTTATTTGCATTTTTGGTTTTCTCTATCTCTTACACAATTAATTTTTCTGAATGCAAAACCCTCTATCTTTTCCAACAATTAATTTATAAATATTTTTTTTAAATAATTTCATCATGCATTACATGTTTTAATACTAATTTTTGCATGCTGAACATGAATTTGCCAACAAAATTCCAGAATCAAGATTTTGGTCCAGTGATGCTAATTTTTTTTCAAAATTCTTGTCTGACTTTTTTGAAAAATATCGCTCGAAATTTGGATGTCTTGTGTACATTATGAAACAAAAATTTTAATCTTAAAAATAGCGATGCTGATCAGCATCTGTGGACCAAAATCGCGTTTTTAATTTTTTACTATTTTTTACATAACATACTCAACAGTTTGTCATCTTTTAAGATGAATTCGGTAAAAAAATATTTTTTGTCTCAAAAATAAGCAGCTGTGGACCAAAACCGCGATTTCGGAATTCTTTATAAGCCGTTATTATTAATAAATCACGTTAAAAATTTACCGATGTCGTAAATGAAATCATAATAATTCATTTTTATTAAAATGCAAAACCCTCTATCTGATCATTTTCATTCATGTATTTAATATTTTTAAGAAACAAAACCCTCTATCTATCCCCTAAAACCCCCAATAGTGCAAAATTTTGAAAACGAATCATATGTGAGATTCAGTAGTTGATTTTAAAAAATATTGTAGAATATCGAATTTAAATTACTCTAATAATACGCGAAATAAACAGTTTTTTGGCTCTCCTGAAAAGTTGTGTTTTTTAAGATAGAGGGTTTTGAATATAGGCCCTCGATATGTCACATGAGAATAATAATTTAAAAAATTAAAAACAACGCACAGTGCGTTGTCCACAGACAAAAATCAAAAATAAAGTCTAAGAAATTGATGAAATTTATATATTTAATAGCTAATTAGGTACTAAAAACGAATCACCAACAAAATCCATTTTTGGATTTTTTTTGTAGCTACTAGAGACCGTCAAAGTCGAGTGATTTTGGGCGTTTTTGCATTGATAAATAAAAATGATTTGGCAAAGTTTTACATTAATTGTCCCCAAAATTCAATATTTTACGAAATTAATTTTCATTGTTTCATATATTGTTAATAATCTGATTTTTTTTCAGAAACTTATATATTAAATTTAAATATTTTTAATTTATTTAAAAAGTGTTTTTTTTTTCTGGTAAAAAAGTTAAAAAACCGCCAAGTTTGATGGAATAAATCTAAAATCCATCATCTTAAATTTTCCCCAAAAATGTTTTTTTGTGTGGTTCAAAGATAGATCTTTCTAATAAGACTACTTAACACGGTTTTTGCACAGACATTTTGAATACATTTTCTGAAGTATTTTGGCATCCTAAACAGGAATCTGTCATCAAAAAAGTTTTTTTAAATCGCCTTCTCGAGATATAGGCATTTTCATTTTTTGAAGCCCTTAAAACAGTCAAAGTTTTAACATGATAATGTTTTTAGGCTGGTGTCTTATTTTAAAAAAGTTGCAGGACGCCACCTCAGTTTGACTATATAAGCTAACAATTAATGAAAAAGAAAATAAGAATTACTATTACTATTTTCATTTTCTTAAAACCAAAAATTTTAGTAACTTGGGTTTGTAACTTGGATAATAATTCACCTCGTGGTGAATAAAACCGTTTTTCACCAGCTGGTGAATAAAAGTAACATAATTATTTTTGAACAAAAAATTTTTTTTTCATAAATTTTTTTTTCATCAATTTTTTTTCATCAAATTTTTTTTTTCATCAAATATTTTTTTTTGAACAATTTTTAACTTTTAATGCCAAATTTATTCAGTTAATAGTCAATAGAACTCTATATGTGAAAATTATTAACAGATCGCAGCCGACAAGGATTGAACCCATCATCTGTAATACTTTGCTATTAACTGCTTGTAACGTACAATCACTCTAGACTAGAGTTTGCAAATAATCGAGATATCTCCTAATCGCGATTACGATTAAAAAAATCGCCGTTAATCGCGATTATCGATTAATCTAATTTTTAAATAAATTGAATTGCAATAGATTTATTAAAAAAAAACTTTAAAATTTTAATTTCCAAACGTATGAAAATACAAAAATTAATATTTTTAACATATAAAGTGTTCGATTTGGGAGTACTTTTTCACCATTCACCTAATTTTTAAAAATTTGTTATTCTTTCGAATTTTAATATTTTTAAAAATTACACGAAAAAAACTTAAAAATTTTAAAATTCGAAAGGATATAAAATTTTTAAAAATTAGGTGAATGGTGAAAGAGTGCTCCCAAATCGAGCACAATATATTTATGTATGTGGTACAAATTTGAGGTCAATCAAATTAAGTTAACCCGTAGCGGCGCACATTGGGAACTTTGTATGGAAAGGGCGCGCATCGACGTTTTTTTGTTATAACTCTTGAACGGATAGGAATTTCACGGCATTCTTTACCATTATAAAAACTGAAGACCTTAAGGAACTCACACATGTGGATTGGACATATTTCGCATTAGTACCCTACTTGTAAATTTAAGGCAAAGTTGGTTAATTTATTCATATAAAAAAATAAAATGGAGGTCAATTATTTAAAATAGTTACGGATTTTAAGTGACAATATAACAGCTTACCATTCAATACAAAGTGTTTCTTTCATATTTTGGTAAAGTCTATACCCTACACTAAAATAACCAGAAGTTAACTGTTTTCTATCTATTATCATTTTCAATTTTTTAAACAAAAATAATGGGAAAAGATATCAAACAAAGAAGCAACACACGGTAAATGCGCATTATTTGCAATAATTATTAAGTTATTTTGTAAAAAAAAAAAATATTTTAAAAACAATACTCTATAATCAGTACTTCCAAATTATCTGTCTGTCTTAATAGGGATATATTTGGATTGGACTCAATCTTAAACATACTAAAAACGTCTTGCAGGTTGTTGGTTTTTGATTTTTCTCTGTTAAAGTTTCTTTTATAGTTTTGAAAATGCCCATGTAATCTTTACAGAGCCTGCTCCGATAATTGTCATGAAAGAAGGCAAATATTTTTTAAATGTTATTTTAATACCAACGGGCAATCACAATTCTTGTATATATAATGTCATGAGCTAGAATTGTATGCATAGTGGGACTCATGGTCCCATGCTTTTTAACTTAAAATTTTGCAGTTCCATGTATGTGTTTTCTAAACTTAACTGAATGAAATTTTTCATTTGCGTTGATACACAGAAGTATTATAACACCCGTTTTATAATATCTTCTTCAATTCCAGTTATTTTGGTCGTCACCGCGGTCAAGAAAGCCTTTTAGTTACAAGCATTAGGTGAAACTTCTTATGCCTTAATAAAGTAAGGTACACTCAAAATAATTCTACAGTAAAAGGTTTAGTAAGTGATATTGTACCAAAATCTACTAATTGGTTACTAATTTTAGTATCTTCAAAGTACTAACATTAGTAATTTTTACTGATTTTGAATAATACTAGTTAAAAATTTTAGTATTGGTTACCAATTTCTGCACTAGGTCCTTTTGGACTAAAATTAGTTAAATTTTTAGTATTAAATACCCACTTTTTTTTTTTGGGTGTAGGGTATAAAAATCAGTAATTATTAAAAACCGCGGTTATCTGTTAACAATATAGGTCATTTAAGTAAAATTTTGTAATAAAACGATTAACAGTAAATTATTTTAAAAAATAATCACTTTAAAAATATTTATTTTTCGCAAATAGACCCCACTTTAAACCTCATTTCAGGGCGCAGCTGCAACTGGCTGCAAAAGTTTCTACCCCAGGAGTATTAAGTAATACTTCTAGTTTATTGTACAAAAAGAATCGCCATTCCCTTCCGTTCCCCACAAAAGTTGCAATCCAAAATATAAACTGTTTTTTTCTGATTTTTTAAAAATTGACACTTTTTGATGGCCAGTATTTCCTACTTACAAAGAGTAACATTAAAAACCATAAAATGGGTAACAAAGGTAATAGTTATAGCTACAATCTCCACTTAATTTCAGGAAAATCGCATTATTAGAAGTAGTTTTAAAAAATAAAATCAAAAAAGTCTTCAAAAAAATTATTTTTTTTAAATTTATGCAAAAAGTCCTTACTTTAAATTTATGTCCTGACTAAACTAAGCGATGGATTTTCTTTATATGAACGGTTTTGTTTCTCCTAGGGTGCCTACTTAGCAAATACGAGCATTTATTGTAAATAACTAAACATTTTATTGGCTCTCAAATGCGCGTCTAGGATCCAATGTGCGGCGATCAAAGTTTTAGATTTTTGAAAATTAAAAAATACGTCTTGCTATGCTTATAAGAAAAAAATATAAATATAAAAAAAAAATTGTTCAAGCGGGTTTTGAGATATAATTCGCAATTTGCAAATTATGTCGGTTTAATTTAAGTCGAATTCGATCATTTGAACCTGTGGGGCGTTTCGATCAAAACCTTAGATTTTTGGAAAACTTTCGAAAAATTAAAAAAAATCGGTCGAAAAGCTGCAAGGTTTTAAACAATCCGATTTGGCTCAAATCAAGTTTAAATAACACTCAATGAATTAAATTTCTTGAATGAAAATTTTTTTTTGAAATTTCTTGTCACTTTTAGATATTTTTCGACAAGTTTTAAATATTGATATCTCGAAAACCGTGCAACCGATTTCAGAAAATTTTTGATATTCGTACTCAGCATGCCAAAATCAATAAAAAATATATTGCAAAATATTTATAATTTTTAACTTTTTTCAAAATAAAAAATATTTTTGGAGGAAATTTTCCATATTATGTATTAAATTCGTTATCAAAACAATAAATTTGTTGGAAAATTATTAATCGTAATCGCATGATTTTTCGGCCGATTACGATTACGCTTAATTGGAGCGATTAATCGCGATTACGATTACGATTTTAATCGTTTTGCAAACTCTACTCTAGACCGATACGCCAAGTAGGCTGTTAAGCAAGTATCAACTAAATCATGATTTTTTCAATTCGAGTTTGGTTGTTGCTGTTGTTTTTTCTAACAGAAGAGTTGTTATTGTAATTTGTGTAAACAAATTCTATTTTTAGTAATCATTATTCTTCTTCCTCTTCTTCATCAATTCTGATCTAAGTACTTCTTTTGCAAACATTGCCAGACATGGTCTATATTTTAGACACAAATATTTCCAAAGATACTGATTATTGCCACATAGGGCGACTTATAGTCGTTATTTTTAAATTATTGTTTCTATAAAGACAGTCGAGCTCAGGCTCTAATCTCTCTAATTTGGTTTTTCGTCAAATTTTTTTTTTCATCAATTTTTTTTTGTGTTTTTTCAATTTTTTTTCCATAAATTTTTTTTCATTATTTTTTTTTTTCATCAAATTTTTTTTTTCATCAAAATGTTTTTTTCATAAATTTTTTTTTATAATTTTTTTTTATCATATTTTTTTTCATAAATTTTTTTTTATCAAATTTTTTTATCAAACTTTTTATTATCAATTTCTTTCTCACCAACAATTTTTTTTTTCATATTTTTTTTTCATCAATTTTTTTTTTTTACATCAAAAAATTTTTCTTTTCATCAAAAACTTTTTTTCATCAAAACTTTTGTTCACCAAAAATTTTGGGTTCATTAAATTTTTTTTAACATAATTTTATTTTTCGTGAAAAAAAAAATTATTTTTTTTTTTACCAAAACTGCTTTTTCACCTAGTCTAAGCTTTTCGCATAAAAATTTTCTATTTGTTTATCAAATGTACATAAAACAAGTGAGAGTGGTATATTCTTTGGTGCCGAATCTTTTATACTCTCCAAAATGTAAAAACATTTTTTTACACTCACTTACGAAATGTACAGCTCTTTTGGTTTTTTAATGGTGTCCTCGACTGATATTTCAAATCATTTTGCATGGAATAGCAAAGTAATATAACATTATTTTTTATAAAAAAAACTTTGCTTTGGCAAGTACACCCAAATCTTCGGCAAAACATTATCATGATTTAATGTTTTGGGCAAGAGTACAAAATTCGCAGGCATTCTTTTCTTCAAAATTGCCCCATCCAGATTGAGGATGGGGCAATTTTGCCGGCGAATGTACCCAATGGGGCACATTAGCCAACGACGGATGTACTCCATTGGGTACATACGCCATATGCCCCATGGGGTTGATGACGGACGGCGAAAGTGCCCCATGGGGCCGATGACGGATGTACCCCATGGGGTTAATACGCCACTTCGAATGGAGTAGTTTGCTGGCGAATGTGCCCCACGGGTAGTATAGTTTTTTGTTTTGTTTCAATAAAGTTATGTTATTTTAATAAAATTATGTTTTTAATAACAATTTTTCCGAAAAATGATATTGGTTACGAATTTCTATAAATTTTATTTCTTGGTGATTGTGCCCCACCAGCTTGGCGTAAGTGCCCCATGGATGGGGCAGTTAAATCAACAAGAATTTAGGAAAAACATCTAGTGTTAAATAGGTATAAGGTGATAATCTGATTGAAATATATTGTATGTAGAACTGATAACTCATTTAATTACCTTTAATTTAAAACCAAAAAAATTAAATCCACTGATTTGCTCCGGAGAAATTTTTATTTAAATAAAATCACTTATAAAAAAGTTGAAAAATTGAAAAGTTAGCAATATCTCGAAAACTGTTCTAATTTTGAAACTATCGACTTCATTTTTGCGAGATTTTACATGAAAAAAAAAAAATCAAAATGAAGTGGAAAAAAATCTCTGTAATCCAGTGTTATATTCTGAAGTTTAAGATAAAATTTTATGGTGATTAAAAACTGAGAAATTTGGTACAAAAATTTTTTTAGAATCATCAATTTTTTTCGCGCTTTATCACCACTTTTTGGAACTTTTTGGAAAACTTGTGATTTGAACCGACAACATTGTTTGACCATTTTACGCCATACTAATTGATGTTTTAAACACATTTTTCTTAATATTTGTGTTTAACAATTAAAGAATTCATTGAACTCAAAATTGATTTTCTATCACTGTTTTGCTTATCATATTTTTTTTCTATCATTCACGTGAGCAGGTATTTTTTATTAATCATATTTTTTTTGTTCAAAATTAATTCTCATAATTAATTTTTTTTGTAAACATGTTTTTAATTAGATGATTTAATATGAAAGTGTTTTATTTTTCTCAAGAAATTAAATTTAGATAAAGTTTCTGATCTTACGCTGCTATTGTTTGTTTTTTTACTAAATATAGAAAAAAAAATATTAAAAAAACTAGTTTAAAAAAAAAGTTTTAAGAAACTAAACATAACTTTAATAAACAATAACAAATAAAATATAGGAAATAATATAAAAAACAAATGATTTTTAATTAGGAAATTCATCGGGTCAACTCAAAATGTTTAAAGAAAATTTTTCTAATTTTTTTAAATTTTTTTTCAAAATTTTTTTCAAATTTTTTTCAAAATTTTTCAAAACTTTCCTGTATTCTTCTGAATTTTTTCCATTTTATACTAATTTTTTAAGATTTTTTTAATTTTTTTCTAATATTCTCAAATTTTTCTGATTTATTTTCTTAATTTAAATGAATTTTTCTGAAATTTTCCAGATTTTTTTTATAATCTTTTCTAATTTCTTTCATTCATTTCAATTAATTGTTATCCAGGTCTATATAAATTATCCCAAACTGTAAACGCGTAATGAGTTCTTAAGTAGTCTCGATAAAAATTTGTTAATTAATCGTTTGTATTTAAGCTTCCATTAGTCAATTATAGTTTAAGCCGTTAAATATTATAAATTTGCAAACAGTTATCTTACTTATATCTGCGCTAGTTTTCCATTAATACATATTATAACAATTTACCATCCAACTATCATGATTAAAATCACTTCTATAACCTTAATTCTAATTATTTACCTTATAATCATTTTGCGCTAAATACCATTAAATTAAATGCTTTGGTTGAATGTTCCCTACATTAAAGTTGAATTATTCCATAAAAAATGTCTCCCTCTTAAGAGTGTATAAATAGGCGCGGATCCACTAGTGGAAGACTATTTTAAGAATTTGTGACTTTTTGTATAGAAAAAATGTTTCTGAATCTGAAACTTTTTCTATATGCAAAATATTTCAAAATACACTGAAAAAAGACATGAATAAAATTAAGGAATAAATTTCTTTAAAATAGTTCATGAATTTTACTAAAATTATTAAGAAGCTTTCTTAACTTTGAGGAACAAAGTTTAGTTTATTTACTTATAAATAGTTCACAGTTTTTATACCCTCAAACTACAGTATGGGGGTAAACTCACTTTGTCATTCCGTGTGTAACGCATCAAAATATCGGTATAGGACGCCATAAAGTATATCCATTTATGATCAGTGATCGATTCTAAGACATTCTAGCGATGTCCATCTGCCCGTCTGTCCGTTTTTAATACGATGCAGTCAAAAATAAATGAGCTAGACTCCCGACATTTGTCTTTTGTCCTACACTAAAAAAAATGTGAACTAAAATCTGGGAAAATGAACTAAATTTTGAGAAAAAGAGGGAATGATTTGGCTCTAACGATTTTTTTTCTTGGTTTTAGTTCATAATTTTCCCAAAAATAAGGAAAACAAAGTTATTTAATTTTAAGCCAATTTTAACTAGAAAATGGGCCGTTGGACCTTTTCTCGTGTTGGCAGTATTTACCGAGATATGTGCATATATAAAATCTCGGGAATTTCAAATTTTAGATCTAAAATTAGGGTCTTGAGACCCCGACAGATATGCAGAGCTAGGCTATTTGTAGTCTTTCTTTTGAAAATTTCATCCGCTCTATCTAGTTTTCGAAATATCGCCATTTCGAATTTTTAACTAAATTCTAAGAAGTTATTTACTAAATTCTCAGAAGTCATTAACTAAATTCTAAGAAGTACACTTCCTCAATTCAAAGAAGAGAAATACGATGATGTTTTTTTTAGTCAATTTTAACTAAACTTGAACTAAATTGTTTTTTAAGAAATATGTCTTAAAAATAAAGATACGATTCTTAGATTTGTGTAAAATTTCTTTGGTAGTAAGAATTTTTTTCCTAATATTAAAAAAATCCATTTAAAGAAAACTATGAACTTATTATAAGTAAATGAACTAAAATTTTTTCCTCATAGTTAAGAAAATTTCTCATTTTTAAGTTAAATTTAACTAAATTTTAGGAAAATTCATGATCAATTTTCAAAGACATTTTTTCCTTAATTTTAGTTATGTCTTTTTTTTCAGTGTAGGCAGATTAAGTTCGTAAATGAGCAAAATCGGACCAGGGGGGAAAAAAGTTGCCCTTTGAAGAACTAAAAAATAAAATTTTTTTGCATGATTTTTTGTGTTTTTGTTTAACAAATGCCACATTTTTATGCTACAAGAAGTTCAAAGTCCTGCACTTGGACCCAGAGAATTAGAAAATGTATTTTTTTCGGTTCGCCCCCCTTTTATGGGCGTGGAATAGTTTTTTTTTTTAAATAATGATAAACTTGTATTTCTTTAGTGCAAAAAGCATAAGAATGAATTTTTAAACACATATTATAGAGCAAAAAAAGAAAACGCCCCTGCAATTTTTAATACCCTCCAACTACAGTATGGGGGTATACTCACTTTGTCATTACGTGTGTAACGCATCCGGTCTAGGACCCCATAAAGCATATATATTTATGATCAGTGATCGATTCTAAGACATTCTAGCGATGTCCGTCCGTCTGTCCGTAGTTAACAGGATGCAGTCTAAAATAAATGAGCAAGACTCCCGTCATTTGGCACGAATATGTCCTATGTTCCTAGGCAGGTTAAGTTCGTAAAGGAGCAAAATCCGACCAGGGGGAAAAAGTTACCCTTGAAGAACTAAACCAACCTCTGAAAAATACCATATTTTTACATGATTATTTGTGTTTTTTTTTAACAAATGCAACATTTTTATTTTACAAGAAGTTCAAAGTCCTGCATTTGGACCCACAGAAATAGAAAATGCCGTTTTTTCGGTCCGCCCCCTTTTATGGGCGTGGAATAATTGTTATTTTTAAATAATGATAAACTTGTATTTCTTTAGTGCAAAAAGCATAAGAATGAATTTTTAAACACATATTATAGAGGAAATTCCCCCCCCCCCAATAATCACAACCGAGCCCCACCCCCCCAAAAAAAAAGAAAACTCCCCTGCAATTTTTTTTTATTTTTTTGCATGTTGGAGGGTAAAAAAGATTCTCACTGCTAAAGAAATTTTACCCAAATCTAACAAACATATCGTAACTAGCTGGCCCGGTCCGAGTTGCTGGCCCAAATATAAGATCAGTGTTATATTTCGTCTCGCTTTAAATATATAGCTTTGTAAAAAATGTAATGAATTTCTTGGCTTAGAAAAATTTGTGGGCATGGTTTTAAAGAACCGAACCTTTACAAAAAAATAGCCAAATCGGTTCTGCCGTTCTTCTTTTTAGATATATCGAAATAAAAGTGGGCGTGAAATTTTTTATTTCCGTTTAAACCCAAGTTGGACTATAAAGAACATTTTAAAAAAAGTTTAGCCAAATCGATGCAGCCGTTTTACGTTCTCAAAAAAAGTGGGCGTAAAATTCGGCGTAAAATTAAAGTTGGACTATGACGAACACTTTAAAAATGTTTTACCCAAATCGATCCAGCCGTTTTCCGATTTTAGATATATGGAATAAAGGAGGCATAAAAGTGGGCGTGTTTAATTTGTTTTCCGTAAAAACATTAAAAAAAAATATGGCGAACATTAAAAAAAATTTCAAATCGGCCCAGCCGTTCTAAAGTGATGCGATTACCAACGAACTTTGGTACAATCACTAAAAATTTTAACATTTTTGTAGTCCGCAGTGAGATATTTGATGTGAAATACCTTAGATATACATTTCATTAAACTCCTCATACACTTGCATATTTATGGTATCTTGTATCATCTACAAACTAATATCAACAGCAAATCGGCCCAGCCGTTCTTAAGTGATGCGATTACCAACGAACTTTGGTACTATCACTAAAAATTTTAACATTTTCCGTAGTCCGCAGTGAGATATTTGGTGTGAAATACCCTAGATATACATTTCATTAAAGTTCACATACACTTGCATATTTATGGTATCTTATATCATCTACAAACTAATATAAACAGCAAGAGAAATTATTATACATACTTAGTTTTAAATTATTTTGCATCGTTTATTGAATTATTGATAAAAATGCATGCTGCTTTTAGTGGGATTAGCTAAAATTTACAAATGTAAAAAAAACAAGTAAGAAAATTACAGTCGGTTATGACCGCCCATATATACCCTACACCAGTGTGTTACGGTAAATGGGACCCAATATTGACCGATTGGATCTTTCTTTCGTTAGAAATTTAATTAGTGTAAAAAACACACACAAACAAAATTTGAGTGAAATTGGCTTAATTGGCAAAATTTTTATATGGGGCCTAAGTCCGGAAATGGTCCAATTATATTTAGAAGTGGTAAGGCCACTAAAGTACACGTTTAACTCTTAGAAACAAAATTTTGATCAAATATTTCCAAAGTTCATGAATTTTGAGAGATTTATGTGAATATTGGGAGCGTGGTTTGTATGGTGACTACAAGAAGAATTGGTCTGATTTCTTTAATTTGGAATGATGATTTGTGAATACAAAATATGCTTACCTGCCAAGTTTCAAAAGGATACCTATTATAATACGGGTATTAGAGTCATTTGAGCCAAATATGTAAATTGTAAATGTCCGTTTGTATTGGGGCTAGGCCTAAACATGGATCGTTTTTCCAATTTTAATAGGTTTTAAATTTTTTATAAACATTTAGATGGACAGACGGATGAACGGACGGACATAGCTAAATAGTCTCTGAAAGTGATTCTAAGTCGATCGGTATACTTGAAGGTTGGTATAACAATAAGACCAATATTTCGGATAGCTACAAACATCAGCACAAACTCATTATACCCCTTATCACAGAGTGGTGTAGGGTACAAAAGCAGAAAAGTTAAATTCGACTTGCCCGAATTTATTAAAACCTTCCACTATGCCCTTT
Source organism: Pegoplata infirma (assembly GCA_963921195.1). NCBI lineage: Eukaryota > Metazoa > Arthropoda > Insecta > Diptera > Anthomyiidae > Pegoplata > Pegoplata infirma. Next base: position 226,132,658 of record OY992536.1, on the reverse strand, counting down.
TAAAGTGATAATAAATTTTCTAACGCGATTTTTTTTTGTAAATTTCAACCAGAATTATTTTATTTTGAGTAATTTTTTTTTAAAAAAACTCACAAAATTCATCAAACATTTTTTTGAGTGACAAAAATACTTTGTAAAATATTTTCGTGGCCTTCCAATGTTTTCAAAGATCGTTTTGAAAGCTTGGTTTTTTTAAGACGTGAATTTCAGGTTAAACCAAAAAATTCACTGTTTTCCTTACGAGCTTACTTATAACTTTGGAACACTGGACCAACTTCGTTGAAATGCTATACCAACCAAATATGCCAAATTTCAGCAGCCTCAGTAAAGTCTTTTCAAAAGTTAGCGTACATCGCTAGTTCGGCTTAAAATCTGTCGAGGATCATGAATATATATCTTTATGTGGACCTACCCCAATATTTCGAGATGTTTCAAGTTATCAATTGTATTTCAGAATTTATCAATTTTATTTCAGAAATTATAAATTGTATATCAGAATTTATCAATTGTATTTCAGAATTCATCAGAGATCTGAGTGTGCAAGAGTACTTATTGTAAGTCGTGAAAAGCTTCTTCACCAACAACAGCTTCGTGCTAAAGTTCTTTCGGCTTCTTGGGGTAGTAAGAGCATTTTGTCGTTTGTTAAAAGAGTCAGGGAAAATGCTAGTTCTTCTATCCCGACTCTTTTAAAAAAAGACAAAGTGTTACCGAACCGGTTTATAAGGCTAACCTGTTGGCTGGTCTTTTTGCCAGAAATTCTTTCTTGCCGAAAAGAAATCAACCACTGCCAGAAACACGGTGTAGTTGAAAAAGTTTAATTAAAAGGTCGTTGCATATGATTTTTTTTTTGCCCAAATTAAAAAAAATCTATCGTGGGGTTTTTTAGATAATATCTTATATCATCTTATTGGATGCTACAGAAAAAAAGTAACACCTTAAAGTTTTTATGACGTCTCAATTTTGAAAAAATCTCGCTTTAAAAAAAAAAAAATTAAATTTGGTAATTTTTAACACCCTGTACAGTCGGTGCCCTGACTTGTGTCAGAAAAGACTAGAAAATTTCGCTTTTTTTGGTCCGCCAACTTTTAGATTTAAAAAAAATATTAAAATGACGTTAAAATGGTATTACTTAAGTGCAAAAAGCATACTAAATAAATTAGTAAACATTAATCGCGGAAGGTATACCCCAGAAGAAAATTCGAAAAAGTCATTTTATATATAACCCTAATATAAGTATGTACGTGTGTTCGTAATTGTATTACAAGCCTATATTCCTCTTAATCTATAGAAATTTATTAATATTTCATAGCCTAATATTAGGTGTTCAAGCATGTTTTAATACACCAAAAGTAAACATGGATACATAATACATATTATAGTTTATATTGTGAAAATTATATTCTTTATATGTGAATTTAAAAGAATGAATTCATTGAGGAAAGATTTTAGTAAAGAAAGTTTGAAGAAGTAGGGTAGTTTTGTTCAGAGAAAAAATAGGGTATAGTATACCCAATATTGGCACGAATATGTCTTATATTCCTTGACAGGTTAAGTTCGGAAATGGGCAAAATCGGACCAAGGGGAAAAAAGTTCCCCCTTGAAAAACTAAACCAATCTAAGAAAAACCGAATTTTTTTACGGGTTTTTTGTACTTTTGCTAAGCAAATCCAACATTCTTTTCTCAAAAAAAGTTCAAAATCGCAAGGGGAAGGTGCCCCCTAACGTCTCCCACCACCCCCAAGAAAAAAGACGCCCCTGGATTTTTTATATTGTTTTTTTTTACATTTTGGAGAATTTAACACTCTCACTTGTTTTTATTAATATTTTTCATCAATATTTGTTTTTTTATCAATATTTTTTTCCATAAACTTTTTTTTTATCAATAATCGGTTTTCATTAAAAAACTTTTTTCATCAAAAACTTGTTTATCAACAAAGACGACAAATAGATAGATCGATATCTCTAGAATATATAAACATAATGGGGTCCTCGACAGATGTTTCAATGCGTTTTGCATGGAATGACAAATTAATATGGCGTTATTTTTTATAGAAACATTTTGCTTTGGAAATAACACCTGTTTATACAGCAAAACCTTATCATGAGTACAAACTTCGCAGACATTTTTTTGAGTGTACATTAGTCTGTCCCGAAAATGGCATCTATTTGGAATTTCGCTTGGTAACAGCAAAAAGAAATGATGCGTATTACAGAGCTGATAATGGGAAAAATAATCCAAAAAAAAAAAATGGAATCTGTCTTTGCCTTCCTACAACCGGTTAAAGTTCGCAATTGTAGTGTATTTTGTCAAAAAAAATATTTTTTGTTTTGACCGCTATTGGCAGTGCTGCCAGAATTGGGTATGAGTAGTAATTACCAGGTTTTTGCTGGGTAGTTAAAATTATAGTTTTCCTGCAGAGTAAGGTATCAGTCAAGGACCGTTGTTTTGTTTTCCTTTAGGCATTGAGTTTGGCTAAACAATTTTCGTAATACTGCTTCTACTATGTAATTTTTTGTAGTATATAAAGAACGAATGCATACTTTTACATGTCTGATAATTTGTTATGTGCTATTATGATGGAATTTAAATCATAAATTTATAATTTTCCTTCCACTTCGGCTGATGATGATACAAAATTAATTGGGAAACAATTATGAAATATCAATGAACTGTAATAATTAAAAATTTAAGTTATCCCTTAAAAGCTTTAGGTGGTTTAATTATAAAAACTGAAATATAACTAAAGTAGATTTATTTGACAGATATTGCATTGAATATTTGTCAAATAAACCTACATTAAGTGCACTTTAAGTATTATAAAAAAAAGTCTTAAAGTACTAATTTACATTTTTGAACTTAAATATGTGTTTTTTAACCAAACCACTAGATGGCGCTGCAATTATGCAATTGAAATATAATCTAAGACTTGTCATTAGAGTGATATTTTTTTTAATTCTGTTTTGTTATTTGAAAGATAAACTACTTCGTTAGTTTTAAAAATTTTATGACTAGAATTGCCAGGGTTGCTTCTCAATTGTGGAATGCATTTTTTAAAGGACAAATTCGCCTGCAGTTGTACAGCAAAAATTACTGAATCGATTTTGATGATTTTTTTTTTTATTTGTAAATTGATAAATTTTCTAGTACTTACCGTGGTCATTTTTTTGACTTTTTTTCCAATTATTTTTAGTGAAAGCAGAAAAAAGCAAAACTTTAACAAAAATTTATATTTTTAAAAAACGGCCACGATAAATACTAGAGAATTTAATAATCTAGAAATAAATATAGTTTTTGAGTTATTTCATAATAAAATTTCTTAAGAAATTTCTCTAAGAGTGGCGGTTTATATATGGGGTATTTCATACCAAACCACACACTTTCGGACCCGACCCCCTTCGATTTCGCTCACGAACGAATTGTGATCACATTTCGAATTATGACTTAAAAGTTGCGTAATTAAGAGTAGAATTTTTAGATTCAAAAAAAAAAAAAAAAAAACGAAGGTTTCGAACTTTTTCAAAAAGTTGGTTTTAATTTTTAAACGTTAAAAATTGACTGATATTTTATATTTATTCTAAAACTACATTTAAATACACTCAAAAAAGAAGTTTGTAAAATGACATAAAATCCCCGTGATTTTACGGGGCAGGTTTTGTAAAATATGTACTAGCAAGAATCCCCGTAATGTTACAGGGATAATTTGTAAATTGATTTAACAAAAGAAAATATAAATTTACAATTTTTTTGGTAAAATTTTAACTTCGAGGTGAACATTTTTTTTTGGAAATTTACAAAAAAATTGGTTAATTTACAAAAAAAAAAAATTTTATAATTACTGAAAAAGGTTGTCATTTTACAAAGAAAAAAAAAAATAGAAAATGAAAAAATTAATTGTAGATTAACAAATTATTTGGTTAAACTACTGTTTTTACAGCAAAAAAAATATTGAAAAACACGTATATTTACAATAAAAATTGTTAATTTGCAAAAAAAAAAAATTACAAAACAAAATGTAAACTTCCAAAAAAAAGTTGTAAATTTACAAAATAAAGTAGAAAATCAAAAAACAAACTTATAAATTTACAAATTGTTTGGTTAAACTACTGTTTTTATGGCAAAAAACTTGTATATTTACAATAAAAAGTGGTAAATTAACAATTTTTATTGTAAATATATCATTTTTCTTATTTTTTGCCGTAAAAACAGTAGTTTATCCAAATAATTTGTAAATTTACAATATTGTTTTTGTATTTTCTACTTCATTTTTGTAAAATTACAACTTTTTTCTGTAAGTATACAATTTTGTTTTTTAAATTTTCATATTTGTTTTGAAAATTTACAAAAAATTTGGTTTATTTACATATTTGTTTTGTAAATTTAAAGGTTTTTTCCTATTGGTGCATCTTATTTTTCCTTCTTCGGCAGCTGAAGTAGCACTTCAACAACCTGAAAGATTTTTTTTTCACTTAAACTCTTTTAACAAACTTTTTAAAGTACAACACTGCACTTTTTTATTTTTTTTCGGCATTTCGTTTTTCTTAAGTAGAACATATAAGAATTGCGAAGGAGGCTACACAAGAAATTTCTTATATTTTCAGGAAAAATTAGTAAAAAAATAATTTTTTTTTTTGAATTTTGAATTATTTTCACAAGTATTTTCAAAAAGTCGGAAAAAAAAATTTTGGATATTGTAGATTGGATGTTTAAGTACCTGTTAAAATAAGAAAAACTTAATTTTTCATATTTGGCAGCTTTTTTTTGACATTTTAGGTGCCAAATTTAAAAAAAAAAATCACCAAAAAAATATGGTAAAATTACCAAAAAAAAAAAATGGTAAAAATACAAAAAAAAAAACTAGAACAATTATATAGTACACTGAAAGAATTATTGTTCATAATATCTATGAACAAATTTCATTAAACCAAATTCATGGAATCTATGAGACAATTCATTGGCCGAATGAATATTCATTAATATTGTGATATATTTCATAGAATTTTATTCATAGATTGTGTTAAATTTATAGAAAAAATTCATAGAAAAAAATATCATCAATAAGCCTTTTAATTTTTTTAAAAATTAAAATATTGTTACTATAATTAAAAAAATTGAATAAATATATTAAAAAAATAAAAAAACATGAAAAATTTTAAAAATGTTAAAAAAAAATTGCACTCAAAAAAAAAGTGAACTAAAATCTGGGAAAATTAACTCAATTTTGAGAAAAAGAGGGAATGATTTGGCTCCAAAGATTTTTTTTCTTGGTTTAAGTTCATAATTTTCCCAAAAATAAGGAAAACAAAGTTATTTAATTTTAAGCCAATTTTAACTAGAAAATGGGAAAAAGTATACTTCACATTTAAGAAATAGATTAGGTCTAGACCCTGGACCCATGGGTTCGGACCCCATTTAACTCGAGACCCCGTTGGGTCCTTTAAGGGTCCCCATAGATTTTGAACCAAAACTTGTGTCCGTTTCGCTCTAACTTGCTTAGATTTTGAGATACGGTAATAAGGGGCCTGATAGGGTCTTGAGAATCTTAAAAACCGGATAACTCAAAAAATATTAATCGGGGGGCTTTCGGGTATTTTGCGAAAGTGTTCTACTAGTCAAGAGCTACAAAAATGCCGTTGGACCTTTTCTCGTGTTGGCAGTACTTACCGAGATATGTGCATATATAAAATCTCGGGAATTTCAAATTTTAGATCTAAAATTAGGGTCTTGAGACCCCGACAGATATGCAGAGCTAGGCTATTCCATATTTTTCTTTGTAGTCTTTCTTTTGAAAATTTCATCCGTTTCGCTCTATTTCGCTTAGTTTTCGAGATATCGCCATTTTGAATTTTTAACTAAATTCTAAGAAGTTTTGTACTAAATTTTCAGAAGTCATTAACTAAATTCTAAGAGGTACACTTCCTCAATTCAAAGAAGAGAAATACGATGATGTTTTTTTTAGTAAATTTTAACTAAACTTGAACTAAATTGTTTTTTAAGAAATATGTCTTAAAAGTAAAGATACGATTCTTAGATTTGTGGACAATTTCTTTGGCAGTAAGAATTTTTTTCCTAATATTTAAAAAATCCATTTGAAGAAAACTATGAACTAATTATAAGTAAATGAACTAAAATTTTTTCCTCATAGTTAAGAAAATTTCTCATTTTTAAGTTAAATTTAACTAAATTTTAGGAAAATTCATGATAAATTTTCAAAGACATTTTTTCCTTAATTTTAGTTATGTCTTTTTTTTCAGTGTGCTCTCCTGGCGGGATTCGAACCCAAGACCTACCGGCTGGGAAATTTATAATCGACGCCTTAGCTATCAACGCCAACAAAGGAGGAAAATTTCGCCAACTATCACTTAGTTTTATAATGTTCGTTTTTTTTTTTTTTTTGGCAAATACACAAAAATTTTGTTTTCTACAAACACACACACAGCTTTTGGCAGAGCATTGTTGCGGAGCATTGATACAAACTCAATATATTAAAGCAGAACATTAAACAAAATGTATTTTAAGTTTTATAATTTGTTTGTATGCTTTAGCTCAGTGGCTATAGACTAAGCTTCCCGAACAACTGGTTTTGTGTTCGAATCTCGGTGGGGATAAGTTAAAAACGAATAAATTTTTAAAAATAGAATAATTGTAAATAAATAAAAATAAAATAATAAAGTAAATAAAAATAAAATAATAAAATAAATAAAAATGAAATAATAAAATAAATAAAAATAGAATAAATAGAATAAAAAATATTTTTTTTTCATTGCCTATGAACTTTTTCATAGATTTCTGGTTTCTATGAATTTGTTTCATAGATTCTATGAAGGGCATCATTGGCTGACTTCTAATGAATTTTTTCATAGAACCAATGTACGTTTTCATAGCCGTAATGAACAAAATTCTTTCAGTGTACGAATGCTTTTTGGAGGGACTTTTTTGATTCCTTCAGGATTCAAATTTGGCGGTTTAACCCTTAACTGCATAAGGGTTTAACCCTTAACTTATAACGTCAACTTTGGCATCATGTAGCTCCAAAAGTAAAAGTCCGGTTGGCTTTATTTTTATTCGAAAGTGTTCACAATATCATTTTTTATATAATTCATTCATTGGAAGGGTTAAAACTACCTTTTTTTAAAAATAGAACTTGAAACAAAAAATATCTGTGACTTTTTAGAAATTGCATTTGGTGCGGAAGGTTTTTTTTTGCCAAAATGACCCGCAAATACGATTTTTAATATTAATTTTGTATTGTGTTTCACGTTGTGATAGGTAAAAATTTTGTCAAAAATGAGTCATACTTGGAATAAGAAATAATTTCTTTGGAGCCTTCGCCAGACTTTTATTAAATTAGGGTCAAATTGCTTTAAATTTAATATACTTTTTTTCATTGTGTATCTAATATACCAAAAAAAAACTTGTAAAATCATAAAAAAAAAAAATTGTAAAATTATTTTTGTTAACTTATATTTTATTAAAAATTACAAGCTTTTTTGTAATTATACAAACTTTTTACCAATAAATTGTAAATTTACAATTGTTTTGACTCGATAAAAATTTTAAGGAAATCTTGAGACTTTACTATATTCTGTACAACCTCCTATTTTTACGAGAATTCCTAATAAAAATTACGAGATTTTTTGTAATTATACAAGTTATTTTACCAATAAAATAGAAAATATACAATTTTTTTGGTGCTAAAAAGCTTTACTAGATTTTTTTTTTGTAAAATTACTTTGGAAATTTGGACGTTAACGAAAAGAATTGTAAAACAAAAATAAAAATTTTAATTTTAATCGATTTTTTTTTTGTTAAAAAACAAGGAAACCTGTCAAATATTGCTAAAATGGGATTACGACACTTTTTTTTGGCAGGGTGCCCGTGTAAAAAAATTTTTAACCAAAAAAATCCGGAAAAGTCGAAACACTAAAAATTAAAAAAAAGTTGTATGTGACTTAGAAAGTTTTAAAATATTTTTGCGGGACTTTTTAGAAAATTTTTGTATTTTTGAGACAGTTAGTGACACGAGGAAAGGTGTCATCACTTGCTACATAAATGTGTATGCCATGTTTCATCATATTAAAGATTAGCTTCGTCAATATGAAGAAATTTGACATCATGTGATAAAACCGTTTCATCAATATGAAGAAACAATTTTCATTTAAGTGAAAAAAAATTATTAGGCATATCGTACATTTAAGGGTTAAAATAATTATTTTAAACAACGCCACTGTTTTCATATGTAAAGAAAAACATACAAACAAACATACATACATATGTTGTCAATAAACAATCATAAAACATGCACATTTTAAATGTTGACGTTTTAATTAACTTTTCAAAAAAAAAACAATATTTTTAATGATTTTCCCTCTTTTTTTATCTTACAGATCGTGGAGTAAATTGAGATCTACAAAACCAAAAACGAGAGCATTTTAATTTGCTCTAGTAAATAAAATAAAAAAAAACTAAAAACAAACATTTAAAGTGAATCATCTGTACAAAGGAAATTGAAACAAAAACAAATTCTCCAAAAATAAACATTGTTTTTTTTTATCTGCTTTGGTTGGAGCCGCTCCATGAAACATTCAACGATCACGATGGCAGTAATCTCCAGGTAATACACAAGTTATAACATAAAAGCGCTTAATACAAAAAAATAACTAAACTCGAGAAAATAATTGCGATAATTGCTGTTTTTATTATAAATTACACAGAAATAAAGCCGGTTTAAAAAGAATAATTAAAAAACAGAATAAAATTGTGTTAAAAAAAGTTAAAGTTTTTATTACAATCCAAAGGTATTATTATCATTTTGTGTGTGAAATTTCTTCAAGTCGTTTATTTCATTATTTTGTATTCTAATAATGCGTGCACAATTTTAACGAAAATTGTGTGAAATTTTCACTTTTTATTAAAAATTTAAACTTTTTCTTATTTAATGCACATAAAAACGTGTTTTGGATTCTTAAAATGTTTCATACACAATTTCTGAATTTCATTACTCGTATTTTATCACAAAACCTTAACAACATCGTAGTGTTCTGTAGTGTTTGTTTTGCAATTTGCGGGATTTTAGAGTGACCAGGTGAAACTTTAATAGAACATTTTAAAGAGTTTTTTTAAATCAATATTACATTTCTGCAAAATTTTAAACAATATTAAAAATTCAGGAAAATTATACAAATACAATAATTCCATAAAATTAGGAAAATATAAAAAAATCCAAACAATTAAGAAATAAGTTACGAAAATTCAGAAAAAATCAAAATAGTTTTGAAATGATAAAAAAATATGAGGAGAACAAAAAAAAAACAGAGAATTAAAAAAAATTGAAAAAAAAAATAAAATTAACAAGTAATCGGTTAATTCTTTTATACCCTCGAACATGCAAAAACAAATAAAAAAAATGCAGGGGCGTTTTCTTTTTTTGTAGGGAGGGGTCGGTAGTAGAGTTTTTCACGAGAATTCCCGGGACAGGATTTCCCGAGAATTCCCGTAAATTTTCGATCCCGAAATCCCGGGAAATAGAGCGGGAATTCCCGGGAATTTTAGTTTCTTTGAAATTGTTGAATTTTCGACTTCTGTTGATTATTTTGTATGTGATTTTTAAGAGATTTTATTAAAATTCTCGATAATTGATGACAGAAACATACACAGGGTCCAGGAGGGCCCAAAAAGAGAAAGCTTTTAACTAAAAAATTTCATAAAATCTGGGACTTAAGATATGAAAACAGTCTCACAATATCTAAATCTTCGATGGGATATAATTACACAGTGATATAAAATCGAACTATTCGAATCGGAATGGGATGAAACCAAAATCAGATGAAAGTTTTCATTTTACATAACAAAGCCCTCAAGGCATTTTTTTAATTCAGCGCTAGATTAAAGCTTTTGTATACTAAACATGTCCTACATTAGGTGCCCCTGGTGGTGCACTTATTGGACATGTGGGGATCAGAATCTAAACTTAAGCTCGAAATTACCTTATCTACAACCGGTATGAATTTCGCTGCAATCGGTCCCGTACCTACTTACTGAATAGCCAAATTAATAAAAATGTTCACCGTTGCGTATGATTGTTATTTAAATGCAATTACAAAATTTATCATACGCCTTATACAATTTTCAAGCAATTATTATTATAATTATAATAAAAGTTTACCAACTACAAATGCGTGTAAAAAAATCTAGCGCTGAACCAAAAAGTGTCGAGGCTTTTGTTATGATTACATTTGCTTTTGGTTTCATCCCATTCCGATTTTGGTTGTTGCGCTGTGTTATCAGAACCTGACACTTTTTTCATAAGCTGAGAAATTTTCTTTCTGACAATGAAACCTGCATTATAAAAATTTGCAGTATAATTATTTGTTTCTATAGAAAATACTTATGTCTCTGCCAGAGAGACATCTGGACATGATTATTTTTAAATTGACAAATTGATATAAAATCTGTGTAAGGAATGACTCTGAAATTTAAAATTTTTTTAATAATTTTTTTAAAGGTACATTATAAATAGTGTAATCGCATTCATAAGGTTTTTATATTTCTTTTTGACAACAAATTTGGGTTTTTTAGTTTTTGCGGGAATTCCCGGGATCCCGAGAAATTTCAAAATGAATCCCGCTTTCCCGGGAAATGAAAAAGTCCGGGAAAAGAAAAACTCTAGTCGGTAGTGGTAATGGGGGGGGTGCACATTTCCTCTCAAAATATATGTTTAAAGGTTCATTCTTATGCTTTTTGCAATAAAGAAATACAAGTTTATCATTATTTATACAAGTTTTTTTAGTCCACGCCCACAAAAGGGGGCGACCCAAAAAAAAAACAACATTTTCTAATCCTCTGGGTCCAAACGCGGGACTTTGAATTTCTTGTAGCATAAAAATGTTGCATTTGTTAAACAAAATCACAAAAAAACTCATATAAAAAAATGATATTTTTCAGAGTTTGGTTTAGTTTTTCAAGTGGGAACTTTTTCCCCCTAGTCCAATTTTGCCCATCTTCGAACTTAACCAGCCTATGACCATAAGACATATTTATGCCAAACTTCAGGAGTCTAGCTCTTTTATTTTTGACTGTATCGTGTCTTCCACAGACAGACGGACTGATCACTGATCAATAGGAATGAGATTTTCAAGCACTAAAAAAATCGAAAATATGCGCTTAAAATATGCGCTAAAAAATTTAAAATATGCACTAAAAAACCTAAAAATATGCACTAAAAAGTAAAAAGCGTGCAATAAAAATCTTGTTGTCATAGGAAAAACTTCTTAAAAGTAAAAAAATAACGCCGGGATTAAAAGTAACATTTAAAACTTTATAGTATAAGCCAGATTTGTCTTTAGAAATTAACACAATCTATAAAAAAATTAAAAAAAAAACAAAAAAATTCTTATTTTGAAAATACTAAATTTTTAAAATTTAAAATAGTTTTTGAAACAAAAAAATTTGTGTTTTTGCTAATTTATGCCAAAATAGGCAAAAATATGCACTTAAAGTTTGAAATATGCTCAAAATATGCATTTAAAACCATAATATGCAAAACTATGCATTTTTACCAAAATATGCAAAACAATGCAAAAACTAGTCAATGCCATTTTAACGCAAATTCGTGATTCGGAAAGATAATTGGTCGATATCGTTTTTAGACTATCGACAAAAGACAAGCATTTGCATGGAAATCTCATCCCTACTGACCAATAATATATATGGGGCATTCCATGTCAAATCGGACTCTTTGAATTTTTTTTTTTAGATTTTCCCAATTTGTTTACAGTTTTTAGTACCCTTCGAAAACTCCTTCGTGGTAAATTTTCTGATTTTTTGATGACCCGTTCAAAAGATATCGAATTTTTAAAAATTGGTAGTTTGTTTCTTTTCTCAAACTTCTTTTACTCATAACTTCTTCAATAAAAGTCCAACTTTAAAATTTTTTTTGTCAAAATTTTTGTTTTTTCACGTACTTTTAAAAATTAAATCCCAAAAAATTCTTAAAAGTGCTCTGGTACGCGATTTTTAAGTTTTAAAATTTAAATCTCATTTTTGAAAATGTTTGTACTCTTCGATTTTTTTGAAATTTTTTTATGTAAAACTTCTATCGATTCTACAAATTTTTTGCCCAGTAGTATCATGGGATAACGATTATTACTATTTTTAAAAATTTTTTGAAAAAATTTTATTGTAATTTTCCAATCTTAAAATCATATCTACTGCTCCAATGGTGCAGTGGCGTATACAGGGGGGGGGGCCCGGGGGCCCGGGCCCCCCCCGAAATGATTTCACAAATTTTAGGATTTGGTATCAAATAACAAGTAGTAGTACAATATTAAAAAACTTCTTTAAAAAAATCGAAAAACATTTAGAATTTAAAATTGTAAGTAAAATGTAGTCAAATGTTAAAAAACGACTTTGTCTTTTAGAAAAATGTCTCAGAACGAGACTATTTCTTAAAAAAAATGTCTCAGAATCTTACACTTTTCTAAAAAAAATGTCTCAGAATCTAAAACTTTCTATAAGAAAAATGTCTGATAATCTAAGACTTTCTATAGGAATAATGTCTTAAAATATTGGCCTTTTCCTCAGAATCAAGACTTTTTCTATAGGAAAAATGTCTCAGAATCTGAGACTTTTTCTATAAAAAATTCTCAGAATCTGAGGCTTTTCTATATGAAAAATTTTTTAGAATCTGAGAACTTTCTATAGGAATAATGTCTCTGAATCTAAATCATGTCATAAAATCTGAGATTTTTTCTATAAAAAAATTCTTAGAATCTGAGGATTTTCTATATGAAAAATGTTTTAGAATCTGAAAACTTTCTATATGAATAATTTCTCTGGATTTTTCTTACAATCTAGGAAAATGTCTCAGTATCTTATACTTTTTTTACGAAAAATGTCTCAGCATCAACGAATTTTTCTTAAGGAAAATTATCTCAAAATGTCTCAGAGACACACAAGTCTCAGAGACACAAGCTGAGACTTTTTGTATAAAAAAATGCTCAAAATCTGATACTTTTTCTATTGAAAAAATATCTTTTTCTATAAGAATAATGTCTCAGAATCTTACAATTTCCTATAGGCAAAATGTCTCAGAATCTGAGACCTGTTCTATAGGAAAATGTCTAAGAATTTGAGACTTTTTCTATAGGAAAAGTGTTTAAGCATCTTAGACTTTTTCGATAGGAAAAATGTCTTAGAATCTAAGAAATTTTCTGTAGAAAAATGTCTGAGAATCTGAGACATTTTCTATAGAAAAAATTTCGAAGAATCTGAGACTTTTTCTATATGAAAAATTTCTCAGAATCCGAGAATTTTTCTTTAGGAAAAAGGTTTTAGAATCTAAGACTTTTTTTGTGTTGTTTTCTTTTTAAAAAGGTCTCAGAATCTGAATTATTTTTCTTATAGAAAAAGCGAAGATTTTCTCAGAATCTAAAACTTTTTGTGTAGAATGTTTCAGAATCTGAGAAAATGTGCTAGACTAGAAATATCTCAGATTCTGGGAAAATGTCTTACAATCGGAGTCTTTTCTTTTGGAAAAGTATTTTATGAATATGTTTATAGAATCATTTTCTAAAGTGACTTTTTCCCGAGAAACGTTTTCCATTGGAAATATGATTTAGAGTCTTTGCTTTTTCTATAACAAAAACTGTCTTAACTGAAAATTGTCATAGAATCTTAGACTTTTCTTTGAAAAAAAAAAATCAGATTCTGATAATCTTCTTCGTATAAATGTATCAGCATCTGATACAATTCACACTTAAAAAAAAAAAGGCTTAAGTCTCTCAAAATTTCTTTTGAGAGACTTAAGCCTTACTAAATTTGTTTAAGTCTTAAAAGAATTTTAATTTCCCCCCCCCCCCCCAAACAGTTTTCAACTTACACAAAAATGAAGAATCTGATTGTGTTACATTCAGTTCAAGGAAAAGATCTAGAAAAATTCTTAAACATATGCTGTTATGTAAATTTTTTGTAAAAAAAAAAAAAATTAAAAAAAAAGTTGGGCCCCCACCGAAATAAAATCCTGGATACGCCTTTGCAATGCGTCATAAAGGGGTCATTTCCAAAACCGACCCCCATTAATTTTTACGTCTAAACATTTCTTCGTAACAAACTAATACCCTATCTTCAATTTCTAAGGGGGCTCCCACACAAAATGTAATTTTTTAAAATTTGCTCCAACTGCCCTAATAGTGCCCTTAGAGCAACAAAATGTATGATCGACCCACAATTTTTTTAGTCCAAAATTTTTTTCTGAACGCACCTACCCTCTATCTTTAACTGTTAAGGCGGTCCCCATACATTTTTTTATATTTTTTGTAAATTTGTTTTATTTAATCAGCTTCTACCGGTCCAAAGGTGCGTCCGAGAGGGGTCATTAGTAAGACCGACCCCCATTTATTTTTACCCTCCAACATTTGTGTTAAACATACCTACACCCTATCTCCACTCCCTAAGAATTAGGCTTAGGAATTACATACTCCATGCAAAATGCTAAAAAAAGTGCTAATCTAGCATTTGGCACTTTTTTCCAAAACTTTAGTCCAAAAAGAAGTGCTAGATCTAGCACTAAAAGTGCTAAAATGACATCAATGTGTGGAGGGTATATTTGATTCGGCACAGCCGAATAGCGTTCTCATTTGTTAGGGTTAAGTATAGAATAATTAACCCACTGCAAAATATACAATTTTAACCAAGTTATGGAGTTTGGTTTTGCTCTTACTTTAATAAATGAATAATTTTTTAAATTTTTTTAACAATAGTTAAAGATTAAAAAAATTGAAAGCTCTAAAAAGTTCTGAGAATAACCCACTGTTACATACAGTGGCCGACAAAAGTCTTCATACGACGTGTATGTAATTCGTTAACGACAAAGTTTACAATAATATACCTAATTATTATCAAAAAAGTATTTTTGTAAAAAGTGCTGTGTAGGTAATTTATCAAGCTTTAATTTAAGCTTAATGGTGTTTAGATGAAGTAAATATTAAATGTGCTACAAGAATCGACATGGAAATTACAATTATTAATATACCTTTTTTAGAACATTTATAAAAAAATTTTTAAGTAAATTTTTTTCCAATGTCAAACATTAAAAGTTAAAAAAGATCTTTTATAAAAAATATGGTAAATTTTTTGTTTATTTTAAGATTTTATCTAAAAATTATAGATGTGTTATCTTTATCTCTGGGCACTCCCATTGTGAGTCATTTAATGAGAGGTGATAGATAGTAGATATAATTTTGTGTTTACTAGCATTTTAAAAACAACAGTTTTTGTTTATTATTTTTACCATATTTAGATTTGACAATAGAAAAAGTTTGTTTTTTAACCATATTTGTAGAGTGGTTAAAATTTACGTAGAATAAAAGTATACAGTAGGATGGTCCGAAATCCAATGAAGTTTCAGATCAATTAGATCAATGTAGAAGAAAACTTACAAAACTTGTTTAAACCGGTTTTAACTTAAAGTCCAAATTAAGACTTTTATGACATACGCTGAGAAATTCAAAAAAATATAGACATTTCTAGTATTCCCGCAAAGGTTTCAAACACTCCAGTTATAGTGTTATAATTGGTATGATTTAAAATGTCGGATTGTTAATCATTTTGTTAATAGGTAATTGGTTTTCATTTATATGAAATTTTTTTTTTAACATCTATCCCATCCGTGAATTGAAACTCGGATATTTTTTTATTTATTTTTGGCCGGTACCTTAGACGATACAACCACCACATTGATAAGATCATAGTTGGGCAATGATAGAAATTTGTATGGAATAATAATTCAATGAAATCGATTTCGTTGAACATTTTATATGAAAAAATCAATGACTCAATGATTCGGGCCCAACTCTGGATAAGATACGCTTTGACAAATAGTCGTTTTTCTGTTCTATTACTAATGCACACAAAAACAAAAATCCAATGAACGACTTTCATAGCATTTATGAACAAATTCATAAAATTTATTAACTTTTTCATAATACTTATAAACTTTTTTAAAGTATTTATGAATAAATCATAAAGTGTGAAATTTAAGAAAAGTTCATAATATTTATGTATTTGTTCATAAATACTATGAATTTCGTTTATTGGCAAATATTGTTTTTCTGTGTGTGTTTTACATATAAATAGTTGTCTACATAAAGAAATTTTAACAATTACAACAAATACAATTCTATTTTTAGCAATAACAATTCTACTTCATACTTTCAATTTTCTGTTCTTTTACTTGTTTTGAGCACAGTTAATTTAATTTTTTTTTAAATTCTTAATTTTTTAAATATTTTTCTAATAAAAAAATTTAGTTATTCAATATTTTCAAAATTTCCTTGACAGAGAATTTCATCCAATTTTTAATTTTTTTTTACAAAATATATTTTTTTCTGATAGCAGTTTTTACGCCCCAGCCTAACGCACATACGAGGCATTCCACACCAAATGTCCCGCTAAAACACGTGTCCCGTAAATTTCTGAATAAGTTGTTTGGATAGCCCTATATGCAACTAAGTAAACTGCGTTTTTGGTTTTTATAATTTTCAAAAACTAGGCTTAGAAGGCGTGGCCAAATATTGGAAAAATGGTAAAATTTGTGGCGAGTTGCCTTGATTAAATATATATCACATTAAAACGGAATGCACCACAATCTCAAAAATTTACATTCTTATATAGTTTTGTATGGGCTATCGATTAAATTTTTTTTTTTGGAAAATTTTCAGAACCCGTTCTGAAATTTTCCATTTTTTAAAAATGTCAATATATTAAAAAACATGCCACCTTTTTTTTCTTTTTTACATTTTTTTTAAAGTTTAGATGTTTGTCCATCCACACAAAAAAATTCAGAAACACGTTCTTCTTTTTTTTCGAGAAAATCGCATTTAAACTTTAAATTTCATAACAATTTTGTAATTTGCTTGTATTTTCTTGATTTTACTTTGCGAATGAGTATTATTAATTGCATAAATATTACTCATTCGCACGTTAAAACAAAGAAATACAAGCAAATTACAAAATTGTTATGAAATTTAAAGTTCAAATGCGATTTTCTCGAAAAAAAAAACGAAGAACGTGTTTCTGAATTTTTTTGTGTGGATGGAAAAACATCTAAAAAAAATGTAAAAAAGAAAAAAAAGGTGGCATGTTTTTTAATAAATTGACAAAAAATGGAAAATTTCAGAACGGGTTCTGAAAATTTTCCAAAAAAAAAAAAAATTTTAATCGATAGCACATACAAAACTATGTAAGAATGTAAATTTTTGAGATTGTGGTGCATTCCGTTTTAATGTGATAAATATTTAATCAAGGAAACTCGCCACAAATTTGACCATTTTTCCAATATTTGACCACGGCTCCTAAGTAGAGTTTCTGTTTCGGGTAAAACCGTAACCGAAACCGCGGTTATTGAAGCTGAAAACCGCACCCGAAACCGTCCCATATATGTTCGGTTATCCGAATTTTATTAATTTTGTAGATTTTTGTGGCACTTAAAAAAAGTAATTTAAATTAACAACTATTTACATATACATTTTATGTTTTTCGTCAAAAAAAAAATGTAATTATTAACTTTTCTGACTACATACGCCAAAATTCTCCGCTACGCAGTCACTTTAACATTACATTGGGGACATTTGGAAAAATTGTTTGAAGATGTTAGCAATTTTATAAAGGGATGGTCAGCAGTATGTCAATGGTGATTTTTTTGCCGACTGGAATGAATGGATAAGCACTAGAGGTAGGCGATATATAACTGTCAATATCCATGAATCCAACGACAAATTTTATAATTTTGGGTTCAGCCTAATTTTTGGTTTACGCAATTCGGAGAAAAAACAACAAACTAATAAAGACACGTTTTATACATTTGAAGTTTCAGATTACTTACACCGCTCAACACTGATTTTCCGGTGTGAATTCTGGTGATCATTTTTAGTAGACTTTGACCTCCTGATTCCAAATCTGTTCTCCAAATTTCTCCATCACGTCCAGATTTTTAGTTACTCACGGTTGAAAATGCGAAAAATTACGATTTTTGCATTATTTGAAAGCCTGCACAGCAGCCATTCAGTGGAATGCAAATCTGGTATAAAGCGCAAAAGTATAATTTGTCTATGGTCTCCAACATAGAAAACAATTTTTTTCTAATTATTGCGTTTGGTTGGGTTACACTTGCGTTTTAAAATGATAATGTTAAAATTACCATTTTTGATATTTTTCAAAGAAAAACTAAAAAAATTTTTTTTTACAAATTTAAGTTTTCTGTGTTATTTTTCGTATAAACCGGAAGATAACTTTGATGGGTTTAAAAGTCTATAAGAAAGAATGAACTTTTGCCTAAATTTTGAGCTCATCACGGTAAAGATTGATCATCTGGTTTTTGTTTTAGAGCCTTTTAAAAATGATGCTTTTTGAGGGTGCTGTGGCTTAGTGGTTAGCGCGTTGGACTACTAGCCAGCAAGCCTGGGTTCGATTCCCGGCTCAGGCAGAACAACATTTTTTTTCAGATATTTATTAGTTTCTATTTATAACTAATATCTATCGCAGCACCCTCCTTCGTTGATAAATAGCACTAAAACGTCAACGAAGTAAAATAATAAAATAATGGCTATGAAACACAGCTTCAAAATAATTCGCCAGATCAATAACAGATGGCGATGCAACAACTGTACTCAAAATTATCAACACGCGCAATTACAGTGTTGCCATACTGAAGCCCTTCTATCTTTCAAATCTTTCACCTCTCTTCTATCCCCTTTCCGAAAGAAACAAACGATTACATTAGTAACTGATAGGCATCATTGCCTGAGTGTGTTTCTTTTTTTAAAAAAAAAATAAAAAAAAAAAAAAAAAATAATAGTGCAACAACTTCAAATTTTTTTGATCATATATTTGAGATCATAGTTCAATTCTACTCTAACGCTTTATACCAGATTTTTTTTTCACCCAGTGGATGCTGTGCAGGCTTTGAAAAGGCAAAAATCGGGTTTTTTCGCATTTTCAACCGCGAAGAATTTAAATTCTAGACGTGATGGAAAAATTTGGAGCACAGATTTGGAATCAGCGAGTCAAAGTCTTTTAAAATTTTATATGAAACTTCAAACCAAAAACCTTTGATTTTTTGAGCGGTGTTATTGTTTGATTCTTCATCTCAATTAAAATACAGTTTATAATGACAAAATTAAAATTTTTTAATTTAAAATTCTTACTTTTCTAACGAGATAAATTAAATTTTTATATCCAGTTGATGAAAAATTACCCAGTTCTGAGGAACCACTCAATCTTTGGAAGATAAATTGAATTCTGCTTTTAAAAAGACATAAGCGGAACCTAAACCCAAATAAGAATTTTAACTGAATTCCACTCAAATAAAAAACTATTTAAAAATAAAGTTGTTCCATCGGAATAACATTTTTACTGATAACCGAAATTAACCGAAACCGATCGGTTATTCAATTTTTGATAACCGAAACCGCGGTTACTAAATTTATCGGTTATTCAGAAACTGTACTCCTAAGCCCAGTTTTTGAAAAATTTAAAAACCTAAAACGCAATTTTCTAAGTTCCATATAGGGCTATCCATACAACCTATTCAAAAGTTTACGGTACACGTGTTTTTTTTCGCTGGACATTTGGTGTGGAATGCCTCATACGTATTTTAGTCATATTCATGTAGGTGACATGACATAATCCCCACGGACATAATCCCCATTTCCGTTATGGGGATTATGACGTAATTCATTTCGGTCATAATCCCCAGAATGGTAGTGGGGGCTATGACCGAAAATTATAAGGACATAATCCCAATAAAAAACGGACATTATTCCCAGATTTATGGGGATAATGACCACGTAACAAATGGCCATAATCCCCATTATGGGGATTATGTCTTCTATACTAGTTGGTCATAATCCCCAAAATTAAGATTTTTTTTTTTTTACTTAAAAGTTTTTCTGCGTAGCCGGCCTTCGGCCGGGCTTAGGGATTACAAACTCCATGCATTAAACCCACCCTCTCTGCAGAAAACGGGGATTATGACCAAAATTGCTTTGGACTTACTCCCCATAATGTGAATGGGGGTTATGACCGAAAAAAGTTTGGTCATAATCCCAACAATGAACGGACATAATCCCCATTGGGATTGTGACCGTTTTGGAAACGGTCATAATCCCCACAACTATTATGGGGATTATGACCGTAATGAATTCGGTCATAATCCCCATTTCCGTTATGGGGGTAATGTCCGTGGGGATTATGT
This sequence comes from Pegoplata infirma, assembly GCA_963921195.1. Lineage (NCBI taxonomy): Eukaryota > Metazoa > Arthropoda > Insecta > Diptera > Anthomyiidae > Pegoplata > Pegoplata infirma. The sequence goes on along the minus strand of OY992536.1, from coordinate 226,112,409 downwards.
CCTGTCACAATTCATGTACAAAACATAATAATTATTTTAGTATAATTCTTATTTAAAAATACAATTAGTACCCTCATAATTTGAAATTTTTTGTCACCTTATAACGAACAAATTCAACACTAAAACCATTGTTTATTTTTATTTAAGTGTATTTTTACTTTTTTTTAAATAAAAACAAGATCTGCTTCTGTGGTTGGTTTAATTTTGAATCATATGGTTAAATATTTAACTAAATTTAACTAATAATCAACTTACCGCAAAATATATTATAATTTTATTTCTGTTTATATTCTTAACCACTTTGAAAAGCGCAATATTTTTAAATAAAATGTTTTATGGACTATTACTTAATCTTATGATCTATAACTAAATAAATATCTATATAAAGATGTTTATTTGGGGAAAATTTTCGGGAAAGTAGACAACATTTTAAAATTATGATTAAACAATATTGTTTTAAAGCTGATCATGCTCAATTTAAATATGAAAAAAATTTCAATTGAAAATTAACCAATATTGTGCAGCAAGAAAAATGAGCCTCAATTGCTACAATGCCTAATGAGAGTTGAGTTTAAGCAAAGTAAGCTCGAGAACTTTTTTTCTGTGGGTCCATTATACATATCGCTCCTTTACTTGAATAGTGTCAATCTCTACGAAACCCTTTGGCAGTTTGTTTAAACAATGTTGTAATTTCTGTTCTCATTGCAGCCCTTGATTCTGATATTGATGACCTAAAATTTTGTTTCACAGTGTAATTTCTTTGAATGATCACCCTATCTCGTTCTATTTTAAATTTTGTAAAATAAAAAAGAAAATTTTACTCATCAACCATAAAAAATTTATCAGCAAATACAACTTGATAACAAATTATATATTATAGAAATATTTTTTTTTCTCAATATTTAATGAACATCTTTGTTAATGTTACTTGTAAATGTTTTCACCTGAAAAAATAGCAAAATATTCTATTCTTCATTAATGCAAAAAAAAAAAATTCCCCTTCATTTTTATATTTCAATATAAAATAAAATTATTCATTCAATACGTTTATTTTGCCTCCCGCCCCTCCTAGCATAAACATAAGTTTTTTGCAAGAGAGTATATAAAACATGTGTTTGGGGCAATTGGGTGTTTAGAGAAAAAAAAGTGTATTTCCTACAAACTCATTAGATACACTAATTAATTGCAATAAATTGTATATTTAGTACTCACACATACAAAATAAGAAACATACTTGTATGTACAATGAATCACAAATTATTTCGTACAGTGGATACCAATTTGTCAAAGATACTGGCGGAACATTGACTACACAAATAATACGAAGCTTTGTAGAAATATCGAAAAAAAAAAAAAATTACTCTAAACCGCAAAACAAAAAAAAATCTGTTAAAATTTTTTCGGACCTAATAAATTTTATACACCCTCCACATTATTGGGGTATACTCACTTTTAGTCATTCCGTATGTAACGAATCGAAATATCGGTCGGGGACCCCATAATCTTGAAAATTTGATCTGCGGGTGTCATCATTTTTTTGAAGGATTTAGGGAAGATAAATTGAATGCCGCTATTTTTTTGAAAAATTTTCGCTTCTTGAGGTGGTTCACCGGATCTGATAACGCGGCTGATTTTTTTTACAGATCAAAAACGGCTGAATATATTACAAATCTGATTTTACCAGTCTGTTCTCCAGCAAAAGATAATATGTTTTTTTGAACTCTAAAAAAATTTCCGAAAACCTACCATAGGAGACTGATATATAAGGTTATTAAAATATGCATGATAAAAGGGCATTTTGAGCTTAACAAAATTGTATCAAAACTTCTGTTTTATAACAACCCGTTTAAAAGTTGTAAGCTATCTATCAAAAATGTTTAAAAACACATTTTTTGAGAATTTTGACCTAATTTTTTTACAAAACATGACGTGATAGAAATATTTGAACACCAGATTCAGAATCAGCAGTTCACCAGATTCAGAATCAGCATCGAAGTGTTAATCCCAAAATATCATCCAAAAATATCGCTAAATTTCTCTAAAATAACACCGCTCAACAAATCGAAGGTTTTTGGCTCCGGTTTGAAGTTTCATATAAAATTTTTAAAGATTTTGACTCGCTGATTTCAAATCTGTTCTCCAAATTTTTCCATCACGTCTAGAATTTTATTTATTCGCGGTTGAAAATGCGAAAAAAACGCGATTTTTGCATTTTTTGAAAGCCTGCACAGCACAGCGGCCACTGGGTGGAATAAAAATCTGGTATAAAGCGTTAAAGTAAAATTGAACTATGATTTCAAATATATGATCAAAAAAATTTGAAGTTGTTGCACTATTATTGGCCAAACATGTATTTAAAAAAAGACTGTGAAAAAAATTAGAAAAATCACCATTTTTAAAAAGGCTTTAAAACAAAAACCAGATGATCAATCTTTACTGTGATGAGATCAAAATTTAGGCAAAAGTTCATTATTTCTTATAGACTTTTAAACCCATTAAAGATATCTTCCGGTGTATACGAAAAATAACACAGAAATCTTAAATTTGTAAAATATTTATTTTTTTTTGTTTTTCTTTGAAAAGTATCAAAAAAAAAACTTTTTTCCAAAAATGGTAATTTTAACAGTATCATTTTAAAACGCAAGTGTAACCCAACCAAACGCAATAATTAGAAAAATATTGTTTTTTATGTTGGAGACCATAGACAAATTTTACTTTTGCGCTTTATACCAGATTTGTATTCCGCTGAATGGCTGCTGTGAAGGCTTTCAAATAATGCAAAAATCGTAATTTTTCGCATTTTCAATCGTGAATAACTAAAATTCTGGACGTGATGGAAAAATTTGGAGAACAGATTTGGAATCAGGAGATCAAAGTCTACTAACAAGGGAAGTATCTCAACCTATATGAACCGATTTGCATGAAACGTAAAATATATATAAAAGGGACAATTCTAAGGTTGGGGTGTCTCGGCTTATCGGCCATATCGGGAATTTAAGGGTTCAAAACATTGGTCAAAAAATGGCGAAAAAAACGTTTTTTGGATTTTTCAGCAATTTTTTTCTAAGAAACTCTATGATGTTTACATATGACAAGAAAGGTTTTTTTAATGCCTATCCAATGGTGGCATAACCTTGTAAAAGTTCGGCTTTCTTAAATACTTTTTTCACGAAAATGTGTAAATTTTGTGGGGTATTTATATGAAGACATAGATCTACGATGTCCATATGAAAACGAAATAATCTTTATTAAATTTAAGTCGACACGTATTTTTGCCCTAGAGGATATTCCTATTAGTTCGGGAGTTATCGAAATTTTCCCGAAGGTCCACTTTGTTTCATAAGGGGACAACGAAATTTTAAAACTCTGATATGGCCGATAAGCCGAGACACCCCAACCTTAAAATCGTCTCTTTTATCTATATTTTAAGTTTCATGCAAATCGGTTCATAAGGGTTGAGATACTTCCCTTGTAAGTCTACTAAAATTGATCACCAGAATTCAAACCGGAAAATGAGTGTTGAGCGGTGTAATGTACAAAAAATAAATTTTTTGTGAACTTTGACCTCGATTTTCTCAAAAACCTGGCATTATTGAAAACTTTGGAAACGAGATTTTGAATCAGCATTGAGAAGTTAAACGAAAATGAGTGTCCGACCCATCCAAAAAATTTTCAAATGTCGGCATTGTTTTAAAATGTTGTCATTTACGGTGCCCTGGGGAGATTTTAAATAATTTTTTTCCAATTTTAAAGCGGATTATGTTTTTAGACGATAAAAAAAAAAACTTGTCAAATTACTAGAAAAAGTCTCGTAAACCCATTTTACCAATATTTACCAGTTTTCCTTGTTTATTAAGATTTTTTTGTGTGTACTATCTAATACCTAATGCACGAAAAAAGGTACTAGTCACTGTAGATACAAGAAGATACAAAAAAGTATTGCATGATTTTATACATTTTGTATTTAAACGATTATTTACTAATATTTTGATGCTTCATTACATTTTGCGATATAGACTTTTATTTTTACACAATCCCACCAAAAAGTTTGTTTAACTTTTAGAAAAATGTTCTCATTAGAAATATATATTTATGTTTAGAAAAAGAGTACACTGATAGAAATTTGTACATGACAATAATGAAAATCTACAATAATGTTATGAAAAATAACGCTAAAAAGGAACATATGTTGGGTTTCATTGAATTAATGAAATAGGTATCATAAAATGTAATTGGAAGAACAAGTTTCATTAACTTAATGAAAATTGTTCATTTCATTTTAAATTTCGTATAAAAATTCTAATTTCCTGCCGCTCTGATCAGCTGTTTTTTGAGCGCGTAAACTAACAGACTAAACAGACGCGACACGACAGGTGTAAAAAAACAGCAACTTTTTTAAACAAAACTTAATCAATTTTTTTTAATGAAACTCAAAATTAATGAAAATCTTGCACAATATGTATGAAATTTCATTTAGCATATGAAATATTTCATTATTGTAATGAAACAACGTTAATGAATTCCACTCATTAGTGATATGAAGCGATTTTCTATCAGTGTAGCTCAAGGTCATATTTCTTTTACTAATCATTACATATCATCGTAATCAAATCGTGTCAAAGTAACAATTTTCAAGAAACTCTTTATAAAGTTGTTTGTTTTAAATTGCTTTAAATTGATTGGTTTGGTCATTTGGCAAAAATTACTCGACACGTGTTCCGGAATTTCAAATTCCATTGTCAAGAGTATTTAGACAATTTTGACCAAAAATGATAAAAAATTTACACTAAACAAAAAACAATAAACAAATTTTTTTAACTTTAAAAATTGTGAGTGGTACACTGAAAAAAATAACCTTCCTGATATTAATGAAACGGATTCATTATTTTGTTTTCATTACTTAAATGAAGGAATTCATAAGCTGATTGAAATTTCATGCATGTTATGAACAAATTTTATGAAACTTGTTTCATTAGATTTCATAATTTCATTAAAAAAATATCATAAGATTTTTTCGAACTAAATACAACTCTGCGTTGCGAATAAGAGAAAGAAAACAAAACAAAAACATACGACGTTTTATTACACCACTCGAGTTTAGTCTAATTGTAATTTTTACATGTGTGTTAACTTTTTTCTAATAAAATAAAATAATTTTATATTTTTTTGCTTTGTTATTGAAACCTGTGTGTGTGTTATGCTGGTTATATCTAATTGAAATTACAAGTGAAAAGTTCCGTATAAGTGTTTCTTTTGACTGTTTCTTATAAAATATAATATAATTTGCAACAGAAAAACAGTTTTTTAAGTCATTAAAATTTTGTGATGAAATGTAGGGTAATTTGTGTTGTTCCATTGCTACGTTGTTGCTACGTTTTTGATGACAATTGAAGTTTGGAGTAAAATTTTGTTGTGTGTAAAAACTAGGTGAAAACCATAAAAAGTGTGCAATTAAGGGTCATGTCACAGACTCAATTCCGTTTGAAAGTGGAATAAGTGGTTCACTCGTAAAACGCAAAGCAAATACTTTTTTTTTCGGAATGAAACCACTTTTAGCAATTCAATTCCACTTTGATTTTTGAAAGTGATTTCATTCCGAAAAAAAAAATTGTTTTGCGTTTTACGAGTAACAACTTTTTTTTCAAATCCGATCGGAATTGAGTCTGTGACATGCCCCTAAATAAAATTTCAGTGACGGTTACAGTGACTTACCAAAATTGTTATTAATGCAAATTTTCACTTATGGGTGTATGATACGTGCTGTTTTTAGGTAACTTGTTCCTAACTTGATTAGGGGCTTTCTATGGAAATTTTGATAACTTTAACCAACATGAATTTATCGTAATTCCCATATCAACACCTTAATAAAGTTAGCAACTAGTTACTTGTAAAAAGCAATTATCATACGCTCATTACCAACTTCTATTCCACATTTAATCAATGGATATTTTCATACATTTTATGAAAAACTTCATAAAACGTTTCAAACAAGTTCTACGAATATTTTCATTATTTATATGCAAGTTTTCATTGAAAGGAACTTTAATAACACCAGTTTCATTAATCAAATGAAACCTGTCTTCGGTTGAAAACGTGAGTCATTTTTTATTAAGGTTAAGTCAATTTTCATTAATTTCACGAAGCTATTTTTTTCAGTGTAGGGAATATTCGTCGAAGTCGAATTGAAAATTTTTTACTTGTTTTTCAAACTTTTAATAAACATATGAGAATTTCTTGAACATTCAATTGTTGATTTTCGACCTCTGTTTTTCTTTCCGTGTGCATGCAATTAGTAAGTTTAATGTAAGAATTGTTTTAAAGAATGTGCAGAAAATTATAAATAAATAAATAATAGTGTTTATTAATTTTGTTACTTCAAAGTTTAATTTGTATTTTTGGGCGTCTAAAGAGTCATTAATATTTCGCAACTGAAAGATAAACAAATTAAGTACTTAATAGACTGTTAATACAAACAACAATAACAACATTTATACATTCATGTATTTATACATATATTTAATTAAATAATTAAACTTTGGCAAAAAAAAAAAAACTATTTCCATTTATGTATAATGAGACTTTTTATTTGTCTAATCATATAGTGGAGTAATGAAAAGCGTAGAGTTATTAACTAACTCGCGGCAACAACTGGGTTCCTTGCAGAACTTGTCAAAAAATTTCACAATTGTTTTCTTTGTTTCTGCTTCATTCGGCAAAGTTTAATTTTACATTTGCAAATTTTATGAAATTTTTTGACAACTTGCTCTGAAATATGTTCTCTTTATACTTAATACACCAATACCACGGTTTGCGTCGCTAATTGGGACCGGAGAAACGCGACGCAAACCGAATCGACGCAAACCAACGCACGTTTTCCCATTAGTTTTATTTTGATTTTCATTTAATTAGTTCCGAAATTCATAATTTTAGCTGAAAATTTGAATTTTCAATAAAAAAAAATATATTTTTTTTTGTAAAAATTAACTTAAACTTGCGAACAGTTTTTCTGTTTCAGCATTGTGAATTCACATATATGTACATTAGGGCTATAACCAAATTTTTGGCATAGCACCACGTGATGGACAATGTTGTTTTATTAAACAAAATCGCTTTCTCCGATCATTTTGCAAAAAAAACCACACGCACCAAATGCATTTTCTAAAAGTCCTCAAGATTTTTTTTATTAACACAAAATGTATGTATTTTTTATTTAACAACAAGTAAAAATGTTAAGAAAAATTCTAATGTTTATTTATTGAAGGAAATAAACTTTAGATTTAAAGTTCGTGCAGATTTAAATAAAGGATAAATATCCTGGACCACCATAGTGGCACATTCCGCGCAAATATTACTTCTTTGCTGGTTTGGAATTATTGATTCTTCTTTTTCCCAATATCTTAAGAAGCATCTGAGCGTTTTTAAATCTACCTAGCGACTCCTCCAGAGATTTAAAGTCATCTTCCCTAAATCAGTGATCTGAGAACTATATGTCAAACTATTTTCCACAAATAAAGGCACATATTGGGTAAAGCTCAGTTTGGTAACTTGGTATTAAAATGAACGTTAAAATGTTGTTGGGAAGGTGGATAGTACCCCACGGGTACCTTCCCCGCCTACCTTAGTTTTAGTTTCGTACTTGATTAAAGCGGAATCATAGTTAAAATAGCTACATTTTGCGATTTAAAAAAAAAAAATACAAAAATAGTAATTTAAAACTTCATCGCGTTTGGTGCGTGTACTTTTTTAACATCCGCGAAAAAGTGAAAACATTTTTCTTTATAGTTTTTCACGGTCTATATGACTGTACTATGCCAATTTTGATATTTTCAAAAAATGTAAAAAACGTATAGCCCTAATGTACATACATCCAATATATTTATGTTAAAAAATAAATATTAACGACGCAAATCGAAGCACCGACGACGAAACTACAAAGCCATGCGACGCAAATTAAAAAATAATCGACGCAACTTTGAAGCCATGGGACGCAAACTGAAACAAAAACGACGCAACTTCGAGGTCTCAGAAATTTTTAAGCGACGCAACTTCGAAACCGGGTATTGGTGTACAAGATGTCAATTGATCGTGATCATAGCCCTATTAGTATCATTACTCTATGGCCTAATTCATGTAGATATTTTTGAGATCATTAGAGCGTAAATGTTTACAAATAGATTCATTACAATTAGTGTCAGTTTATTTACAAATAATCACACACAAAAAAAAACTTTGTCAAATTACTAGGAAAAGTCTCGTAATCCCATTTTACCAATATTTGACAGTTTTTCTTGTTTTTAACAAATCGAAAATTACATTTTTTTGTAATTTTAAAAATTTTCAAAATAATTTTACAAAAGAAAACTAGTGAATTCACGAGAATTCCTTGTAATTTTAATTGCGCCAAAAAACTTACAATTTTATTGGTAAAAATCTTGTAAAATTACAAAATTATTGGTAAAAAGCTTGTAAAATTACTAGTAATTTTCGTAAAATAGGAGGTAGCAAAAAATATAGTAAAATTATGAAACCTCTTTGTAAATTTTATCGTGTCAAAATATTTGTAAATTTACAATTTAATTGGTAAAAACCTTGTAAAATTGCAAAATTATTGGTAAAAATCTTGTAAAATTAATAGGAAATTTTGTCAAATAGGTAAAATTAGAAGAAAAACTTGTAACTTTTTTTGTTTGCTACCTCCTATTTGACAAAATTTCCTAGTAATTTTACAAGATTTTTACCAATAATTTTGCAATTTTACAAGGTTTTTACCAATTAAATTGTAAATTTACAAATTTTTTGACACGATAAAATTTACAAATAGGTAGATTTTTAGCAATAATTTTGCAATTTTACAAGGTTTTTACCAATAAAATTGTAAATTTACAATTTTTTTTTGACGCGATAAAACTTAAAAGGAGGTTTCGTAACTTTATTAGATTTTTTGCTACCTCATATGTTATAAGAATTCCTAGTGAAAATTACGATCTTTTTTGTAATTTTAAAGGATTTTTACTAAAAAAAATTAAATTTGCAAGTTTTTTGGCGAAATAAAACTTCTCGTGAATTTACTAGATTTTTTTTTAAATTATCTTGGAAATTTGTAAAATTACCAAAAAATTGTAAAATTACAAAAAAAAAATAAATTTCGATCCAAATTTGTTTGTTAAAAAACAAGGAAAACTGTCAAATATTGGTAAAATGGGATTACGAGAACTTTTTTAGTAATATGAAAAGGTTTTTTTTAACATGATAATGTTTTTAGTCTTGTGTCTAATTTTTAAAAATTTCCAGGACGCCACCTCAGTTTGACTACATAAGCTAACAATTATCGAAAAAAACAGGAATTATTATTTTCATTTTCTTAAAACCAAAAATTTTAATAACTTGGGTTTGTAACTTGGATATTAATTCAACTCGTGGTAAATAAAACCGTTTTTCACCAGCTGGTGATTAAAAAGTAATATAAATTTTTTTCAATAAAAAAAAAAATTTTTCATAATTTTTTTTTTTCATCAAATTTTTTTATTTTCTTCAATTTTTTTTTTTTCATCAATTTTTTTTCCATCAAATTTTTTTTTTCAGCATTTTTTTTTTTCATCAAACTTTTATTTCATATTTTTTTTCATAAAATTTTTTTTTCATCGAACTTTTTTTTTTATCATTTTTTTTTTTATCAATTTTTTTTTTCATTAATTTTTTTTGCATCAAATTTTTTTTTTCATCAAATTTTTTTTTTCATCAAACTTTTTTTTTCATCACTTTTTTATACCCTCCAACTACAGTATGGGGGGTATACTCACTTTGTCATTCCGTGTGTAACGCATCAAAATATCGGTCTTGGACACCATAAAGTATATATATTTAATAAATATTATTTATGATCAGTGATCGATTTTAAGACATTCTAGCGATGTCCGGCCGTCCGCCGCACAGTGGTCAATTTCGCGAGATAGCGGTCAAAACTCTATAACTTTTGACCGAATTGGTATTTTTTTACGCAATTTGTTTTGTTCAATAGGAGGGACTTTAAGCTTCAATTTGCGTGTTCAAACGTAAAAATCGACTGATAGGAACGTAAGTAATGTGGAGTTAAAAATGCATTTTAATTTTTTGTTAAGTTTCCATGTAAAAGTTGAATATTTTGACATTTTAAATAGGTATTTTTTTTATAATTTCTTATTTTCTTCAATCGTATTTTACAACCAATTCTTATTTATTATTCCTAAACTTAATTTTGGTCAGAAAATGCCAACATTTGGCCACTGACATTTATTTAGTCTCAATATTCACAGGTCCTTTGTCCTTTTGATAGGTCCTAGGATAGGTGCTTTTGATAGGTCCAGGGATATGTCCTTTTGATAGGTCCTAGGATAGGTCCTTTTGATAGGTCCTAGGATAGGTCCTTTTGATAGGTCCAAGGATAGGTAATTTTGATAGGTCCTAGGATAGGTCCTTTTGATTGGTCCAAGGATAGGTCCTTTTCATAAGTCCAAGGATAGGTCCTTTTGATAGGTCCTAGGATGGGTCCTTTTGATAGGTCCTTCTGATAGGTTCTTTTGATAGGACCAAGGATAGGTCCATTTGATAGGTTCAAGGATAGGTCCTTTTGATATGTAAAAGGATAGGTCCTTTTGATAGGTCCTAGGATAGGTCCTTTTGATATGTAAAAGGATAGGTCCTTTTAATAGGTCCAAGGATAAGTCTTTTTGATAGGTCCAAGGATAGGTCCTTTTGATAGGTTCAAGTATAGGTCCTTTTGACTGGTCCTAGGATAGGTCATTTTGATAGGTCCAAGGATAGGTCCTTTTAATAGATCAAAGGATAGGTCCTTTTGATAGATCAAAGGATAGGTCCTTTTGATAGGTCCAAGGATAGGTCCTTTTGATATGCAAAATGATAGATCCTTTTGATAGATCAAAGGATAGGTCCTTTTGATAGGTCCAAGGAAAGGTCCTTTTTATAGGTCCAAGGGTAGGTCCTTTTGATATGTAAAAGGATAGGTCCTTTTGGTAGGTCCAATGATATGTCCTTTTGATAGGTCCTAGGATAGGTCCTTTTGATAGGTGAAAGGAAAGGTCCATTTGATATGTAAAAGGATAGGTCCTTTTAATAGATCAAGGTCCTAGGATAGGTCCTTTTGATAGGTCCAAGGATAGGTCCTTTTGATAGATCAAAGGATAGGTCCTTTTGATTGGTCCAAGGATAGGTCCTTTTCATAAGTCCAAGGATAGGTCCTTCTGATAGGTCCTTTTGATAGGACCAAGGATAGATCCTTTTGATAGGTTCAAGGATAGGTCCTTTTGATATGTAAAAGGATAGGTCCTTTTGATAGGTCCAAGGATAGGTCTTTTTGATAGGTCCAAGGATCCACAGGTTATTTCCATTGGTTTTAAATTTATTTGCAATTATCAGGTATTTAAGTTATGTAATATTAGATGGCAATAAAATCATTTTTTACCTTTTCCAAATGAATTGCCAGATACCACATAATTTGAGAGTTCTATTGTCATTTTTGTCAAAATTTTGATACACCCTTCTATGTGGACTAGGTCCAAATATGGGCCAACTTCTCCTAATTTTAACAGAATTATTTTTTGGGTCATTAAGAACTCTTGTACAAAATTTCATCAAAATATATGCATAATAGCCACTTTCACATAAAAATAACTTCTCAAAAAATATGACGTGCATTTGTACCGAATATCATACCTTGGGTCAGAAAAATTGCTGTAGCTCAAAAAGTGCAGCCCCGATGCATGGACATGTATATATAGGAATGTAGGGGAGAGTTAGGACTACAAAATAGTAAATTTGTGTTTTGACTCAGCTTGACTCACAGGAGTTGGGCTCTATGAAGTAGGACATTTCCGAGAAATTTGACCTTTTTTAAAAAAAAATATTTAAATTGTTCTGAAAACAGTAGAGCTTCAATTTTTTTTACCAGTAATAGGAAATAAGTTAAGTTACAACACAAAATTTATTTCGTCCAAAAATCTTGAAAAACAAAAAAGTTATGATCATTTAAACTTTAAAAATTAACTAAAAATATCATAAATTTACTAAATTCTGAAAAATCCCATTTTGGACCACCCTGTTCTCAGTGAAATAATTGAAATAGAGTTCTAATTTTTTGGCTCCCGAGGTTTACTACTGTCTACTTTCATATGAGTCTAATAACTTTAAAATCGGAGAACAAAAACCAAAAGGAGTTTTGGCCGCTTTCTCAAAATATTGACCACAGTGCGCCGGCTGTCCGTCTGTCCGTCTGTAGTTAACACGATGCAGTCCAAAATAAAAAAGCTAGACTCCCGACATTTGGCACAAATATGCCTTATGTTAATAGGCAGGTTAAGTTCGTAAATGAGCAAAATCGGACCAGGGGAAAAAAAGTTCCCCCTTAAAGAACTAAACCATCCTCTAAAAAATACCACTTTTTTACATGATTTTTTGTGTTTTTGTTTAACAAATGCAACATTTTTATGCTACAAGAAGTTCAAAGTCCTGCATTTGCACCCATAGAATTAGAAAATGTCGTTTTTTTCGGTTCGCCCCCCCCCCTTTATGGGCGTGGATTTTTTTTTTTTTTGAATAATGATAAACTTGTATTTCTTTAGTGCAAAAAGCATAAGAATGAATTTTTTAACACATATTCGAGAGGAAATCTGCCCCCCCCCCAAATTACCACTAACGACCCCCCACAAAAAAAAAAACGCCCCTGCAATTTTTTTTTTGCGTGTTGGAGGGTATAAAAGATTCGGCACAGCCGAATTTAAATCTCTTACTTGTTTTTATCAAATTTTGTTTTTTTCATCAAATTTTTTTTTCATCATTTTTTTTTTCATTAATTTTTTTTTCATCGAAATTTTTTTTTCATAAACTTTTTTTATCATATTTTTTTTCATTAATTTTTTTTCATCAAATTTTTTATTATCAATTTTTTTCTCACCAAAAATTTTTTTTTTCATATTTTTTTTTCATAAATTTTTTTTAACATCAAAAAAAATTTTTTTTTTCATCAAAAACTTTTTTCATCAAAATTTTTTTTACCAAAAATTTTGGGTTCATTAAATTTTTTTAACATTATTTTGTTTTTCGTGAAAAAAAAATCATTTTTTTTTACCAAAACTACTTTTTCACCAAGTCTAAGCTTTTCGCATAAAAATTTTCCATTTGTTTATCAAATGTACATAAAACAAGTGAGAGTGTTATATTCTTTGGTGCCGAATCTTTTATACTCTCCAAAATATAAAAACACTTTTTATACCCTCCAACCACAGTATGGGGGTATACTCACTTTGTCATTCCGTGTGTAACGCATCGAAATATCGGTCTAGGACCCCATAAAGTATATATTTTATTGATCAGTGATCGATTCTAAGACATTCTAGCGATGTCCGTCCGTCCGTCCGTCTGTCCATCTGTCCGTCTGTCCGTCCAAAATAAAAGAGCTAGACTTCCGAAGTTTGGCACGAATATGTCTTATATTTCTAAGCAGGTTAAGTTCGAAAATGGGCAAAATCGGACCAAGGGGTAAAAAGTTCCCCCTTGGAGAACTAAACCAACCTAAGAAAAAACGCATTTTTGAAGGGTTTTTTGTACTTTTGCTAAGCAAATGCAACATTCTTATCTTAAAAGAAGTTCAAAATCGCAACCCCCCCCCCCCAAAAAAAAAAAAACAAAAAGACGTTTTGGAGGGTATAAAAGATTCGGCACAGCCGAATGTAACACTCTCACTTGTTTGCACTTATTTTTGCACTCACTTACGAAATGTACAGCTCATTTGGTTTTTTAATGGGGTCCTCGACTGATATTTCAATTCGTTTTGCATGGAATAGCAAAGTAATATAACATTATTTTTTCTAAAAAAACTTTGCTTTGGCAAGTACACCCAAATCTTCCGCAAAACATTATCATGATTTAATGTTTTGGGCAAGAGTTCAAAATTTGCAGGCATTTTTAGTGTAGAAAATGGCTCAAATCCTGAAGCATTCAGATTCTTAGATTCTAAGATATTTTTCCAACAGAAAAAGAATCAGATTCTGAGTTATTATGCCCATAGAAAATGTTTCAGACTCTGAAATTAGAATCATTTTTGCATACATAAACCTTCAGGTTCTAAAACATTTTTTCTTAAGTATACTATCGGTTTTAATTTCCGCGAGAAAAATTTTCAGATTCTGAGATATTTTTTAGCAGATTTTTTTTTGGTTCGGGAACATTTTTCTTCAGAAAACTTTTCAGATTCTGAAATGTATTTCGAAAACTTTTTAATTTGGTTATCTTGGTTTTTATACTAAATCCTGAAATTTCTGAAATCCAGTTATTCCTTTGTTATCAAATAAAGTATCTAAAAACTCAATGACGTTAACAAGTACATTAATAAAATTTTATAACTTAAATAATAACGCAATATCTGTATTCTGTCACTAAACCGTGGAAAAAATCAATAAATGCCTTAAAAAATATCTAAACAACAGTTTAACAGTGACATTCAAAGCAAACACTTCTCAACAATACTAAAAAATTTAACAAAAATCTATTTGTTCACAAGTAATTTTAACAAAACTTAATGAAAAAAATAAATTTTATATTTAAACATTCTATTAACACAACTAATTTATTTATTTATTTATTTGTAATTTATTTCACTAATTTGTGCTTTTTTTATTTATTTACTTTCATCTCTACAAAAAACCAAAAAAAAAAAAAACAACAACAAACTAAAATTTATTATCCTTGACTTTGGCATTGAATGAATCATGCGTTTTAATTGTGACGTCATTTAATATTCTCAACATAAAAAAAAAATAACCAAAACAGCTGTTTTGTTGTTTTACTACTGGCCACACTAAGTTCAGCCGGTACTATTGGAAATCGTCCCGCATTTCCCACCCAAACAAATCAAGTGGAAAATATTGGTAGCAAATCACCCGGTAGAAGAATCATGAATCCAGCTTTTGCAAATGCCGGTCGTACACCTGGTTTAGAAATATGGCGAGTTGAGGTAAGTCAAAAAAACTTTAATTTAATACGATTTCATATATGAGATTAAAATACTTTTAATCATTTTTATATACTGCATAAATTTATGAATTGGTTTATAAAAGCAAATGTAATTCATAAAATAATTTACTATTAGTTATTGTGTTACACCATTTACAATAGAACTTCAGTAATTTTTAATGATAATGTCAAAATTTCACAAAACCAACTAGTGAGAGTTATAAAATGGGCGTTGCCGTGTAAAAAATATATATTTTTTTTTTGTATGGAATTTTTTTTTCCGATTTTGAATGCCCGTGCAAAATTTTATTTTACTGGTCCTAAGACGAATGTGGTACTCATTTGGGACTAATTGGATTAAATAAACTCGTGGCGCTCGTCGATCAAAGTTTTGACTTTTTGAAAATTTAACAAAAAAAAAATCTAAATAATTAAATCTTGCGATTTAATTATTTTAATAATATCAACAAAATTTTTAAAATCGGTTAAACGGGTTTCGAGATATTGCTAGAAAGAAAGAATTATTATTCATAATGGGCCAATGAATTTTTTCATTAGATCAATGATTTTTTCATAATGGCTATGATTTTTTTTCATAATATTTACGAAAAATTTCATTGTATTTATGAAAATAATCATTCATTTTATGAATTATTCTTCTGATGAATAATTTTCATTAAGTATATGAATGTTTTTATTATTGCAATGAAATCATTGGCTCATTTTTAATGAATTTTTTTTATAGATTGTATGAACATTTTTAAAACAATGAACAAAATTCTTTCAGTGTATTTGAATATGACGGTATTTTTCTATGTTCAAGAAT
Organism: Pegoplata infirma; assembly: GCA_963921195.1. Taxonomy (NCBI): domain Eukaryota; kingdom Metazoa; phylum Arthropoda; class Insecta; order Diptera; family Anthomyiidae; genus Pegoplata; species Pegoplata infirma. The sequence continues at coordinate 226,096,580 of OY992536.1, read as the reverse complement.
TTTTTTAAAAAAATCTCAAAATTTTTTTCCGTTGACGATTTTAAAGAGATTGAGACAAAATTTTTGTTAAAGTTAATTTCAACCAAATCTGATAATTTTTATATCTGGCGCCCTTCGATCAAAGTTTTGGATTTTTGGAAAATTTCCTCCAAAATTTTGAATTTTTGAAAAATTAAAATATAAAAAAAATATATTATATTTAAATAATTTTGACATGCTGAATACGAATGTCAAAAAGTTTCTAATTTCTGTCGAGCGGTTTGCGAGATATCGCAATTTGAAATTTGTCAAAAAATTCCAAAAACCCCGGTATTTTCCTACACTCAAAATAATGCATTAGTAGATTTACTAATTTATTTTTGCTAATGCTAGTAAGCTAATTTTTAGCTCATGTTAGCAAAAATATCTTGTAAACTTCATTTAGCGCATTAGCAATTTTAAACAAAATTTGAACTATTTTTCTTTGCTAAATTTGAAATTGAGTTGACCAAATTTTTACAAGCTTTTTTTGCTAATAAGTATTAGCAAAAATAAATTGTAAATTTTTTTTTTTTAAGAAAACTTAAAATCTATCTCGGAAACTAAACCAGATAGAGCAAAATGGAGGCCATTTTTGGTTCTCGGGCTCTCCATAGTATCGCTGGTCCTCTTCACACGTGTGTACCCTAATGGATCCTAACTTTGGATCCAAAAAAGTTAGCATTCCCGAAAGTTTTAAAATGCTCATATCTCGGTAAATATTGCCGACACAACAAAAAGTCCAAAAGCATTTTTGTAGCCCTAAACACGTAAAACAAAAAGCTCTCCGAGTAATATTTTTGAAGTTATCGAGTTTTTTAATTCTCAAAACCCCAGTGGTCCCCTAAAATCACGTATCTCAAAAACTAAGCAAGGTAGAGCGAAATGGACACAAATTTTGGATCAAAAACTATGACGATTTTTAAGGAACCCAACTAGGTCTTGGCCCATCCGGGTCTGGACTTATCGGTCCGAACCCAATGGGGTCCTCAAAGGTGTATGAACTAAGTAGAAATAAAAAAATTTTAGTTAACTAATTTTTAGCATGACATTTTTGCTAACTTTATCAAAAAAATTGTGGGTTCAAAATCAGCAAAATTTCTTGTAGGTTTACAAGCTTTTTTTGCCAACCATTAGAGTTTTTTTTTGAGTGTATACTGTTAAAAAACGCTTCATTTCATTATTAAATGGAATTCATTAACATTGCTCCATTACAGCTATGAATCATTTCATATGCGGAATGAAATTTCATACGTATTGTACAAGATTTTCATTCATTTTTATTCACAAGATTTCATTAAAATTTATTAGTGAAAAATTATTCCTTTAATATGAACAAATTATTTTAATTGCAATTATATTTTCAAGTTATGCAAATTTCAAAATTTGCTAAATTTTTCAGAATTTTCCAAAAACCAGACACTTTTTTTAAGCTTTATTTAAGGAAAATCAAAAATTTTACAAATTTTTTAAAAATTCTACAAAAATTTTCTAAATCCCGTACACAATTTTTTTTTTCTGCGTTTTGGAGTTAAGAATATAATTTAATATGATTTTAGAAAAAAAAAATTCTGCAAAGTTTTCTAACAAGGAAGGTCTTTTAGAGGGCACCCACCGGGGAGAAAAATAAGAGTTACCTGTTTTTTTTAGCTGCCCAATCTCAAATTTAAAAAAGGGTTGCCACCTTTTAAAAAAATATCTTTGGGAAAAATACGAATAAAAGCCGCACTAGCAAGAATTTCTCTAAACGCTAAAATACGGGTAAGCTTAATTTTAATAGAGTTAATAATGTGATTTTGGCGTTCGTACATATATACATCTCTATATAAAATACTCCAACGTTTTTACATTTTTGAAAATAAGAACTTAACGACGCCGAATTTGAAAACGACCGATGCGCCATTGGATAGGCCATCAATAAGCCTTTCAATCTGATTAAAAGTTCATATTGTTTCTTCTGAAGAAATGTTAAAAATCCTCAAACAACAAAAAAAAAAAAAATCTGTTCACCCCTCCTCCCCCTTCGACACGCTAAATGTGAGATTGGGCAGCTAATATGCTAATTTTAGGATATTCCCAGGGTGCCCTATGAAATACCTCCCTTGTTAGTTCATAATGCGATAAATGTTATTTTCGTTTTTTTTTTGTTGATGAATGAAAATGGTGTAAGTAGTTTTCAAATAGGTGTGTTTTACGCTTTTCATTAAAAGTTTTAATTTATCCAATACCTAACATATGTTAAGAAACTAATGTTTAATTTTGCTAATGTTTAATTAAATATTTCAAAAAATTATCTTCGTCCAATACGAGGTGCCGAACTTATATTACAGTAAAAAAACCCAATTGTAAGATTTTAAGAAACATATAAAAAACGCTTACTATATAACATTTTATGACACACTCAAAAGCTGTAAAAATGGCTTACTTAGGTCGTAGAACACAGTGACATTTTCCGTTTTGACAGAGCTGGTCAATATTATTTTATTATTAATTAATTTCAGTTTGTGATTTATTATTTTTTAAGGAAATTGAAAATTTGTAGAAAAATAAATTATTTTACTGATCTAAACTGATCGGCCATAATTGTTTGAGTAAAGTTTCAACTAAAAAAACTAAATAAAGTAATTTTAAAGGATTTTTCTAGGAAAATATAACAAAAACTCGCTTGAAAATTGTAAAACTTTAAAACGAAGTATCACTTGATGTTGACCTGACCTGGAAAAAGGAAGAATGCCACTGCATACAAAAAATTAAGTAAATTTTTAATTTTGCATCAGTAAACGATTTAATAGTATTGAGTAAACTTTTAATAAAAGTTTATTAAATGTATGCCAAAAAATTTTAGTAAATTTTTTATTGACAGAATTAAAACTTTACTCCAAATTTTTAATTTTTTTTAAATAAGTTTTTAATTGTGGCAAATAAAAATTTACTCAAAATTTATCAATTTATTTTTCTTAAAAGTTTAAAAAAGTTTTACATTTTTTTTACAAACTATTTTTTTTTCAAACTTTTACAAAATATATTTATGTCTTAAAGACATAGAAAAATGTCATATAGATGATTTCAAACTATTATATACATATACAAAAAAACTATAAACTAAATGAGAATTCTAAAAACTAGGATTATTAAATTTTAATTAAATTATTTACTTACATTTTTAAAAAAAACTTTTGAGTATTTATTTTGATTTTTTTTTTTTTGAAATTTAAACAAACAAGTGATTACTCAAAATTTTGTCCCCCATATTTTTTTCTGTGTGGATTCTAAGACCAAAAATTAAGTTTAAGTTTCAAAACTTAAAATTATACACTGCGAATCACATCAATAAGGAATCGAGTTTTTCACTTTTTAATCGAATATATCTTTGTAACGAATAAGCGGAAAAATATAAAAAAATGCACTAATAGAGACCATTATCTAGCTAATAATGCCAAATAATAACAATAATCAAAAGACTGAAAAGTCCTTTAAAAAAATATTTTTCGGCAACATGTTAAAAAATTACAAGTTTTTTATGAATCACTTGAATAGGGAATTTTGTAATACAGGCCGAGTAGGACCTGAATCAAATTTGTACTAAATAGCAATCCCTCAAACAACAAAAACAAAACAGTTTTATTTTGAATTTCAATCAAAATAAGACTCCCAAAGCTCTTAGCTCTTCCGAAAAGGAAAAAGTACTGACTTTGAAGTTCAAATTGTTAAAGATCGTTGAAATCGCGGAAATAATAGAAAGAAAAAAACTGCTGTATGCAATTATCTAAATCAGCGGTTACCAACCTTTTTGGCTCGCGTACCCCTAATTTTAAATTTTATCAGCCGCGTACCCCCTAATGAGTTTTTTGTTTTCGTTAAAAAACATTCACAAATATTACAGTTAATATTGAACTTTTTGATCTCCGGGTATTATCATATTTTTTTATGGATTTAGGGGATATCAAAACAATGGTGTTATTTTTTGGAAAAAATTTCTGAAAACCCAGATTTTGAGCTGAAAAATCAGCAGCATGCAGAGAAAAAACGACTGAAAATGTTACAAATGTGATTTCACCAGTCGATTCTACACCAAAAATTAAAACAACGGACGTTGTTTGAACTCTTAAAAAAAGTTCCAAAAACCCATCACAGGGGGCGGAAATATAATGTTTTTAAATTTTTCTTTTATTTTTTTTTTTTTTTTTTAATACGAGGGCAGATCAATAATTCCGTGACTTTTCGAATGAAACACCCTCGTGTATACTATAAAAGGGCATTTTGAGCTTAACAAAGTAATACCAAAATTTCCACTCTATCACAACCCGTCTCAAAAATGTCCAAAAACACGTTTTTTGAGAACTTTGACATACATTTTCTCAAAAACCTGGCATCATAGACAAATTTGGGAACCATATTCGAAATCAGCATCGTGTATACTATAAAAGGGCATTTTGAGCTTAACAAAGTAATACCAAAATTTCCACTCTATCACAACCCGTCTCAAAAATGCCCAAAAACACGTTTTTGGAAAACTTTGACATACATTTTCTCAAAAACCTGGCATCATAGACAAATTTGGGAACCATATTCGGAATCAGCATCGAAAGGTTAATCGAAAACAAGTGGTCAGATATCAAAATTTCATCCAAAAATATCGTAAAAAATTCTCTCTAAATTGCATAAAAATACGTTTTTTGTGAACTTTGACCTCAACTTTCTTAAAAACCTGACGTTATGGAAAAATTTGAAAGCAAGATGCGGAACCAGCATTGAAAGGTTAATCTAAAACAGAGCTTCTTACTAATTTTTGCTTTGCGATCCCTTTTTAATATTTAAATTTTTCGCGACCCCCCAACATAAAAAAAAATTATTAACGTGAACTTTGACCTCAGTTTTTTTTTAAAACCTAAAGTAATGGAAAAATTTGGAAACCAAATTCAGAAGCAACATTGAAAGATTAATTGAAAATCAGATCACAGACGCATACCAAAAATTTCAAGTAAAAAACTTTTAAAAAATAAAAATAAAACACAGCATTTTATATCGAAACTTATTATCTTCATCGATTTTTTATTTCCGCAAACAAAAAAAAAAAACACCAGTTAAACCTGATTAGAAATGAAGAAATGATTATCAAGAAAGCATTTAAATTCAATTTGGAGTAATGATTGTAATTTTTTCAAAATTATGTACCAATGTTTGGTAGTGATTGAAATTTTATTCGATCACGAATCTAGATCCGTTTTTCGGATCCAGATTTGGAATTAGCATTGAAAAGTAAATCGAAAAGGTGGTCAGATCCCAGACGTATCCGAAAATGTCACAAATAAAGTTCTTTAAAATGCACAAAACTACGTTTTTGTGAACTTTGGCTTTAAATTTTTTCAAAAACCTTACGTACTAGAAAAATTTTAAACCCATATTCGGAATCAGCATCGAAAAGTTAATAGAAAACGAACTGTCAGATCCCAGACTCAGTCAAAACACTTCACAAATAAGTGTTGGGCATCCCGAGAAATTAACAACAGCACAGTGAATACGGAGGGACCCCAAGTGACGGAAAATTTTTTTTTCTTTAATAAAAGTATTTGTATATTTTTAAAAAAGTTTCAACAAATTAAGGTTTTAACCAGTGTTGGCTACCGTTACCCTTTCAATACCGTTACCGATTAAAAACCCTTTAATATTGACTACCGTTACCGTTACCAATACCGAAATAAAAAGTTTTGAATACCGTTACCGATAAAAAAACATTACCTTTATTCGGATTTTTACCGGTATTATATCGGTTTTGTTTCGGTTGTCTTAATATTACTTATTTTTAATTTTTCGCAGATAAAAAAGGAGAAAAATATTTTAAATGTACGTACAATAACAAAAAACTAATTTTCGTTTATTGCAAATCGTATTGATCACATTCGCAATTAACTGAATTTATACAAAGAATATGTGGAAATCTGACAACCAATGATCACATTCGCAATTTACCTTAAAAGTTCTGAAGAGAAAAGTGAGTGTCACGTAAACATTCTTTAGTGGGAAAATAAAAGAAAGGACAAACCTGAATTGTGCCAAAAAACACATACTGGCGGTGTCATCCACGGAGGTAAGCGTGGAGAGGTGGTTCTCTGGAGTAAAATACATAATGACCGAAGCCGTACACTAAGAAGAAAAACTGCCGAAAAATCTAAAAAAACAATTTTCAGTTTGAAAACTTTTACCAAATTTTTTGGTAAAATTGATACTTTAACTAAATTCTCTGTCATTAAATTTTTAAAAATAACAGACATTTTCAGTATTTTTACTAATTCGATTTGCTGACTTTAAAAATTTTGTTTGATCAAAATTTAGCAAATTATTTTGTAATTTTATAAACATTTTTTGTTGGCATTATTTTTATTTTTGTCGATTTTTAAACGATTAAAATTAAAAATTGCTTAAATGTAAAAAATCAACTGATTATTTTGATAATTTTACAAAAATGTTTAGTTGTCCTATTTTTAAGAAAATTTTCTTGAATAAAAAAAATTAAAAAATGTTGTTGAAAAAAAATTTTAAACAATTTTATTGAAAAACAGTACAACTAAAAAAATTGTCGCTTAAAAAAAATCGTTTTTTTTTTGTTTTGCTCCAATTTTTTTAAACACCAGGCCACACGGCTTTCCCCTTCTTTAAGGTACCTACAGACGACGCAATATTATGTTCAATATTCAATTATATTGATGGTGTGTGGGTAAGATTGACCATTGTACAATCGTCAATATTACCCACATACCATCAATATAATGGAATATTGTACATAATATTGCGTCGTCTGTAGGTACCTTTAGCCGGTAAATGGCGCTGTCAATATTTCTTTGTGATTTTTTAACACTTTGGGTAAATTTTTTTTATATAATACCGGTACGTACCGGTATCGATGTTTCGGTAACGGTTTATCGTTACCGAAATAATCAAAAATACCGTTACCTTTACCGTTACCGATATAAATCATATTTAATACCAATACCGTTACCGATACCGTTATTCGTTTCGGTTGCCAACACTGGTTTTAACAAATTTGTTCGCGATCCCTCCGAAACTCTTCCGTGACCCCCAAGGGGGTCGCGACCCACCGTTTGAGAACCATTGATCTAAAACGAATGTTCAAATTACTAAAATTTTGCGTACCCCCGCGGACAGTTTCGCGTACCCCCTAGTGGTACGCGTACCATAGGTTGGTAACCGCTGATCTAAATAACATTCAGAACTATGGAAAAAACATAAATAGGCGAACTGAAATGGCAACAACTGAACGAGATCGACAAAAATTTTAAGAATTCCCCCAAATTCTACTCCGACATCTTTCAAAATTCTCAAAGAAAATGGCGTTAATGCTAATATTTGTACAGTCCGTCGCGTTTAAAAGTCAAGTGAGTTCATAGCTCGTCGAAAATTTTGCAAAAACTAATCGCTGAATGTCAAACGTAGTAAGCAGCGCCTTAATCTCTGCAGGAATACAATGACACGGTCTGAGAAAGTAATTTATTCCCACGAAAAAAAAAAAATTATACCGTTGCATTAGACGGATACAATTGTTTTCGGTGATTTGAGACAATAAAAACTGTTTTTGCATAGCAGACAGATCATAAAAGGTGTTGTTTTGGTATGGGGTGCGCTATTCTACTGTGGTATCATTACTGTTCCTTACGTTATCATCGATGTTTTAAGTTTGGAACTAAGGGGTGGCTTTTTTTTTTGCAATTTGCAACAGACTATGAACTCATTTAATTTTTAATCGTGATGGACTGTACAAATACCCACTAAATCACCACTTTCTTTGAGAATTTTGCAACCTGTCAACGTGGAATTCGAGGGAATTCATAAAATTTTTCTCGATTTCGTTCTGTTGTTGCCATTTTAGCTAGCCCACTCGTGTTTTTTCCATAGTTCTTAATGTTATTTAAATAATTGCATTCAATAGGTTTGCCCCTCTTTATTATTTTCGCGATTTCAACGGCCTTTAACACTTTGGACTTTAAATACAGTACTTTTATCTTTTCGGAAGATCTAAGAGCTGTTATAGTCTCATTTTTATTGAAATTTGAAACAAACCTGTTTTGATTTTATTGTTTATGGAATTGCTATCCATAACAAATTGGATTCAGGTCCTACTTGGTCTGTATTAACAAATTCCTTATTCAAGTGATTCATAAAAAACTAGTAATTTTTTAACAAGTTGCCGAAAAATATTTTTTTAAGGACTTCTTTCAGTCTTTTCATTATTGTTATTATTTGACATTATTACCTAGATAATGGTCTCTATCAGTGCATTTTGTTATATATTTTCCGCTTATTCGTTACAAAGATACATTCGATTAAAAAGTGGATAACTCGATTCCTTATTGATGTGATTCGCAGTATACTTATTGTGTTATTAGCCGAAAACAGTTAGAAAATTTCGAAAGACTGAATGTAATGAAAGCTCGTTTTCAGTAAAGCTCTTTACTTATGTTAATCAATTTGTTTAAAAGTGCATTTATAAAACGCACCTAATGATTTCAATTAAGTGATAGACTGTTTGCTCGAAATTTTATCTTTATTGTTTGTTTATGATTAGATGTGTTTATTATATGATGTATGAACAACACAATGATAAATCACTGGTACTGTAGTGTATATTAGACCGGAGTGAAGTAGCTTTCGGTTGAGGAAATTTTAACAGAATCACTCTAACAAGGGAGGTCTCTTATGTGGCACTAGTCGAACTTTCTGAAAATTTAAATATATCGTAAAATATTGTAATTTAAATATATCGTAATTTTTACTAGGAATTCTCGTAAAATAGAAGGTAGCAAAAAATAACTTTGTCATTTTATAAGGTTTTTTTCGAGTGTAGAAAAAATGAATCGGAATCTTAGAAATTTTTTATTGAAAAATAATATGCAATAAAAGAAGAAGAAGTGACTTTTACTTTATAAAGAATGTCTTGGAATTTGAAACCTTTCCTACAGGATACTTTTTCTATAGGAAAAATTTTTAGAAACGGAGTATATTTCTATAGGAATATATTTCTCAGAAAATGGTTTCAGAATCTTAGAATTTTTCTATCAAAAAAATGTCACAGAAAATGATTCATTTTCTTTCGGAAAATGTCTCAGAATCTAGAAAATTGGAGGCAATTGCCTCAAAAATGTTACAAAGCATTAAGGTAGAACATTTTGCCAATCTCAGCGAGATCTCTAACGAAAAGTGTTTCAGAATAGATATATCTCTATAGCAAAAAGTTTTGGTGTAGAAAGAACTTTCGGAATCGCAGATTTTTTCAGCTGAAAAAATAATTCAGAAAAAACCGAGTAATTTTTTTATAAACGGGAATTGCTCAAGTATTTTATTTTCGGCCCTTCTTTCAGAATTTATCGGTCCGGTCCATGTGTACAAAAGTGTGTCGAACGCTGTAATCAATACAGTTCTATAAAAAATAATATTATTAAAATATTTGCAATTAATTAAAAAAAATGTTTATGGTTGCTTTAATAAAATCCTTATTAAAGGTTAAACATTTATTGCCTTTAATTATTAAAGACCATTTCATTAAAGTGGTTACGATAATGTATTTTTAAAAATTATTTCCACATCCTTAAGTTTATATCCATAAAAAAAATAAAAATTAAACACTGCAATAAAATCAACAATAAGAGAAAACACAAAATTAAGTATTAATTATTTAAAAAAAATAAAAAATACTGCAGTCAGTATGCGAACATGTGAGCTATATACAAAGTAGGATGGGGGAAATAATAATAATAATAAGCTTATTTAAAATATTAACAGAATAAAAATTAAAAAAAAAAACTACTTTCATGGGGGATTTTATAATAAACAACAAGGATATGATGATATTTAAATATATATATAAATAAAATACATTCAGAAAAACAGAAATACAATAATGATATGAGGGGAAATCATATTTTCTTTTCTGGCACTTTTATGTTACATATACAAACAATTGTAAAAATACCCACACGTATACAATAGGTGGGTTACTTAATTTTAAAATATCGTAATAAACCGTGTTAACATCGATCGATGTGATCTGTATGTTATCAAATCTATTGTATCTAAGATTTGTCCGAGATCTGATCAGATAGAAGTACTGATCAGACCTACTTTGATCTTGAAGTTGGGGACAAATTTCGGATCTAATCAGAAATAATTGATATAATTAGATCTTAAAAGATCAGCCAGATCTAATCAATTTTTATATGCCCGAGTAAAAAAGATCTGATATAATCATATATGCTATTATATAGTTATTTATATTTATATATGGTTATGCATGAACTTTGATATAGACATTCAAGTTTGTATACCCGACCCGAGTAAAAAAGAGTTATATATAGAAGTGACAAATTAGATCCCAAATATGGTGGACACAATTGTTTCAAATATTATCTTCGGTTATCCTACAAGATCTGAACAGATAGTCTTATATATAATAAGATACGTTAAATGGGTCTATCTGGTTTTATCAGTTTGATCCGGACTGATACAATATAAAATAAATTGAGACTATAAGACATAAATATATATGGTTAGATATTGCTCTGCATAAAGAACATATTTTTGTATATAACATTACATAAAGTGCATATGATTATTGTTGTTTTATATATATTTATGTTCTACTGTAAAACACTTTGTAATTTATAGAAAACTTTGTTCATGTTTTTAGTTTGGTTTGTCTTTAAATAATTGTATTGAAACTTCAGTTTTGTGAAAATATCTTGAGACGTATTGACGTTCCTGTTTAAATAAATTTCTTGGTTCTTTTTATAAATCTCGTGGTCTTTCAATTTATCGCTCATACTTAAATTATAACAGGTTATGGGCCCAGCGATTGATAAGACGATGGGAATCCAGCAGTTTGCCGGAGGAAATTTTTTGAACTGGAAGTTTCGTGTGGAGAAGCGTTTGGCTGCCGGGGGTTGTATAGAAGCTGTAAACGTGTCAGCACCTGCCGGAGACAAAGATCTCCAAGAATACCTCAAGAAAGATACAAAAGCTCAAAATATTATAGTATCATTCTTACATGATGACTATCTGTGTTATGTGCAAGACAAAGGGTCTGCCAAAGAAATGTGGGATTCGTTGGTATCCTGTTTCGATCCTGTAGTAAAGGATGGTTTTGTTACGGAGGAAGACAAAAATATACATCATGAAAAAAAATATCTTGAGACGTATTGACGTTCCTGGTTAAATAAACTTCTTGGTTCTTTTTATAAATCTCGTGGTCTTTCAATTTATCGCGCATACTTAAATTATAAAAGGTTATGGGCCCAGTGTTGTTTCTAGCATTCATTGTGACGAAACATGTTCGGACAGTAAATGTCAATTGAATTACTTTAAAGATCAACTTGAAGTGTCTGAAGATAAAGTTATATCAGTTATAAAAAAAAACGATCAAGAGGGGGATGAAGGTGTGTGCTGTGTCGTTTCAAAAATTGTTGATGATTATTTTCAAAAGCCTTTTTCATTTTCAAATAAATTGGGAATGGGTTTAATTTTCGATGAATGTGAACAAGTCGCTGGTGGTTGTTTAGTACTTGATGTTGGAGAATCAAAAATTGTCGATGATGAAAATGGAAATGCCAAAAAGGAATATGCCCATGTGGATGATCTCATTGAGTTGAATTCATGTAATGAAGATTATAATATACAACTGGTAAATGTGTTGATGGCTTCAAGAAATATGTCAATTATTTATAGAAAAATTTACGGCGGTTTGCATAGTAAACCGAATGTGGCATCGGAATTTAAGAAAACTGTACATTATTTAAAGAGGAAACATAAAAGATGGAAAGAAAGTTTAAGAGGACTACATTTCATTGCGAAATCAAGAAGTAGCGGTTTATTATTTTGATTTACAATTGGTGTTTTATTTGTTGCAATTAGAAAATTGTGAAGATTATCTAATTGAGAGAGGGTGTTGTTTTATATATATTTATGTTCTACTGTAAAACACTTTGTAATTTATAGAAAACTTTGTTCATGTTTTTAGTTTGGTTTGTCTTTAAATAATTGTATTGAAACTTCAGTTTTGTGAAAATATCTTGAGACGTATTGACGTTCCTGTTTAAATAAATTTCTTGGTTCTTTTTATAAATCTCGTGGTCTTTCAATTTATCGCTCATACTTAAATTATAACAATTATATATAATGTTATCCAACTTATATGACGTTATAAGGAGCATTATATGATCAGTTATAATGGTTTTAAATTATATTTGATCGTATCAGTTTTCTCTAACTGATATAATTATATAGACCCAATTCACGTATCACATTATATATAAGGTTATCCCGCTAGATCATAAAATATACCCGTAGATAATTATTAAAGTAATTGTATCCGCCATATTTGGGATATAATTAGTCATGACCATTTTTTCTTTTTTTTACTAGGGCGAGTAAAAGAAAGTTATATGACGCAATATTTAATTTTATATGAACAGATATGCTTTTATGTAAATCCATATTAATTTTGATCCGAAAATTGGCGGATCGAATATTATACGATTATATCAAATTCTATTATTTCTGATAAAATAATATCAAATTTGATTAAGTTTGATCCCAAAAATGCGTCTATCTAATTGTATTAAATCATATCTTATCTGTTAAAATTAGATAAATTTTTATATAATTAGATGAAATCTGGTCAAATTTTTTGGAATTTTAAACGTGAAATTAGAAATTATTTTATCAGATTGGATACAGTATCAATTAGAAGAGTTTTTATTGTATTCTTCTGAATTTTTTCGGGACTTAGCAAATTATTAAAAATTTTTATTTTTTTTTTTTAAATCAGTTATAAGTGATTTGAAAATTCTAAAAAATGTTTGTGGCTAAGAAAATTTAAAAACATTTTTTCGGAACTTACAAATTTTTCAAAAAAAACAAAATTTTTTTCTAAAAACATTTTCAATGCTTTTTTTACTCCAAAAAAAAATTGCCAAAAAAATTTTGTGTCCGGAACTTGAAATTTTTTTAATTGTCCGGGACTTTTGAAAAATTTTTTCGGGATATAATTATAAATAAAATCATATATCTTTTTATCTGTCATATCTAAAAATTTCCGACCTTATATGTCATATCTAATTTCATATAGATCGGTATATAAATAGATAGGAATATGTATGTTATCATATTAAAAAATAAGGAAAAATACAATGCTATATATAAACTTATATGCCCATATCAAAGTTCATGCATAACCATATATAAATATAAATAATTACACTGTGCTACAGTGAAAAATTACTTCTGATCACAAAAATGACCATTAAACTTGCCAGACACCCTCAAATTTTAGAGTTATTGTCAAAAAACGTTTTTTTGGGACTTTTCTCACTAAACCTTTTGTAATTAAGAAAATTTTCAACCGATTTTAAATTTTTTAACTGTTTTTGAAAGAAGAAGGATGGGGCTTTTTTTTGTTATTTTTTGAAAATTTTTCGAGTTTATCGATTTTTTTCTGCTATAGTTCGTTTAACAACCTTTATATTTGTGATAATTTTTCTAAAAAAGAAAATTAAGATTTTGCAGGAAATCGCCGCTCAGATATCCCAGGCAAAAAAAATAGTTTTATCATAAGAGGTCATGTAAAATATTTTTAAAAGTTTTTGGCGCTCTGAATCCGAATCTGGCCTTTAAATTGCTCTACCTCGTCAGGTTTTTGAGATATTTAACATAAACTGATATATCAAGAACTTAATAAGATAGCGCCATTTCAAGGTCAAATTCAAATTCAGGAGGCCAAAGACCTTTAAAATAATGATACGCGACCTCTTAGTATGTTCGTTTATTTTTTTATTTTTTTTGCCTGGGTTATCCGAATGGCAATTTCAAGCAAAATCTGAATTTTCTTTTTTAGAAAAATTATCACAACTCTGTCAATTGTTATCCGATTTTTTCGACATAAAGCTCATCGTATTCACAATTAAATTTTCTTTAAGAAGACGTTTATAAATATAAATGTTGTTAAACGAACTATAACAGAAAAAAATCGACAAACTCAAAAAATTTTCAAAAAATAACAAAAAATTTGATATTGTTGAAAAAATCAATACATATATTTTTTATATGTATAGACCAATTCACACACATGAAAAGTCCTATCCTTCTTCTATCCAAAACAGTTGAAAAATTGAAAATCGGTTGAAAAATGTTAAAGTTACACGTGGTTTAGTGAGAAAAGTCCCAAAAATTCGTTTTTGACAACAACTTTAAAATTTGAGGGTGTCTGGCAAGTTTGATGTGCTTTTTTGTGATCTTTTCGACGAGACCTACAACCTTAACTACCTCATTTTAAAAGTATATTTGATTTTGTGTTTTTTGTAGCACAGTGTTATATAATAGCATATATGATTATATCAGTTCTTTTTTACTCGGGTATAGCATTGTATTTTTCCTTGTTTTTTAATATGATAGCATACATATTCATATCTATTTATATACTGATCTATATGAAATTTGATATGACATGCATGGTCGGGAATTTTTAGATATGTCAGATAAAAAGATATATGATTTTGTTTATAATTATATCACGAAAATTTTTTTCAAAATTTTCTAAGTCCCGGACAATAAAAAAAATGCAAGTCCTAAAAAATTTTATGAAAATTTTCCAAAGTCCCGGACACAAAATTTTTTTTGGCAATTTTTTGGAGTAAAAAAATCATTGAAAATGTTTTTATGAGAAATTTAATTTTTTTGAAAAGCTTTTGAGTTCCGAAAAAATGTTTTTAAATTTTCTAAGACACAAACATTTTTTGGAAAATCTAAATCCCTTATAAATGATTTTAGAAAAAAATTACAAATTTTAAATAATTTGCTAAGTCCCGAAAAAATTCCGAAGAATGCAATGAAAACTCTTCTAATTGATAATGTATCTAATCTGATATAATAATTTCTAATTTCACGTTTAAAATTCCAAAAAATTTTACCATATTTCATCCAATTATATAAAAATTTATCTAATTTTAACAGATAAGATATGATTTAATACAATTAGATAGACCCATTTTTGGGATCAAACTTAATCAAATTTGATATTATTTTATCAAAAATAATAGAATTTGATATAACCGTATAATATTCGATCCGCCAATTTTCGGATCAAAATTAATATGGATTTACATAAAAGCATATCTGTTCATATATAATTAAATATTGCGTCATATAACTTTTTTTTACTCGGGTGGGAATAATTTTTATAATTTTTGATGAATTTTAGCTTAGCCTTTTTTAAAACATGGTTGCTTTTAATCAAACATTTCTAAAAACCTAGTTTCTCTCCTTGAACTAAAAGTTTACATATCGGTCAAAATTAAAAATGTGGACTTGGGTCTTCAGATTTTTTTTATATTATGAACACAGATACTCTATGGAGCCATTTAGATATTCCCACTCTCAAAAAATTATGTCAATAACTTTTAGTTTATTTAAAAAGTTTTACGTTTTGTCGTTTTTAAAAGAAAAAAACATTTGTTCAATATTTATTTTTTTTAAATGACTATTTCTGTTCTTTGTTTCAAAAATAACAACATAAAAAATAAAGACTTTCATTAGCATTTAATTTTTAAAGTCTTTTATTTTTGTTCTCTAAGTAAAAATAAGTGATTCTTCTTTAATTTTTCATGATTTGTGTACGTTATTTTTTTTAAATTGTTGGCATTTTTTAAAGAAAAGTCATTGGTTATTACCAGGGACAGGACCTTCATGCACTAAAAAACTATGTTTTAGGCGCCTAAAATATGCACTAAAAATTCTTGAAATATGCACTAAAAATCTTAAAATATGCACTAAAAATCATAAATATCCACTTCTTTTTTACTTTTATTAAAAAAAAAAAACATAAAATTTGAATTCAATCTGACATTTTAAGCTTAGATATACATATATACAGTGTGTATAAAATGTTATTAAAAATTATCTAAAAAAATTTAATAATTGCTTTAAGAAAAAAAAAAAAATATCATAAAAAATCTTAAAAATTGCTAAAAACACTAAAAAATAGCTAAAACAAATTTTATACAAAATATGACCTAAAAATATGCATTTATAGCGAAATAATAGCAAAATATGCAAAAATATGCATTTTAAGCAAAATATGCAAAAATATGCACTAACGAATCGATGCCACTTTAAAGCAAAGTCTTTGATTCGCAGAGATATTTTGTTTATGCTGTTCTATGACCAAAGGGGAAAAACATGCATTTGCATGAAAGTCCTCTCCTTGGTTATTACCTCTTGTGTGGGTTATTTTTTCTTAGGCAAAAAATTCAAAAAATTATTTGTAGAAACATAAAAACATGTTTGTATCAAGTGACTTTGGCACCATGGGTAGAGTGTCTGGCCAAAATGTAGTTGATTGCGGGATCGATTCCCCAAAATTTTATTAAAAATTTTTTAAAAAAATTTTTCAATAGAAAATTGTAAAAAATAACCTACGAAATCATTAATTTTTAATGTTTTCGTAGGTTATTTTTTTTTGAATTTGGTGGTAAAAATAACACAACAATCACTAATTTTTAATATTTTCGTAGGTTATTTTTTTCGAAGTTGTTGGAAAAAATTAAAGTGACGTTATTTTTTAATGTTCAATGTTTTTTATTTTAGAAAATTTTATTGACAGTAAAAAATAAATGTTGATGTTTGTTAAAACAAATGAATAATTACTGGGATGGTTTTCAAATGTTTAATCACTTGTTTTAAATATGTTTTTCATTTGTTTTTGCTTACAAAATATTTTGAGTGCATTTATAGTTTAATTAAATTCCAAAAACTAGCGATTTTATTAGCGATTTTAATTTTTTAAAAATCACAACAAATTTTAAAAGTGTTGAAGTTTAAAGAGCTATAACTTCTTAAGTGAATATTGGATTTTTATTATCAAAATTAAACTGTTTGTAGATTTTTTTTTAAAGTTTTACGTTTAGTCGTTTTTAAAAGAAAAAAAAACATTTGTTTGATGTTCAGTTTTTATTAATGACTACTTCTTTCCTTTGTTTCAAAAATAACACACTAAAAAATAAAGACTTTCATTAGCATTTAATTTTTAAAGTTATTTATTTTTGTTTTGTAAGTAAAAACTACTGATTATTCTTTAAATTTTTAATGATTTGTGTAAGCAATTTTTTTTAAATTGTTTGTATTTTTTAATGAGATATCATTAGTTTTTACCTACACAATTGGTTATTTTTTTGTAGAAAAATTATTTATAGAAATACAAAAACATGTTTGTATCAAGTGACTTTGACACGATGGGTAGAGTGCCTGGCCAGAATAAAGTTGATTGCGAGATCGATTCCCCAAAATTTTATTAAAAATTTTTAAAAAAATATTTCAATAGAAAATTGTAAAAAATAACCTACGAAATCATTAATTTTTATTGTTTTCGTATGTTATTTTTTTGGAACTTGTTGGTAAAAATAACAGAACTATCACTAATTTTTAATGTTTTCCTAGGGTTTTTTTTCAAATTTGTTGGTAAAAAGGAATGAAAAAACTTAATTTTTTAATGTTTAATGTTATTTATTTAAGAAAATTTTGTCAACAGTAAAAAATAAATGTTGATGTTTGTTAAAACAAATGAATAATTACTGGGATGGTTTTCAATTGTTTATTCACTGGTTTTAAATGTGTTTTTCATTTGTTTTTGCCTACAAAATATTTTGAGTGATATTAAAAGTTAAACTCCAAAATAAATATCGGATTTTTATAATTAAAATTGGATTTAAAGCTTGACTTCTATACTTTAAACGTTAAATTTAAAAATAAAGTGTGCCATTAAAAAATGCATTTTAAATGCAAATTAATTTTTAGAGTGTATATTGGTTAATTTTTATCCCTTTTGATTTTTTTTTAAATTAACTATTCTTAAAGTATGACATTTTAACAAAAAAATTCAGTCATCATTTTCATGGGACACAAAGGTCTTTTATTTTTAATATTTTTTAAATGTCACCCTAATGTATCTGGTAAATATCAGCATGATTATATGACTATTGATTGAATGTCAATCATCAATGTATGCATGAATATTTTTATACATACAGTGGCTCAATCCTTAATTGTTCCTGAAAATGTTTAGTTAAAAACACCATCCCATAGGCAATATTAAACATGAACCAGAAAATATACGTCTGAAAGTAGAGATCAAATGGAGTAAAACTGCTTTTACAGTTTTTCATTTCGTGATCCTGTTTCCTTTTAAAAGGACTGCTAAGTTTTGAAGGATACATTTTAAAAAATTTTGAAAATATTTCAGAAATATTTGTGCTTGTCCTAGGATGACACTGGTGATGGCAAATGAAAGGGTAGGATCTCCCTTAATTTTTCCATTTTCTTATATTGCCATATCAGGATAAAAATATTGTGAATTAAGTCATTTAAAAACTTTATCAAAATATTTTGCTGAAAATTTTGAATCATATTGAAGGATAAAAATTTTAAAGGACGTAACTTACCTGTTTTTTTGATATTTAAAAATAATAAAAAAGAAAAAATAGAGGAGATCATCCTCTTTGATTTGCTATCAAAAAAATATTTTATAAAATTTAATCCTCTAAAACTTTAAAGTCCTTTTAAAAGGAAACAGGATCACGAAAAGAAAAACTGTAAATGCAGTTTTACTACATTTAGTCTCTAGTTTCAAACGTATATTATCCTGTTCGTGTTTAACGCCTTTTTTAAGTTTTGTCGGACGGTGTAATTGGATCAACTAAAATATGCCAATGTCTGGTCAAAAGTTGGATGAAACTAAAACATATTTTATATACGTTGATCATATTTATTTATTTTTTTATTTTTTAACAAATTGCTAACTATTTGCTATCTCCTGGACATTTAAGGTGTGCTCCACTGTACATATATTTTCGTGTTTATGTACAAATATCCAGATTGCTACATAGATACACATTCACATATAGGAAAACCATGACCATAATTGTAGCCAAAGTGTTGATGATGATTATACTGCTGATGATGATCATAATTTTGCTACAAACAGTTGACATTTGTTTAAAGGCTTTTTAAAATCCAGTCACATTTATGTCAATTACAGACAGATTGTATAAGACTCCGTATGGATTGGGACGGATGGATGTTCGAATATAAAATGGTACTTTGGTTTTGTCTGCAAACAAATATTTAAATTCACATTCATTTTATTAGCATACAGATAGCCCTCAATTTACAAGTGCTCTATCTGCCCAAAGTGTGCCCCAAAAGCGATCAAAGGTATGCTTGACCCACAATATTTTTTAAATCAAAAATTTGTTTCAGAACACACCTACCCTTTATATTTAACCCTGAAGGTGGTTTCCATTGAAGTTTTTTATTTTTTATATTTAATCAGCATCCATCAGTCCAATGTTACGTCCTTGAGAGGTCATTAATGAGACCGAACCCCATTCATTTTTACCCTCCAACTTTTTTTTTCAAAACAAACCTATTCCTATCTCAACTCCCTTAGTGAGATCCCACTTTAAATTACTTTTTTATAAAATTTGCTTCCATTATAATTTGTATGGGAGTCCTTTTAGGAAGTAAAGTAAGGGGGTAGGTTTGTTTAAAAATTCATGTTGGAGGGCAAAAATTAATGGGGGCAGTCTCACGAATGACCCTTCTAGGACGCACCATTCTTCCGGTAGAAGCTTATTAAATAAAACAAATGTATAAAAAAAATCAATGGGACCGACTTAACAGTTGCTTGAATCAAACCAATATTGTGAGTTGGTCATACATTTGATCGCTTTTGGGGCAGTCTTTGGGCAGTTAGAGCAGTTGGAGCAAACTTTAAAAAATTATGCAATAAATTTTTTAAAAAAATCGAAAAAATAGTAATAATCATAGTCCCATGATCTTACTGGGCAAAGCAATTTGTAGAATTGATAGAAGTTTTAAACAACTTCTTGGACGCACCATTAGAGTGCGTAGACCTGATTTTAAGATTGGAAAACTGCAATAAAATTAAAAAAAAAAAAATTAAAAAAGTATTAATAATTACACCGTTAGACTGCCAATATTAAACATGAACCGGATGATATACGTCTGAAAGTAGACATCAAATGGAGGACAACTACTTTTACAGTTTTTCATTTTGTGATCCTGTTTCCATTTAAAAGGACTTTAAAGTTTGAAGGATAAATTTTGAGAAATATTTCTGAAATATTTGTGCTTGTCCTAGGATGTCACTGGTGATGGCAAATTAAAGAGAAGGATCTCCCCTAATTTTTCAATTTTTTTTTATTTTGGTATATCAGGATAAAAGTGTGAATAAAGACATTTGAAAACGTTATTAAAATATTTTGTTGAACATTTTGAATGATATTGAAGTACAAAGTTTTGAAAGGGCGTAACTAAGCTCCTTATTTCAGATATGTAAAAAATAAAAATAGGAAATTAGGGGAGATCCTCCTCTTTAATTTGCTATCACTAGTGGCATCCTAGGACAAGTAAAATCATTAAAATTAAAATATTTTATAAAATTAAATCCTTTAAAATGTTGAAGTCCTCTAAAAAGGAAACAGGATCACGAACTGAAAAACTGTAAATGCAGTTTTACTACATTTAGTCTCTAGTTTCCAACTTTTATTATCCAGTTCATGTTTAACGATTTTTTTTTCATTTTAGTCGGAAGGTGTTATAATCCCTCGATCTTACTGGAGGCCGAATATTCGGTTTTGGACAAAAAAGGTGTATTCAGCTGACACTATAGAAGAATATAGAAAAAAAACGAGAGTCAAATGTAATACAACAAATCCGTTTTTCAAACCACTCTATTCTGCACGTACGAATGTGTAGGACACCTTTTAATTTGAATACATTCACTTCAATATTATTCAGTTTTAAAACAAGTGAATCAAAAACGATTGACGGCCAAGGTATATCGTTAGATAGCCTACACTGAATTTTTTTCATTAAAATATATTATTAGACGTCCCGTAAATAGCGTGCTAGCCTATTAATCTGCGGGTCGTGAGTTCGATTCCAACCATAGAAAAACAAGAGAAAACATAATTGTAGCACAATTTAATAGTGTCCGACCGAACGCACTTTTTCAGACCGAACCCGTACCCGAACCCGAACTTCGGTAAATTTTGCAAAGTTCGGCCGAACCCGAACCCGTACCCGAACTTTTTTTTTATTAAAAAAAGTTGTTTTTGCAAATAGTTATGAAAAAAAAACAACTAAAAAATGTGTTTTTTTATTAGTTGTATACTTAAAAAAGTGGACAAATATAGCTCAAGTTTATTTTTTGTAAAAAAAAAAATATATTTCTTTTAAACTATAGCCCGATTTTAGGTGTAAAGTAGTTGCACTGGTAATATGGCTTAATTTTAAGACGATAAAATGCAATACATACAAAAGTTCGGTGTTCGGTAAAGTTCGGCTAAAAGTTGACCGAATACCGAACAGTGGCCGAACGTCACTTTTTGCCGAACTCCGTAACCGAACCCGAACGTTCGGTCGGACACTACAATTTAATCAACCATAATGAAAGGGGGCAATCATATACTATATATTAGGGCGTCCAGTTAAATTTAAATTTTAGAAATTCATGTCGCAATACCGGCCAAACGATGGCCACGTTGATTGAGGGAAAATTTATGAAAAAATTTTGCAAGGTCATCTTCAGTCGGATAAAAAGTTGGTAAAAATTAAGTATTTCGACCAAAATTCAAGTCCAAATTTTTTGACCAAATCCGTCTCAACAATTTTTTGACCAACAATATTTAAAAAATTCCAAAAACCGCGATTTTGGTCTACAGATGCTGATTTTTAAACAAAAAAACAATTTTTTTTCCAAATTGGTCTCAAAAGTTCGAAAATGTTAAGTGTGTTATCTAAAAGATATTAAAAAAAAATATAAAAAAACAATTTTGGTCTAAAAATGCTGATCAGCATCTGTGGACCAAAATCCCAGGGTGACATGACATAATCCATACGGACATAACCCCCATTTCCGTTATGGGGATTACGACCAAAACGAATTCGGTCATAATCCCCATAAAGGTATAGTCCCCATTACCTTTATGGGGGAAAAAAAATTTGGACATAATCCCAATAAAAAATGGACATAATTCCCAGTTTTATGGGGACAATGACCACGTAAAAAGTGGACATAATCCCCATAACAGGAATTATGTCTACTATACTAATAGGTCATAATCCCAATAATTATATGAAATTTTTTTTTGACTTAAAAGTGTTTCTGCGTAGCCGGCCTTCGGCCGTGCTTAGGGATTACAAACTCCATGCATTAAACCCACCCTCTCCGCAAAATAAAGGGATTATGACCGAAATTGTTTTGGACTTAGTCCTCATAATATGAATGGGGGTTATGACCGAAAAACTTACGGTCGTAATCCCAACAGGGAAGGGACATAATCCCCATTGGGATTATGACCGTTTTTGAAATGGTCATAGTCCCCACAACTAACATGGGGATTATGTCCGTAATGCATTGGATCATAATCCCCATTTCCGTTATGGGGATAATATCCGTGGGGATTATGTCCTGTCACCAAACCGCAGATCAGCATTTTCGGATCAAAATCACGTTTCGATATTTTTTAAATATTTTTTAGATAACACAATTAACATTTTCAAAATTTTGTTACCTAAAAAATATAAAAAAATATATAAAAAGACGATTTTGGTCCGAAAATGCTGATTAACATCTGTGGACCAAAATCGCAGATCAGCATTTTTGAACCAAAATATTTTTATATTTTTTTTAATATTTTTTAGATAACACGCTTAATATTTTCCAACTATTGAAACCAATTTGGATAAAAAAATCATTAGTATGTTTAAAAATCAGCACCTGTGAACAATACCGCGGTTTTGGATTTTTTTTAAATAGTTTTCCAATAAAGTACTCAAAATTTCCGAATTTTTGAGCCGGATTTGGTCAAAAAATTCGGATATGTTTTGGAGTTTTGGTCGAAACACGTAAATTTTTTAAATTTTACCACAATGTGGCCATCGTTTGGAAGGTATTACGACATAAAATTCGAAAATTTAAATTTGACGGGACGCCCTATTATATATGGTTGTATCAAAAATGATAAAATAATAATTTCTTATCATACTTACTATGTTTAATTAGGATCATAACATGATTGCTACAAAACATACACATGATCATACTTAATACTTTCATGAGGGTAATAGGGTATTTAAATAATTGTTCAGTCATCCTAAAGTGTGACTACGTATTTTACTATATATGTACCTCTGCGTGAAATGGCTATATGCAGATTGTTTTTTTTTTTTTGCTTGTTGATATAAGGGATTTCTACAAAAAGATAACGTAACAAATTTTTAACATGAAATTCACTATGAATTTCACTAATACGTCTGAGGTTACAGCAGGTGGGATTTAAAATAAAAACAGTGGGCCCTACACAGAGATAAAAATCATGCATTGAGGTTACACAAGTTACTGTAAATCGGAATGACTCAAAGAATTTTTCTGTAACAAAAATGTTTTCGAATCTAAAATTGTTACCAAACGAAAAATTAGATTAAATTTGAAAATTTTTCTGTGCGAGAAATGTCTTAGAATTCGAAGAAATTTCTATACGAAAAATTCTAAGAGTTAGAGACTCTTTTTATACGAAAAATGTTTCAGGAAATGTCTTAGAAGCGAAAAATTTTTCTTAACGAAATATGTCTCAGAATCACACAATCTTTTTTATACGAAAAACTCTCTAAAAGTTTTTCTTAACGAAAAATTTTTCAGAATCTGAAACTTTTCTATACACAAATTGTCTCAGAATCGGATCTTTTTAGAAAATTTTCTGTCTGACGATTGATTCTGGTGAAATTGATTCTTAATTGATTTGATTTTTTATACCCTCCAACCACAGTATGGGGGTATACTCACTTTGTCATTCCGTGTGTAACACATCGAAATATCGGTCGGAGACCCCACAAAGTATATATAATATTGATCCATGATAGAATCTAAGACATTCTAGCGATGTCCGTCCGTCCGTCCGTCCGTCCGTCCGTCCGTCTGTAGAAATAACGATGCAGTCCAAACCAAAAGAGCTAGACCCCTGAAATTGAGCAAGAATATCTCTTATGTTACTGGTAAGGTTAAGTTCGAAGATGGGCAAAATCGGACCAGGGGGAAAAAAGTTCCCCCTTGAAGAACTAAAAAGACCCCTGAAAAATACGATAATTTTACGAGTTTTTTTACATTTTTGCTCAACAAATGTAACATTTGTATGCCATATTATGTTCATAGACCTGCGGTTGGACCAAATGGGCTAGAAAATTCGATTTTTTTCAGGCCGCCCCCCTTGGGGGCGTGGTAATAGAAATTAATTAAAAATAACAATAAAAATTTATTATTTAAGCGTAAATATCATAAACAAATAATTTGTAAACATAAAGAGTGGGGGTACAGATGTCCCCCACCAACTTCGATAACCCCCCCCCCCCCCATCAAAAAAAAAGACGCCCCTGCGATTTTTTTTTTTTTAAATTTTAAACGTGTTGGAGGGTATAAAAGATTCGGCACAGCCGAATTTAACACTCTTACTTGTTTTTCTTTATTTTGATTTTTGATTGATTCTGTTGTAAGATACAAGAAAAATATCACATCAGAATTTGTATTTAGGGGGGAGGGGGATTAAATTCTTCCTCGCCCTAAGGCCTGTGCTTGCTGCATACCGGTATAACTGTTATCTGCTCAAAGTCAAAATAAACTTGTTTAAAAATTAAATAATTACACAGTACAAATTAAAAAAAAATTAATTAAAAAATTCGTAGATTTAATTAAAAAATTAGTTAAATCTGGACCAATAACTAAAATGTGCATATAATTTTAAAATATTTGTATGTCGGTAATTAAAAATAAATTGATATTTTGTTGTTTAAAAATTTACACACAAAAAATTAAACCTTGTCAAATTACTAGAAAAAGTCTCGTAATCCCATTTTACCAATATTCGACAGTTTTCCTTGTTGTTTAACAAATAATTTTCTATCGAAATTTACATTTTTTTTATAGTTTTACAATTTTTCTTGTAATTTTACAAATTTTTCAAGATTTTTTACAAAAAAAAATCTAGTAAATTTACAAGATTTCCTTGTAATTTTTATTTCGCCAAAAAAGTTTTAAATTTACAATTTTATTGGTAAAAATTTTGTAAAATTACAAAAATATCGTAAAAAACCTTTTTGTAAGTTTTATCGCTACAAAAAATGTAAATTTAAAATTTTTTTGGTAAGAACTTTGTAAAATTACAAACTTATTGGTAAGAAGCTTGTTAAATTACTGCACTCAAAAAATTATGTCATTAACTGTTTGTATTTAAAAAGTTTTACGTTTAGTCGTTTTTAAAAGAAAAAACATTTGTTTGATGTTCAGTTTTTATTAATGACTACTTCTGTCCTTTGTTTCAAAAATAACACACTAAAAAATAAAAACTTTCATTAACATTTAACATTTATTTTTGTTCTGTAAGTAAAAACTACTGATTATTCTTTAAATTTTTAAAGATTTGTGTATGTAATTTTTTTTGAATTGTTGGTACTTTTTAATGAGATGTCATTAGTTTTTATCTACACCATGCGCGGGTACAAGGGGGGGGGGGGAAAGGGGAAATTTCCCCCCCAGACCAAATTTCAAAAAGAAAAAAAAGGAAAAAAAGAAAAAAAATAAAAAAAGGAAAGGAAAAGAAAAGAAAAAGAAGAAAAAAAGAATAAAGGAAATTTTCTAAAAAAAAGTCCAAAAATTTTTCAAAGAAGAAAATCTAGGAAAAATTTTTTAATTTTTTAAGGGAAAAGTGAATTAATCTGAACATTTTCTGTGAAAAATATCTGTCAATCTTATTATGAATTTTGGCATAAACTTATTAATTAGAATATGCTTTTTTTGTATAGAAAAATCTTACAGGATCTTAATTTGGTTTATATAAAAATTTTTTGTCTTCTACATAGCAATGTTGATAGTCGAACTTACATATGTAAAACTATTTTAATTTTTTTTTTCTAAAGAAAAAACTTTTTCTAAAGAAAAAATTCTCAGAATCTGAGACCTTTTTATGTGAAAAAGGTTTAAAATTTATTTATAGGAGAAAGGTCTCAAAAGAATTTTTCTTTGGAAAAAAAGTCTCAGAATTTCTGAATTTGAGACTTATTTTAAGGAAAAAGGTCTCAGAATCTGAGTCTTTTTTAAAAAGAAAAAGGTCTTAAAGTCTGAGACTTTTTATTGTTGAAAAATAGTCTCAGAATTTGAAACTTACTGAATTGGTAGAAGGTCGCAGAATCTGAGACTTTTTCAACGGGAAAAAGGTCTTAGAATCTAAGACTTTTTTATAGGAATAAGGTCTCCGAGTCTCAGAAAAATGTCTCAGAATCTCAGACTTTTTCTATAGGAAACAGGTCTCAGAATCTATGACCTTTCTATAGGAAAAAGGTCTTAAAGTCTGAGACGTTTTCTATAGGAAAAACATTTCCGAATATGGGACTTTTTCTTTAGGAAAGGGTCACAGAATCTTCGACTTTTTCTATAGAAAAGGTGTCTTAGAATCGGAATAGATTTCAGAATCAGAAAAAGGTCTCAGAATCTGTCACTTCTTCTTTAAAGAAAAAGTGACAGAATTTAAACTTTTTCTGTATCAGAAAAAGCTCTCACCCAGCAGAAATAAATCGAGATTTTGGCGACACAGCATCTGTTTATAGCATACCGTAGCGCATCCAAAGAGCGCTCTTAGGGATGCAGTAAAAGGAAGGGGAAAAAGTTTTAATTTTTTTTTAAGATTTTTTATATAAAACTTATAATGTGTAATTATTTTTTGATAAAATTTCACACTAGCTTTCCTTTTTAATATTTTTAACACTTTTTGAATAAAAAAACATGAGTTTTAGACAAAGACACATGAATTGACTGCATCATTATTGCGCATTAATCAGCGCTGCAAAGAGCGCTTCAATCATAGCATCTTTGACCGCTGTTCCCAAAAAAAATCCCATAAAAAATGTGAAAATGAAAATTTCCGATATTTTTTTGATGTTCACTTCCGATTTTTTTTTTTTTTCATTTTGTTTCACCAAGCTCCTTGTCTCCCACTCTTAAAATTTTGGAACTTGATAACAGAAGGTACGAAAACTGTTAGACGAGGAAAATACGATAATGTTAAATTAACATTGTTGGTTTGACAAATAATGCTAACTTTTTATATCGAAAAAGCGCTTAATAAATTTTAAAAAAATGTATCAATTTATAATTTTTATGTTAATATTATTTAAGAAATACCTTTAAAAGTGTTTAAAACAAATTGTCAGTAAATAAAAAGTCATTGGATTTCCCGATAATCCACAAAAAAAAAACTTTTTTACAGCTAGATGAAAAAAAAACGCTAGCTTTATTCTGAAAATCGCCAAACTGCAACACTTTTTTTTGTTTATATCGAACTTAAGGGATTTTTTTTGGTTAGATCAAACGTCCAGTTCACATATCTTTAAGTATTGATAGTCTTTGGTTTCACATAAATAAAGTTTTGTAAAGTAAAACGAATGAATTTTTTTGTTATATTTTTTTAAATTTTAGTTATTTGATTTCAACTTTGAATTTACAGCATCTTTATTCTGCTTAAATCAGCTCTACAAAGATACATGAATTCACTGCATCTTTAATCTGCTTAAATCAGCGCTAAAAAGATACATGAATTTACAGCATCTTTATTCTGCTTAAATCAGCGCTCTAAAGACACGTGATTTCAGTGCATCTAAAGAGCGCTGTATCTGTGTATCCAACTAGCGCTCTAAAGTGGGACATCGCCTTAGGGAATCATGCATGAATTCAGCGCAATTGGATGCGCTCCTTTACTCAAGTTCCCCTTCCAAAAGCTGCTGAACGTTCAGCAAAATTTCTGCTGGGCAGAGTCTGAGACTTTTTCTTTAGGAAAAAGGTCTGAGAGTCTGAGCTTTTTTCTTTAGGCATAAGATCTCAGAATTTGAAACTTTTTCTTTAGGAAATGTTCTTAGAATCTGAGACTTTTTTTTATTGAAAAAAGGTCAAGAAACTAAGACTTTTTCTATAGAAAAAAGTTTGCAGAATCTAAAATTTTTTTCAGTATGAAACAAATCTAATAATCAGAGACCTCGCTATAGAAAAAATGTCTCAATAACGCTTTAAAATATGAGACTTTTTCTATAGTAAAATGTCTCAGAATCTGAGACTTTTTCTGTGGAAAAAAATTCTTAGAATCTGAAAATTTTTCTATACGAAAAAAAAAATTTCCAGACACCAAAAATGTCTCAAAATCTGATATGTTCTATGCAGGAAGAATTTTTTTCTATTAAAAAATTCTCAGATTTAGCTCTTCTTATGTATACGAAAAATATACAATTTTCTTTTAAGTTTCTTTTAAAAATATGAAAATTTTTCTATACGAAAATAGTCTTAGATTCTGAGACATTTTTCGTTAAGAAAAGTCTTACATTCTGAGAAATTTTCCCTATAAAAAATATTTTTTTCACGAAAAATGTCTCAACATCTGATGTTTTCTATGTAGGAAGAATTTCTTCTATTAAAAAATTCTCTTCTTATGTATAAGAAAAATATACAATTTTCTTTTTAAACAAATTAAAAAAAAATTGACCTAAACGAAATATGGTCATGAAAAACAAACCTCCTTCGGCAAAAACTAATAAATTTGATGATTTTATAGCTTTCCCATCACTTTTTTTTGTAAAAAAAAACGTATCCTTTTTTTTGCTCGTCAACAAAGGTTAATTTATGATTTTTTTTTCGAAGTAAAAAAAAATTTCCCCCCCCCACACCCAAAAGCTGTACCCGCCACTGATCTACACAGTAAGTTATTTTTTTGTAAAAAAAAAAAATTCAAAAAATTGTTTATAGAAATTTAAAAACATGTTTGTATCAAGTGACTTTGCAACGATGGGTAGAGTGTATGGCCAGAATGTAGTTGATTGCGGGATCGATTCCCCAAAATTTTATTAAAAATTTTTAAAAAAAATATTTCAATAGAAAAGTGTAAAAAATAACCTACGAAATCATTAATTTTTAATGTTTTCTTAGGTTATTTTTTAATGTTTAATATTTTGAGGAGGTCATTATTTTCTTTTCTAATTCAAACCATGATATTCTCATAGCACAATTTTCAAGAAAATTATTTTTTTGTTTTAAATTTGTTTATATTGGTCATTTTTGCAAGTCTTAATCGACACTTGTTCCGGAATTTGTCAGATTCCATTGTCAAAATTATTTAGCAAAAATAGAAACGATTTACTACAAAGTAGCAAACGAGTCTAGTGACAAATCGTTTGTACTAACTAAAATATTAATACATATTCGCCTCTATCCACAATGGTCATAATCTTCCCTAAAATAAAATTCCGATGTGATCTTTCAAAACATCGATACACGTCTACCAGAATCAATCGTAGTTTTGAAAAAAAGTTTGAAATTGTTGTATGGTGTAATTAATATGTACTCAAACCAAAATAAATAAAAATTCAGAAATTAAAAAAAAAGTTTTATAAAAAAAGTTGTTGATGCATAGTGTTATATGAAAATTTTTCTAAGAAATGTTTTGATGCACAGTGTAATCTAAAAATTTTGCAAGAAAAAAAGTGTCTCTCAGAATTTAAGATGTGAAAAATTCGGTGACAAATTAAACAAACTGGCGACTATAACTTGTCATACAGCCCTTTATATTCCACATTATTTCAGTGAGTGTTTGTTGTTCCCTGAATCCGATTTACAATGTGGTATTGATGTTTTTTTTGTGATGCTTATGTGGCCAGTTAAGCCTATAGATTTTTTTTAAAAAAACAATTTTTACTGTCAATGCGGCATATGTGCAATGTTGTGAAGAGACCAACATTTTCTCTGTAACAGACAGTTTTTTTTTTTTTTTTTAAAGCAGACTTTAACAAATACGGGTCAAATATGCGTAAAAGTTGTTTGGGATAAAAAAAATTTATAAACATTTAAATTTAATGCTTTTTTAAATTATTTAAATTATACATTTTCCTTTGTAACTGCAATAATCTTAAAGCTTTGCTTTAAATTACTGACTGCTATTACTTAAATTTTCTTATTTTTATCGCAACTTTTTTTTTTTTTTTTACAAGTCAAAAGTGTAAAAACGAATTGTTAATAAAACCCAGCGATAATGTCACTGATTTTATAACATTTTAATGGATTTTTCACATTTTAATGCAATAATACATGTTAAAAATAAAACCCCACGAGATTACTGAAAAATGTAAAAATAAACAAACCACCCAATAGTCATACTTGTACAACATATGAAACCGCAAACTGACTCCGTAAGAAGAAAATGAAAAAAAAAAAAATAAAACAAATAATTTTATAAACAAATTTTAAAGAAGAAAAAAAAAATACAGAAAGAAATACAATAATACGCATTCATGCGTCTTAAAAACGCATGTTGCATGCAACACAACCAACACAAATAAAAAAACAAAAATTTTTCATATATTAAACATACATTCTTTAACATATACGAATACATGAACAATAAACGTAGATTGTTTGGAAAATTATTATGACTTAATATTTTTCCCTACACTCTAATAAATTTTTGTTGAATTTTCTAGCAAAATGGTAGGAAACTGTTTTCCTACAATTATTTTGCGAAATTCTGAAACATTTTTCGTATAGAAAAAGTCTCAGATTCTAAGACATTTTTTGTTTTAAAAAACTCTCAGATTCTGAGAAATTTTTTTGTATAGAAAAAGATTCTGAGAAATTTTTCGTATAGAAAAAGTCTCAAATGCTGAGAGATTTTTCGTATAGAAAAAATCTTAGATTCTGAAACATTTTTCGTATAGAAAAATGTTTCAGAATATCTGCCTCTGATTCTGAGACATTTTTAACATGATAATGTTTTTAGGCTGGTGTCTAATTTTATAAAAGTTGCAGGACGCCACCTCAGTTTGACTATATAAGTAACAATTAACGAAAAAGAAAACAAGAATTACTATTTTCATTTTCTTAAAACCAAAAATTTTAATAACTTGGGTTTGTAACTTGGATAATAATTCACCTCGTGGCGAATAAAACCGTTTTTCACCAGCTGGTGAATTAAAAGGAACATAATTATTTTTCGACAAAAAAAATTTTTTTTTTCATAACTTTTTTTTTCATAAAATTTTTTTTTATCAATTTTTTTCCATAATATTTTTTTTTTCAATCAATTTTTTTTTCTTCAATTTTTTTTTATTTTCATAATTTTTTTTTTTTCATCAAATTTTTTTTATCATTTTTTTTTTATCAAATGTTTTTTTTTCATCAATTTTTTTTTCATCAAATGTTTTTTTTCATAATTTATTTTTTTCATCAAATTTTTTTTGTTCATCTTCGTTTATCAAATGTACATAAAACAAGTGAGAGTGTTATATTTTTTTGTGCCGAATCTTTTATACTCTCCAAAATGTAAGAACACTCACTAACGAAATGTACAGCTCTTTTGGTTTTTTAATGGAGTCCTCGACTGATTTTTCAATTCGTTTTGCATGGAATAGCAAAGTAATATAACATTATTTTTCCTAAAAAAACGTTGCTTTGGCAAGTACACCCAAATCCTCCACAAAACATTATCATGTTTTGGGCAAGAGTACAAAATTCGCCGGCATTTTTATTTAGAAAAAGTCTCAGATTCAGAGATATTTTTCATATAGAGAAAGTTTCAGATTCTGTGACATTTTTTGTATAGAAAAAGTCTCAGATTCTGAGACATTTTTCGTATTAAAAAAGTCACAGATTCGGAGACATTTTTCATATAGAAAAATTCAGATGAGACATTTTTCGTATAGAAAAAGTCTTAGATTATTTTTTGTATGGAAAAAGTCTCAGATTCTTTTACATTTTTGGTATAGAAAAAGATTTTGAAACATTTTTCATATAGAAAATGTTTCAGATTCTGTGCCATTTTTCGTATTAAAAAAGTCACAGATTCTGAGACATTTTTCGTATAGAAATGTCCATGACATTTTTTGTGGAGAAAAAGTCTCAGATACTGAGACATTTTTTATATAGAAAAAGTCTGAAATTTTTAGACATTTTTTGTATAGAAAAACTCACAGATTTTATTACATTTTTGGTATTGAACAAGTCTGAGATTCTAAAACATTTTTCGTATAGAAAAAATCTCTGATTCTGAACCATTTTTGGTGTAGAAAAAGTCTTTGTTTCTGATACATTTTTCGGATAGAATAATGTTTCAGGTTTGTGAGACATTTTTCGTATAGAAAAGTCTCTGATTCTGAGACATTTTTTGTATAGAAAAAGTCTCAGATTCTGAGACATTTTTTGTATAGAAAAAGTCTCAGATTCTAAGACATTTTTTTGTATAGAAAGTGTCTCAGATTCTGGGACATTTTTCGCATAGAAAAGTCTCTGATTCTGAGACATTTTTTGCATAGAAAAAGTCTCAGATTCTGAGACATTTTTCGTATAGAATAAGTCTCAAATTCTGAGGCATTTTTGGGGAAGTCTCAGACATTTTTCTATACGAAAAATGTATCAGAATCCGAGACTTTTTCTATACGAAAAATTTCTGAGATTTTTCTATACGAAAAATGTCTCAGAGTCTGAGATTTTTTCTATACGAAAAAGTCTCAAGTTCATAGACATTTTTCGTATAGAAAAAGTCTCAGATTCTTAGACATTTTTGTATGGAAAAAGTCTCAGATTCTAAGATATTTTTCGTATTGAAAACGGTCACAAATTCTGAGACATTTATTGTATGGAAAAAGTCTCAGATTCTAAAACATTTTTCGTATAGAAAATGTTTCAGATTCTGAGAAATTTTTCTTATAGAAAAAGTCTTAGATTTTTTTTAGTATACACTCAAAAAATTATGTCATTAACTGTTTGTAGTTTATTTTAAAAAGTAATTTATTTTTGTTCTGTAAGTAAAAACTACTGATTATTCTTTAAGTTTTTAATGAATTTTGTAAGTAATTTTTTTTAAAATTGTTGGTATTTTTTAATGTGATACACTTAGAAAATTAAGTAAGTTACTACATGTTAGTTGTTTGTATATTTTACAGTAGTTAGTTGTTTTCAACTACAAAGTCAGTTATTTTTGTATGAAAGATATCAAACAACTATTTCTGTTAGTTATTTTAAGTCGTTTTTTTGAATAACTAACAAAAAAGTACTGTAATGTAGTAACAGTTATTTAAAGTAGTTAATTTTATTTTTTGATCTCTGAAAAATTTTCAAAGATTTAAAAAAAAAAAAAAAAATCGTTTTTTTTATTTTTCACAACTTTTTTTTTAAAAAACTCTTGGAAAAAATTTGGTCTTAATTTTTTTTTTCTGAAAAATTTTTTGAAAAAAAAAATTATATATTGTTTATTTTTACTACAAATTAGTTGTTTTGACTACAAATGTTAGTAATTTTTACTACATAAGTCAGTTGTTTTTTGTTAGTTAAAATAACTAACATTGTTAGTTGATTTAACTGAAAAAGTAGTTGACCCCAAAACAACTTACAAAGCAGTTATTTTAACTGACATTTTCAGTTGATTTTACTAACATAATTTTTTGAGTGTATCATTAGTTTTTACCTACACAAGTAGGATATTTTTTTGTAGAAAAAAAATTCAAAAAATTATTTATAGAAATATAAAAACATGTTTGTATCAAGTGACTTTGGCACGATGGGTAGAGTGTCTGGTCAGAATGTAGTTGATTGCGGGATCGATTCCCCAAAATTTTATTAAAAATTTTTAAAAAAATATATCAATAGAAAATTGTAAAAAATAACCTACGAAATCATTAATTTTTAATGTTTTCGTAGGTTATTTTTTTGGAATTTGTTGGTAAAAATAACAGAACTATCATTAATTTTTAATGTTTTCGTAGGTTATATTTTTTTTTTTTGAAAAAAAGTTTTAAATTGTTTCACAGTGAAAATTAAAGCGTTATCAGTTTATGAAAGTTCCTCTAACGACCCTCGTATATTTATACGTTCCACACAGCAATATTTTTCAATATTATTTTCTTTATATTTATTTCTTATGAATGTTTGTGTGTGTATAAAATTCGCTACTTTTTGCGCTTCAAAAAACCGTGTATATGAAAATTAACACACCTTTTTTATAATTATAAGCCGGCATTTGGTGTGTTCTTATGGTGTAGTTCACTAATATATTCATATGTTCATGTGTATTTAAGATCGGATATGGGTATTTCATGTTGAAAATTCAATTTCATATTTTTTTTCATACTGGCGACAATTTTCTTATTGTTTGAGTGTTATATGAAAAATAGTTATGTATAAAATATTTTTTATCCACTACACAGAAAATAATATCGTATATTTTAGTTCGATTTAATTTTTAAATGTTTTTTAATTTGAAGTCAATTAAATAATTAATTGGTTTAATTAAAATTGTAATTAAATTTTAAACTTGACAACATATAAACTTCTTTTTTGTTTTATGTCAAAAATCATTTTAAGGTCAGATGAGCATTTGTTATAGTTTTTTGTTGACGTTTTTCAAGCCCCTTTGATAAATAAGTAAAAACTTCAGTGGGTCATAAAAAAAGTGTAAAACCATTTTGTTTATTTAATGGTCTACTTTCATTTGACATTGGATTCATTGATTTCCTGATCCTTGGCCCAAATGCAGGGACTATTTTCATTTTGCATTGGATCCATTAAAGCTCAAAGTGATGATCCAAAATTTTTTGCACACTGTTATTGATAAGTGATCGATTGTATAAAGTTTTAGGGATGCCTGTCCTTCCATCTGTGGAAGACACGATAAAATCGAAAATGAAAGAGCTACACTCAAAATATTTTGTAGGCAAAAACAAATGAAAAACACATTTAAAATCAGTGAATAAACAATTGAAAACCATCCCAGTAATTATTCATTAGTTTTAACAAACATCAACATTTATTTTTTACTGTTGACAAAATTTTCTAAAATAAATAATATTAAACATTAAAAAATTACGGTTTCTTCATTATTTTTTACCAACAAATTCTAAAAAAAATAACCTACGAAAACATTAAAAATTAATGATAGTTCTGTTATTTTTACTAACAAATTCCAAAAAAAATAACCTACGAAAACAATAAAAATGAAAGATTTCGTAGGTTATTTTTTACAATTTTCTATTTAAATATTTTTTTAAAAAATTTTAATAAAATTTTGGGGAATCGATCCCGCAATCAACTACATTCTGGCCAGACACTCTACCCATCGTGCCAAAGTCACTTGATACAAACATGTTTTTATATTTCTATAAATAATTTTTTAAATTTTTTTTTCTACAAAAAAATAACCTACTTGTGTAGGTAAAAAATAATGATATCTCATTAAAAAATACCAACAATTTAAAAAAAAAAATTACTTACACAAATCATTAAAAATTTAAAGAATAATCAGTTGTTTTTACTTACAGAACAAAAATAAATAACTTTAAAAATTAAATGTTAATGAAAGTCTTTATTTTATTTTTGAAACAAAGGACAGAAGTAGTCATAAATAAAAACTGAACATCAAACAAATGTTTTTTCTTTTAAAAACGACTAAACGTAAATTTTTTTTAAATAAACTACAAACTGTTAATGACATAATTTTTTAAGTGTACCCTTTTGCAGGACTACGACTTATGGTCATAGGCTGGTTAAATTCGAAGATGGGCAAAATAAGACTTTAAACCCTTTATATCCAGACATTTTTTTTGAGCTGAAAGAAAAACATTTTTTTTCTGGGTCCAAGTGCAGGACCTTGAACTTTTTCTGACATCAAGTTGTTTCATTTGCTTAACAAATATACAAAAATATAAAAAGTTTTACGTTTTGTCGTTTTTAAAAGAAAAAACATTTGTTTAATTTTCAGTTTTTTTAAATGACTATTTCTGCTCTTTGTTTGAAAAATAACAACATAAAAATAAAGACTTTCATTAGCATTCCATTTTAAAGTCATTTATTTTTGTATTGTAAGTAAAAATAAGTGCCCCTTTCCACAAGAAAACAAAAAGCCTATTTTAACAAAATTTTTATTTTAAATTTCATATTTTCAATACATTTTTTGAAAGTCGTTTTTAAAAACAAAAACAATTAGTATGGAAATAAAATTAAAAGCTGATTTTAAATATATTTTATTTTTATACCCTCCACTCTAGTGATAGAGGGTATATATAAGTTTGTCATTCCGTTTGTAACACCTCGAAATATTGGTCTAGGACCCCATAAAGTATATATATTTATGATCCTCTATCGATTTTAAGTCGATCTAGCGATGTCCGTCCGTCCGTCCGTCCGTCCGTCCGTCTGTCTGTCTGTCTGTCCGTCCGTAGAAAACA
The DNA here is from genome assembly GCA_963921195.1 of Pegoplata infirma. Lineage (NCBI taxonomy): Eukaryota > Metazoa > Arthropoda > Insecta > Diptera > Anthomyiidae > Pegoplata > Pegoplata infirma. The sequence goes on along the minus strand of OY992536.1, from coordinate 226,060,184 downwards.
CGCTAACTTTTGAAAGACTTTACAGAGGCTACTGAAGTTTGGCATATATGTTTGTCATTTACCTGGTCAGGTTGGTATTGCAATCCAGCCAAATCGGTCCAGTGGTTCAAAAGTTATGAGCAAAAGAGTAAATTTCGGCAAGGGTGTTTCGCGAATTTACGAGATAAAATACACGATAACTTTCGAAAGACAATGATGAGACTACTGAAGCTTGGCAAGTATCTTTGGCGTTCCCCGGGTCTGTTTGGTATTAAATTTCAGCTCAATCGGTCCAGTGGTTCAAAAGTTATAAGCAAAACCCTGAGTTTCAGATTAGTTTCATATAAAATGCCACGTGTTTTAACAAGTTTTAAAAGCATTGGTGGTAACTAAACAATGCTTTTCAAACTAGTTTAATTTTAAAGCAATGCTTTTTAAACTTGTTTAGTTTTAAAAGCATTGGTAACTTAAAAATTACACTCGAAAAAAATTTTACACTCAAAACAAATTTTACACTCAAAAAAATTTTACACTCAAAAAAAAATTTACACAAACAAAATTTAGTTTTTTTTACAAAAATGGCAATATTTTGTGTACATACGTACGTGCATTCACTCAGAAATATTTTTACAGAAAAAAAAATTTACACTCAAAAAAAAAAAAATTAGTAATTTTTCTTTTTAAAAAAACAAAATGACAAAAAAAGAGTTTTTTACTCAAAATAAAATATTTCTAATCAAAATTGTTAATTTTTTCACGTTAAAAAATGTACTACCCTTTAAAAAAATGCATTGTGGAGGGTATTCATAGATTCGGCAAAGTCGAATTTAGCTTTTCTACTTGTTCTATTGTAAGGATGAGTGATTCTTCTTTAATTTTTAATGATTTGTGTACGTTATTTTTTTTTTTAAATGTTGGCATTTTTCAAGGAGAAATCATTAATTTTGATTTTTTTGTAGAAAAAAAAAAAATCAAAAAATTTATTATAGAAATATATAAGCATGTTTGTACCAAGTGACTTTGGCACGATGCACAGTGATTCGTTTCATTGGCAAAAATCAAAAAAAAAAGTATGTCTTCAATGTTGATGATTTTTTTTATTTTTACAGTTTAATAGTAAACTAAAAGAAATATGTACTTTTCTGATTTTTAAGAAGTCATATGTTGCCACAAGAGGGCGCTAAAGTATGTAAATTCAACGCTATTGTGTTAAAACCTAAAAATTGTTTTTTTTAGGTTTACTAAAATAATTATGAAAAATCGAATTTTGAAGAAATCAACGAACTTTTTTTTGCAAAAGTTACTTTAATATATTAGCTAAATGTTGTATTTGCATTTTTTTAGAATTAATCTTAAAATACATTTTTGTATTGCTCTGAAATCTATATTTTTTCTACCGAATTCCCAAAAATTGACAAATTTTGATGGAATGCATAAAAAAAGTTCGTGAGTCAAAAAATTATTTTTTTCGCTTTTTCGAATAGCTCGGACTATGGTTTATAAGGCAAAACAATAAAAATAACTAAGTTTTTGTCTGAAGTTGGAAAAAAGTTAGGTTTTTTTTGTGTCTTTATTTAATTTTTTTCAAAAGCTATATTATTAATGGAAAAAATATTAAAAAAAAAATTTAATATTAAGTATTTTTTCTTTACACATTGATATATTATATAGTATTCTGTAAAAATATAATAAAAAATCAGAAAAAAATATGCAGTACGTGGGCCGTTTTGCTTTAAAAGTTATCTATGACTTTTACTAAAATCCCCAAAATCACCAAATTTTAATGGCCTTCATAAAAAAAGTTCGTGAATAAAATTTTTTTGTTTTTCATTTTTTTTGTAGCTTTAACTATGTTTTATAAGATCAAAAAATAAAAATAACTAAGTTTTTTTTTTTAAGTTGAAAAAAAAAATTTTTAAAAAATCGAAAATTGGATTATTTTTTTTTTTATTTATTTTATGTACTGTAAATAAAATTAAAAAAATACATCAACATTTTCGTGTTTTTTTATATAAAGGGATTTATTGTATTGTATACCATAAATTTATAGTAAAAAATTCGATGAAGTAAGTATACAGTGGGCCATTTTGCTTTAAAACCAGTATTTGATTTTCGTTGGTATCCCAAATCAAAACCAAATTTTTTTTTGAGATACATAAAAAAAGTTCGTACTCAAAAATTATTTTTTATTGATTTTTTTAACATCCTGGACTGTTTTCTATACAATCAAATAATAAAAATAACTAAGTTTTTGAAAAAAACGAAAAAAAAAAAAAAAAATTTAGTACCAAAAAAAAATTTTTTTTTTAGTTTTTTGTTATTAACGGGTTATATACTTAGAAATAAAGCAAGTATTAAACGAGTTTACTTAAAACTTATTTTGAATAAATTTATTTTCGTAATGCAACAGGAAATAAGTGTTGTGAATGTTTTGTTTTTGCAGTTATTATGTATTTTTATATTTTGACTATATTTAAAAAAAGGATCTATTAACAGCTTTTTTGTTACAGCAAGTAACTCAACGAAATTTGGCACACTTATTAACGTTATTTGATCTAATCTATATTAAAAATTTGATAGCAATTGAAAGATTTTTAAAATAGTTACAGCGATTTTAAGAAAAAGGATATATGGCAGCCACGCGAGTCCTTGCTCAGATTAAAATACAAATGTTGTACGTCGATGGTTATCTAAATTTCTAAGACAATAACTAAGTTAAGTAATTTTATATCAAGTTTTGTGGCTAAAACTCCACTTTTAAATTTCAGGATATACGATAGGTACAAATGTCCTTCGACCGATTTGCTCAAAATTTTTATTTTTTTTCTATTAACTAATTTTGTGCTTGCGTACCAAATTTGGAAAATCGTTGACAACTCTTTCTATTTTATTTTTGTGATTAAAATATATTAACACTTTATTGCAGTTTTTAAAAAGGATATATAAATAACTTTTGTTTTACAGAACCGATTTCAGCGAAATTTGGCACACACATTGACATCACTTATTCAAATTTTTACAAAATATTTCAAGAGTATCGAGTAATTTTTGAGCGATTTACAATTTTTTTAAGAAAAAGGATATATGGCAGCCACACGAGTCCTTGCTTCAATCTTGAAAAAAGTTTACACATAAAATACTGTATCAAAATTGATAACATTGACAAAATTTGGGAATTTTGTGGCCATTTTTGTAGTTTTAATCACATATTTAAGTTTCAGGATATATGGGGGGTAGGCGTGTCCTTGCTCCGATTTTTCCAAAAACTCGTTTTTTTCTTGACTAGATAATTAAATGCTTGTGTTCCAAATTTCAGAAATCTGCGACCAATATTCTATTTTTGCCCACTCGATATATGGGAACGAATCACTGTGCGATGGGTAGAGCGTCTGGCCAGAATATAGTTGATTGCAGGATCGATTCTCCAAAATTTTATTAAAAATTTTTAAAAAAATAATTTAATAGAAAAATTGTAAAAAATAACATACTTAATCAATAATTTTTAATGTTTTCGTTGGTTTTTTTTTGGAATTTGTTGGTAAAAATAACAGAACTATCATTATTTTTAATGTTTTCGTAGGTTTTTTTTTTCAAATTTGTTGGTAAAAAAGAATGAAAAAAACGTAATTTTTTAATGTTTAATTTTATTTATTTTAAAAAATTTTGTCAACAGTAAAAAATAAATGTTTTTGTTAAAAAAAAAATGAATAGTTACTGGTATGGTTTTCAATTGTTTATTCACGGGTTTTAAATGTGTTTTTCATTTTTTTTGCCTACAAAATATTTTGAGTGTAAATCGATGTTTTTTTTGCTTTGCCTGGATTATTTGAACATCATTGTCATGCAAAATCTAAATCAGAATTTTTATAAAAATGATCACAATGTGTATTGTACAAAAGTTAAAAAATATGATTTGCCAACGGTCAACTAATTATATTTCTATCGAGAAAAATAAATCAATTGTCAAAATTATTGTTTTATTTTCTGGCACAATTTATAAACAACATTGCAAAATTTTTTAAAAAAATAAAATTTTATCGAAACATTTTTTAATAAAAAAATGTTTTTTTTTTTTTAAACATTAAGCAATTATAAACATCGCCCCCACACATACAACATTGCTTTGTTTGTATAGCTGGGCCTTTTTCTATAAATCATTCAGTAAACATATTATAGCTGTTATCTTGATTTCATTAATGATTTAATTAAAAATTTAATTTATTTTTTTTTTGTTTCTTCAAATCGATAAACAAATTCTTATGCACGCTAATTCAAACAATTTATTAACTATAAATAAGAAAAAAAAAATAATACCGAGATTTTTTTTATAAAAAAAAATAAAAAAAATTAATACAAAATTATATTGTGCATAATGCTTATTTATGTACTATTTTTTCAATTTAATTTTCAAAGAAATTAAAAAAAAAAAATAAAAATAAAATCACTTTATCTCCAAAGAAGATTTTTTTTTATATTTTTCCCCTCATTTTGCATGGCGTGCAATTATGTGTGGATTTAACAATTATTTTTTTTTGGTTTTTAATCATATTTAAATAAATTATTTTTCATTTCATGCTTTAATAAACGGCTTAAAAAATTTAACTCAAACAAAAAAAAATATAAACATGATTTACCATAATAATACGAATAAATGCTGCCAAATGTACAGTGAGGGGCAAAAGTTAATAAGAGATTTATACAAAACAGATTATCTTATTACACTGTACTAGAGATGGGCGCGTGAGTGACTTTTTGCTCACACTCACGACAGGATTTTTCCAATCACGCTCACTCACTGACGAGCATATTTTTACAACTCACACTCACTCACTTACTCACACTCACTCACTTACTCACACTCACGTGAGACTCACACTCACGCAACTCTTAATTATACAAAAATAAAAAAATTAAAATTTTAAATATCAAACAAAATTATAAGTAAAATTTAAAGTGTAAATTTACAGTTTTGCCAATTTTTACAACATTTGTTGGCTTTTTTTTTGTGACAAAAGGAAATGTGAAACGAAAATAAATCACGCAAACTCACGCAAGAAAATCGACTCTCGCACACTCACTCGCGTGCTCACGCGTGATTCACGTGAATCACGCACTAATCTGCTCTACACTGTACAACACGAATTTGTATCTTGAATTAGAGCCTACGGTCAGTACCGTAGTTTGAGTTCGTTAAAAAAATATATATTGTCTCCTAAAATGTTTCTGAGGCATCCAGGCTGAGGTTCTGGCTTCTTCACCTTGCACTTTGGGATACCTGAAAGATCCTAATGGGGGGTGGTCTCCTCCAGTGGAGAGTCGCTGGATCTCCTTTAAAACACGCATTTTCAGGGCAATTCCATGACGCCGTTTCAAGCTTTGGAACGTTCTGACGCCCAAGCATCTGAAATTGCTTCGGAAATAATAAATATGCCAACATTAATCTGTGCGATAAAAAGCTTCAGGCCCTATAAATCCCCGGGACCTGATGGTATAATCCCGGCTGAGTTGCAGCAAGTGTCGGACTATATAGCCCCGTTGCTGTATAATCTATACACAGCATGCATCAACTGGTCGTATATTCCTTTAAAATGGAGGGATACCAGAGTCGTATTTATCCCGAAGGCTGGGAAAAGTTCCCACACAGCTCCGAAGGATTTCAGACCAATTAGTCTGTCTTCTTTTTTGTTAAAGACAATGGAACGAATGATAGACTCATATTTGCGTAGAGTGATTGACCCGAGGTTGCTTTCGACAAAGCAACATGCATACAGCAAGGGTAGATCAAGAGAAACAGCTCTGCATTAGCTCGTTGGTACCATCGAGAGATCGCTTTTGGTAAAGGAGTACACTATGGTGGCCTTTCTTGATATAGAGGGGGCTTTTAATAATGTCATCCCAGACTCGATAATTTTGGCATTGTCTGGTCTAGGAGTAAAGCGTGGGATCGTTTTAATTGTGGAAAACCTACTTGCCAATAGACGTATAACGTCTGAATTGGGAGCGTCCGTCATATCTCGATTTGTTAATAGGGGCACACCACAAGGAGGTGTTCTTTCGCCGCTTCTTTGGAACCTGGCACTGAATTCAATGCTGCTATCTCTAGAATCAATTAATGATTTTTGAGAGAAAAATATTGAGAAGAATCTTTGGCCCAATTAAAGAAACAGATAATACTTACAGAAGTAGATATAACGACGAACTGGATCAACTTATACATGGTGAAAATATTGTGCGATATATAAAATCACAAAGAATACGCTGGCTTGGCCATGTATGCCGCATGAATGAGGACAGAGTTGTGAAGAAAGCAATGACATATAAAATCAAAGACAAGAAGAAGCAAGGCAGACCCGCAAAACGATGGATAGATGATGTTGAGTGTGACTTAAAGCGCTTAAATGTCAATAACTACAAACAACTAGCAAACAACCGACTAGCTTGGAGGAAAATTGTGGAGGAAGCTAAGGCTCACATCGAGCTGTAATGCTGTCAATGATGATGATGATCTCTAGAAGCACGTGGTTGTCATGTTGTCGCATATGCTGACGATGTCGCGATAGCGGTAAAGGGGAAGCATCTGCCAACATTGATGGACATTCTTCAGGGTTCTCTGAAAGATCTGTCTAAATGGGCAAGAGACTGTGGTCTAGGAGTTAATCCAAGTAAAACAGAGCTTGTTCTGTTTACAAGGAAAAATAAGATTCCTGCTTTTGATCCTATTTCTCTGGACGGCACTGAAATCACCTTCTCAGATGGAGCCAAGTATCTTGGAGTATTTCTAGATAGGAAGTTGAATTTCAGGCGTAACATTGAGGAACGGGTGAGAAAAGCAACGATTGCTTTATATTCCTGTAAAAGGGCCATTGGAAAACGATGTGGTTTTAGCCCTCAAGTCGTTCATTGGATCTATACAGCAGTGGTGCGTCCAATTTTGCTGTATGGAATCATTGTCTGGTGGCCTGCTTTAGAAACAAAAGCGAACTTTATCACGAAGGTACAGAAAATGGCGTCGATGTGCATCACTGGTGCTCTTCGTACTACACCTACGGCTGCATTAGAAATCCTCCTTCACCTGATACCATTGGACATATTGGGTATTCAGTATGAGGCTGCGTCGGCAATTCGACTTAATAGCACGCTGCAATGGAGGAGCAGCGATTGTGGCCATAGTGCGATCTTGAAGAAGATAACAATAACACAAAATGTGGACTGTGTTCCCTCTTTGAGCCTCTTTGAGCGCCACTTTACCACTATGATACCATCCAGGGAGTCTTGGATGGGGGATACTCCGGGTAGTGGAGCTACCATAAATTTTTACACAAATGGATCGAGGCTGCACGAACAAGTGGGCTTTGGAGTCTATTCTGAAGAGCTTGGGTTGAGCCTGGCTCGTAGATTGCCAGATCATTGCAGTGTTTACCAGGCAGAGATGCTGGCAATAAAGGAAGTGGCTGACTGGTTGAGCTGCAATGTCTTGTCTACAACCGCAGTCAACATCTATACTGACAGTCAAGCCGCGGTCAAGTTTCTGGATTCAATGTTTCTGAAAACAAGATCTGCCCTTAACTGCCGCACGTCTTTAAATGAGATGGCCAAGCAGTTTAACATACGACTGATATGGGTCCCAGGGCACAGAGACATTCCAGGGAATTGCAAAGCCGATGAGTTTGCAAGACTAGGAACTACTTTACAGGTTCCAACAGAATTGGAATGTGTTGGTATGCCTCTAGAAACTTGCAAGCAAAACCTACGGCTTTGTTCTGTGACGGAGACTAATCAAAGATGGGCAAATGGATGGACGTGTGAGACAACATGACTGATTTGGCCTTCTCTTAGTCAGGGGCGCACAAGTGAGCTGATATCGCTTCCAAGAGGAGAGATTTCGACGGTGGTTTCTACAATTACCGGACACTGTCTTATAGGGAAGCACGCAGAGCGGTTAAACGTGCCGTCGAATGACTTTTGCCGAAGTTGCATGGATGAAGAGGAGTTGGAAACTATCGAACACTTTATTTGCTATTGCCCGGCACTTTCTGGTCAGAGACTTGCTTCACTGGGATCTAGGGAGCTGTACGATCTTTCTGATTTGTCGGATGTCAAAATTCAACATCTAAAGCGGCCATCAGACGGCAGACAAATCTTACAATTTATCTATCGACCGAATGCAAATTTCTCGTGTAATGGCAGGTTGTACAACTTGTCAACCAACCGTTGAAAATATCAAATTTTTTTGATATTTTGGCTGGTCGGCTAACAAGTTGTACAACTTGTTGTTGAGTGTAATTTCATTCCATCCAACCGCCTTATTAATAATATGTGTTCGAATGTTTGTTCGCAGATATTTTTATAAAAAAAAATGAGCGGTTGGAAGAAAATTGGTTGACATGTTAGCTAATGTAATTCAAAACCATTTTTTGGTTGTTAAACAAATTGTAAGATTTGTCTGCCGTCTAAGGGGCGCTTAAGGAGTTTCATAAGAAGCTCAAACTGGTTTAACGATAGGGACTAGTAGGGAAACCTATTACGGTCCCGTGGTATCACAATGGACCTCAGAGTCTACGTGTGTTGACGTAAAACGTCAGCAGCCACTTACAACCTAACCTAACCCCTAAAATGCAAAAGGCCCTAAGTAACATTTTATTAATTCTACAGGAGAAGCAAAAAACAGTATTGAATAAAATTTTTAATTTGTTAATAACTTCGCTGGTTTGATTGAATTAGGCTAAAATTTTGTGCGGACGTACGTTATGTTAATATGTATCAAAATTAATCACAAAATGATTTAAAATTGAATTTCTAGTTACGTTCATTGGCGATTTAGCAATACACATGTTTAAAATTTTTGGCAATAAAAAATTTTTGTTATGTGAACCTAATTTTTTGTAAGTACGTGTAGGTTAATAAAATACACTAGAATCAATCAAAATACCGATTTTGAATTTTTTGTTAGTTAGGGCGTTTAGCATTTTAGGTGACGATATGTTCTTATGAGTGGCTTTTTTCCTTTTACTTTTGATTTTCCCAAGTTTCTGGGCAAATTTTTATTTTACTACATTATTTACAGACGTAATTCGGAAAAGATGAATTGTAATTCGAAAATTCTATTTATACCCTACACCACTCTGTGTAGGGTATAATGAGTTTGTGCTGATGTTTGTAACTACCCTAAATATTGGTCCTAGACGTACCTTCAAGTATACCGATCGACTCAGAATTACTTTTTGAGTCGATTTAGCGATGTCCGTCCGTCTGTCAGTCCGTCAGTCTGTCCATTTATTGACTTAAGCACGATACAGGTCGCAATTTTCAATCAATTGGCTTGAATTTGGAAACTTAAGCATCCTTCGGCCCAGGGACAAAGCCTATTAAAATTGAAGAAAATCGGTCCATGTCAAGACCTAGCCCCATACAAACGCCCCCTTTGGATTCGGCTAAAATGTCCCTACCGTATTATAATAGATATCGCTTTGAAATTTTGTATGCGAGAATCACCACTCCAAATTTCAAAGGAATCGGGTGAGTCCTTCTGGTAGTCCCCATACAAACCGCCCTCCCAATATTCACACACTCAAAATATTTTGTAGGCAAAAACAAATCGTCGCTGCGCCTAAAAATGGAGTCATGTGTTTTGGGGCAAGTGTTCAGGAGAGCAAAAAAACTGTTTATTTTCGTCCCTTCGCGATATTTTTTAAAAGTTTGTTCTACAAAAAATTCTTGTACCGATATGCTATCCACATACTGCAAAAAAATTATGAAACATTTAGCGGTTTTCCAATGGTGCAGAAATTTTCAAAAAACATACACATAACTCCTTTTTTAAGTACTTTTTGGAACAAAATTTAAATAAATGGAAACATTTTTTACACATAACTCCTTTTGCTTATAAAACCATTCTTATTGTTAATTTCTTTTCGAGAGGGACAAAGACTAAAAATAGTTTGTTGGCGGTTTAAAGCGACATTAGTTAGACAAGGTCCTTAAAATTTTGATATTTAAAAGCTCTTCACTAAACAGCGAACAACAGATTTTTCGCAAAACTGATGCTAGTTTTTTGTTTTTTCTTGTAAATATTTAAGATCTTTGACATAAATTGACATCTGCGAAAGATGCTGTACTTAAGATACTAAAATTTACCGCCATCAATGATTTAATTGCTTTCACAAGCCCTTATTACCAGCCATTTAGGATTAAGATAACAGGATGAAAATTTGCAAATATTTTCCAAAAAATCTTGACAAATTCATTCAAAATACTTGGATGCTATGTATGAACCTCATATTACTAAAATAGTGGTCCATTTTGTCACGTGCTGTTACTTTTTTATCAAAAAAAGTTATGTGTAGCTTAACACATAACTCCTTTTTAGACCTTTTTTTAGTATGACGAACACATAGCTCCTTTTACTAACTTTTGAACCAATCAAGATATCAAAAAACGGTTTAGTGAGTAATAGTATGACCAATAGGGGATCAGAAAGATGTAATAAAAAAAAATTTAAAAAACTACACATGACTCCATTTTTAGGCGCAGCGACGAAATGAAAAACACACTTAAAACCAGTGATTAAACAATTGAAAACCATCCCAGTAATTGTTCATTTGTTTTAACAAACAGCAACATTTATTTTTTACTGTTGACAAAATTTTCTAAAATAAATAACATTAAACATTAAAAAATTACGTTTTTTTCACTCTTTTTTACCAACAAATTCGAAAAAAATAACCAACGAAAACATTAAAAATTAATGATAGTTCTGTTATTTTTACCAACAAATTTCAAAAAAATAACCTACGAAAACAATAAAAATTAATCAGCCTTACTACAAGAAAATAAAATAAATTTAAAATGAGCTTTTAATTTTATTTCCATACAAATTGTTTTTGTTTTTAAAATCAACTTTCAAAAAATGTATTGAAAATTTGAAATTTAAAATAAAACTTTTGTTAAAATAGACTTTTTGTTTTCTTGTGGTAAGGGCCTATGATTTCGTAGGTAATTTTTTAAAATTTTTTATTGAAATATTTTTTTAAAAATTTTTAATAAAATTTTTGGGGAATCGATCCCGCAATCAACTACATTCTGGCCAGACACTCTACCCATTGTGTCAAAGTCACTAGATACAAACATGTTTTTATATTTCTATAAATAATTTTTTGAATTTTTTTTCTACAAAAAAATAACCTACTTGTGTAGGTTAAAACTAATGATATTTCATTTTCGCAAATTTCACAAATCATTAAAAATCAAAAGAATAATCAGTAGTTTTTACTTACAGAACAAAAATAAAAGACTTTAAAAATTAAATGTTAATGAAAGTCTTTATTTTTTAGTGTGTTATTTTTGAAACAAAGGACTGAAGTAGTCATTAATAAAAACTGAACATCAAACAAATGTTTTTTCTTTTAAAAGTGACTAAACGGAAAACTTTTTAAATAAACTACAAACAGTTAATGACATAATTTTTTGAGTGCATAATTCCCTCAAAATTCATAAAAAAATGTGTACTTAAGTAACCTTATCAAATCGGAATATAATTGGACCATTTCTGGACTTAGTCCGCCATATAAAAATTTGGACAGATATTCAGTTAAATCGGTCAATTGACAAAAAAATAAACCAATTCCACTAAAATTTGACCTGTGCGTGTTTTCTACACTACATAAAGATCTAATTAAAAATGTATACTTAAAAAAATTTACACTAAATAAAAATATGAGAGCAAAAACAGTTATAAAACAAATTACTCAAATTAAATTATTCAACCACTTTTATTCCACACTGTACATACAATTGCAACTGTTAGTACTTAACTATTCACGTGTATATTGTTTGGGGCAGCATGCATAATTATTTTGCTTACAGAAAAACAATAAAGTTAAATGAAAACAAAAAAAAAAAAAATCATTTGGTTTAATATTATTTAATTTTAAACTTTTGATTGTTCATGGCTGTGTTTTTTTTTTATTTATTTTTTAAACAGTTTTTTCACATTTATTAAATTAAACAAAAAAAAATTAATGAAAATGGTTTTTTCCTCCCGTTATTAATATTTTTACACATGCATCTCTTTAACAAGTAAATAGTTGTAAAATATTTATATAATTAAAATATTTTATTATGCATTATAATTTTTATTTAATTTTTTTTTTTTATATATAAATTTGATTTTTTACTATGCCCTTGACTTTAAATTCACACTAAAAAATTAACTTACATTTAAAAATGTAAATAAAAACAATGTTTAATGGCAATTGAAGGTAATTTTTGTTTAATTTGTGGTTAATATAATGCAAACAAAAAAAAAATTATTCATTAAATATTTTTAATTACATGAATTTTATATGCAGAAAATATTATTAAACATTTTTTTTTTAATTAAGGAGCATAATTTAATAAATGTTTTTTTTTTTATTTTAATAATAACACTGTGCAACACGAATTTGTTTGTTGAAAGAGACAAAAAATGAGATTATAACTTTTAACATTATACACTCGATGACCTTAAAATTTCTTGCAGTGTATTTATTTGATTTTTTTTTTTTTTAAATTTGTTACACTCAAAATATTTTGTAGGCAAAAACAAATGAAAAACACACTTAAAACCAGTGAATAAACAATTGAAAAACATCCCAGTAATTATTCATTTGTTTTAACAAACATCAACATTTATTTTTTACTGTTAACAAAATTTTCTAAAATAAATAACATTAAACATTAAAAAAATTACGTTTTTTTCACTCTTTTTTACCAACAAATTCGAAAAAAATAACCAACGAAAACATTAAAAATTAATGATAGTTCCGTTATTTTTACCAACAAATTTCAAAAAAATAACCTACGAAAACAACAAAAATTAATGATTTCGTATGTAATTTTTTACAATTTTTTATTGAAATATTTTTTTAAAAATTTTTTATAAAATTTTTGGGGAATCGATCCGGCAATCAACTACATTCTGGCCAGACACTCTACCCATCGTGCCAAAGTCACTTGATACAAACATGTTTTTATATTTCTATAAATAATTTTTTGATTTTTTTTTTCTACAAAAAAATAACTGTCTTGTGTAGGTAAAAACTAATGATATTTCATTAAAAAATACCAACAATTTAAAAATTTAAATTTTTAATAAAATTTTTAATTTTTAATAAAATTTTGGGGAATCGATCCCGCAATCAACTACATTCTGGCCAGACACTCTACCCATCGTGCCAAAGTCACTTGATACAAACATGTTTTTATATTTCTATAAATAGTTTTTTGATTTTTTTCTACAAAAAAATAACCTACTTGTGTAGGTAAAAACTAACGATATTTCATTAAAAAATACCAACAGTTTAAAAAAAAATGACTTACACAAATCATTAAAAATCAAAAGAATAATCAGTAGTTTTTACTAACAGAACAAACATAAATGACTTTAAAAATTAAATGTTAATGAAAGTCTTTATTTTTTAGTGTGTTATTTTTGAAACAAAGGACTGAAGTAGTCATTAATAAAAACTGAACATCAAACAAATGTTTTTTCTTTTAAAAACGACTAAACGGAAAACTTTTTAAATAAACTACAAACAGTTAATAACATAATTTTTTGAGTGTATCAATTACGCAATATGTTTAAACCTACATACGAGGCATTCCACACCAAATGTCCCGCTACAGAAAAACATGTGTCCCGTAAATTTCTGAATAGGTTGTTTGGATAGCCCTATATGAAACTAAGAAAATTGTGTTTTTGGTTTTTTAAATTTTCAAAAACTGGGCTTAGGAGGCGTGTTCAAATATTGGAAAAATGGTCAAATTTGTGGCGAGTTGCCTTGATTAAATATTTATCGCATTAAAACGGAATGCACCACAATCTCAAAAATTTACATTCTTATTGAGTTTTGTATGGGGTATCGATTGAAAAAAAAATTTTTGGCCGGATTTTTGATAAATTGACTTTTTTAAAAAATTAAAAATTTCAGAACGGGTTCTGAAAATTTTCCAAAAAAAAAAAAATTAATGGATAGCCCATACAAAACTATATAAGAGTGTACATTTTTGAGATTGTGGTGCATTCCATTTTAATGTGATAAATATTTTATCAAGGCAACTCTTTTACCATTTTTCCAATATTTGACCACGCCTCAGCCCAGTTTTTGAAAAATTGAAAAAACAAAAACAATATTTTCTAAGTTTAATATAGGGCTATCCATACAACCTATTCAGAAGTTTACACTCAAAAAATTATGTCATTAACTGTTTGTAATTTATTTAAAAAGTTTTCCGTTTAGTCGTTTTTAAAAGAAAAAACATTTGTTTGATGTTCAGTTTTTATTTTATTATTCTTTGTTTCAAAAATAACACACTCAAAAAAAAAAAGACTTTCATTGACATTTAATCTTTAAAGTCATTTATTTTTGTTCTGTAAGTAAAAACTACTGATTATTCTTTAAATTTTTAATGATTTGTGTAAGTCATTTTTTTTAAAACTGTTGGTATTTTTTAATGAAATATCGTTAGTTTTTACCTACACAAGTAGGTTATTTTTTTGTAGAAAAAAAAATCAAAAAACTATTTATAGAAATATAAAAACATGTTTGTATCAAGTGACTTTGGCACGATGGGTAGAGTGTCTGGCCAGAATGTAGTTGATTGATTCCCCAAAATTTTATTAAAAATTAAAAAAAAAAATTTCAATAGAAAATTCTAAAAAATAACCTACGAAATCATTAATTTTTAATGTTTTGGTAGTTTGTTTTTTTGGAATTTGTTGGTAAAAATAACAGAACTATCATTAATTTTTAATGTTTTCGTAGGTTATTTTTTTCGAATATGTTAGTAAAAAAGAGTGAAAAAACGTAATTTTTTAATGTTTAATGTTTATTATTTTAAAAAATTTTGTCAACAGTAAAAAATAAATGTTGATGTTTATTAAAATAAATGAATAATTACTGGGATGGTTTTCAATTGTTTATTCACTTGTTTTAAGTGTGTTTTTCATTTGTTTTTGCCTACAAAATATTGTGAGTGTACGGTACACATGTTTTTTCGCTGGACATTTGGTGTGGAATGCCTCATATTGTTCAAATTTGTTTTCTAAAAAATGTGTTTATGTATATTTTGACTTGCCTAGTACTTGGTAGCCGTCTGGACGTTCATTGACCCAAAATAAAAAAAAATATGGAAATTATATTTTCACACATAAAAACTTACATCTGTTATACAGATGTTTAAAAATATAGAAAATTTAAAAATCTAAAATTTTTTATGCAGTATATAAATGAATTTGTATATTTTTATTTGTCTTATATTTGTTAATGGATTTTTCTTTGTAAACATATAAAAAGTTTCAAAATATTTATTGATGTACATTTTAATTTTTTCTTTCATTTTAGAATTTTGAACCTGTGGCATATCCCAAAAATAACTATGGCAAATTTTTCACTGGAGATTCTTTCATTGTTTTGAATGTAAGTACAAACATTTATACTCATATAACGTCAACTTAAATGAAATAAGTCGTAACTAAACAAATAACTGAATTCTGGTTTTTAATACGAAGTTTTAAATTAAACTCAATTAAAAAAAAAAACAGAAAACCGATGTGTTGTTTTCCATAAAATCTAAATTTTTTTTTGTGGGAATCGCCAACGGATTTATCTACACTAAAAAAAAAACTTGCAAAATTACAAGAAAAGTTTGTAACTTTGTTTTTTTGCTACCTCCTACTTGACAAGAATTCCTTGTTATTTTACAAGCTTTTTACCAATAATTTTGTAATTTTACAAGCTTTTTACCAAAAAAATTGTAAATTTACAATTTTTATGACGCGATAAAACTTACAAGAAGGTTGCGTGATTTAGCTAGATTTTTTGCTACCTCCTATTTTACGGGGATTCCTAGTAAATATTACAAACTTTTTTATAATTTTACAAGATTTTTACCAATAAAATTGTAAATTTACAACTTTTTTGACGAAATAAAACTTACAAGAAATTTTCGTAAATTTACAAAAATTTTTTTTTTAAAAATCTTGGAAATTTGTAAAATTACAAGAAAAACTGTAAAATTACAAAAAAATTTAAATTTCGGTCGAAAATTATTTGTTAAAAAACAAGGAACACTGTCAAATATTAATAAAATGGGATTATGAGACTTTTTCTAGTAATTTGACAAGGTTTTTTTTGGAGTGTATAACACATTTCAAATCGATTTTTTTTAGCTGTCTACGAAACATTTTCTTCAGTTATTGTTATTGTTTTTAATTGATTCACAAATTGTCAAAAAAAATTTTCTTCGTATGTCCGTTTTTATTTAAGTTGCAGATATACTCGTCTTAGTTTCAACGATAACTGCATCATCATATTTATAATATAGAATTTAGCATAATGCACTTTAAACTTTAGTTAAACTTATTTTGTGAATATTTAAAATATTTGCTATAAAAACTACATGGGTTCCTATATAGACGGCCAACTCAAAAATTCACAAGAAGGACTCGAGGAGTGTTTGTCCAGAATCTGAGAATTTTTTATAAGAAATTATATGTCACAGAACAACTTTTCTTAGGGAACAATATTTCAGAATTCAATAATTTTTTCAGAAGGTTAAATGTCTCGGAGTGTCAAACTTCTTTTCTATAGACAATACGTCTTAAAACCTGAGACAATTTTTAAAGGAAAAATTTCTCTTAATCTGATACCTTTTGTATAGGAACAATTTTCTATAAGCAAAATGTCTCATAATCTAAAACTTTTTCTATAAGAAAAATATTTCAGAATCTGAGAAATATTTTACTCAGGAAAAATATGCCTTAGGAAAATTGTCTTAGAGTCACAGACTTTATTTTGAGAAAGATTATTGTAGCTCAAGGCCATATTTCTGTTACTTATCATTACGATGATATTGTCAAAGTAACAATTTAGAAGAAACTATTTATAAAGTTGTTTATTTTAAATTGATTAGTTTGGACATTTTAAAAGTCTCACTCGACACATGTTTCGGAATTTGTCAGATTCCATTGTCAAGAGTATTTAGCAAATTGCTACACAACATAATACAGCTCTAAATTTCAAACGAAACGTCCGATCAATCCTAATCCAAAAAACGTGTCGAGTAATTCTTGCAAAATTGACCAAACCAATCAATTTAAAACAAACAACTTTATAAATAGTTTCTTGAAAATTGTTACTTTGATAATATCATCGTAATGATTAGTAACAGAAATATGACCTTGAGCTAGAATAATCATTCTCAAAATAAAATTTTAAAGGTCGAATAATAAATAATTTTTATTAATTCAAGAATTAAAACAGAATTTAAGTCAAAGACTTTCTATACAAATACTGTCTCAGAATCTGAGACTTTTTTTATACAAAAAATGTTACAGAAGCTGAGAATTTTCCTATACGAAAAATGTCTCAGGATCTCAGACTCAGGATCTAAGAATTTTTTTGTACGACACATTTCTCTGGATCTAAAACTTTTTCTAGGCGAAAAATATTTAAGAATCTGAGATTTTATCTAAAGAAAAAATGTCTTAATATCTGAAAGAATTTTTTCAGAATTTGATACTTTTTCTAGAGAAAAAATTTTCCAAAATCTGAGAATTTTTTAAAGGAAAAAATGTTGCAGAAATTGATTAATTTATATAGGAAAATTGTTTCAGAATCTGAGATTTTTTAAACAAAACCTTTTTAAACAAAAATTATCTCAGAATCTGGGAATTTTTCTATACGAAAAATATATCAGAATCAGAAACTCTTCTATACAAAAAAATTTTTCAGAATCCAAGACTTTTCATTAGGAAAAATGTCTCAGAATCTAAGACTTTTTCTATAGGAAAAATGTCATTTAGAATTTGAAACATTTTCTATAGGAAAAATGTCTCAGAATCTGAGACATTCTCTATAGAAAAATTGACTCAGAATCTGAGACTTTTTCTATAGAAAAATATTTTAGAATCTGATGGGGTTTCAATAGAAAAATTGTTTTCTATTGGAAATATGTCTAAGACTTTTTCGATATGAAAAATAAATCAGGATATTAGACTTTTTTTTAGAGAAAATGTCTTAGAATCTGATAATTTTTCCATAAAAAATTTTCTCAGAATCTAAGAGATTTTCTATACAAAAAATGTCTTAGAATTTATGGCTTTTTCTTTTGGAAAAGTGATAATAATAAGATAATTTTTCTATTGGAAATATGTCTCATAATCTGAGACTTTTCTATAGGAAAAATATCTCAGAATCTGAAACTTTTTCTATAGGAAAAATATCTCAGAATCTGAGACTTTTTCTATAGAAAAACAGTCACAGAACCTAAAGCATAATGTCTCAAAATCAGAGACTTTTTCCAAAGGAAAAATTTCTCTCTCTCTGAGACTTTTTCTACAGTAAAAATGTCTCAGAATCTGAGACTTTTGTTTAGGAATAATGTCTCAGAATCTGAGACTGTATCTATAGGAAAACTTTATTTCAGAATATGAGACTTTTTCTATAGGAAAACTGTTTTTTTAAATCTGAGACTTTTTCTATAGAAAAATGTCTGAGAATCATAGACTTTTTCTAGAGACAAAATGTCTCAAAATTTAAAAATTTTTTTTGGAAAAAATTTCTTAGAATCTGAGACTTATTCTATAAAAACAATGTTTCCGAATCTTAAACTTTTTCTGTAGGAAAAATGTCTCATAATCTGAGAGTTTTTCTATACAAAAAATGTCTCAGAATATGAGACTTTTTCTATATAAAAAATGTCTTAGAATCTGAGACGTTTTCTATATGAAAAGTGTCTCAGAATCTGAGATTTTCTCTATATGAAAAAAAAACTCAGAATCTGAGACTTTTTCTATATGAAAAATGTCTTAGAATCTGAGAGTTTCTCTATATGAAAAATAACTCAGAATCTGAGAATTTTTCTATATAAAAAATGTCTCATAATTTGAGACTTTTTCGATATGAAAACTAGGAAAACTTTGTTTCAGAATATGAGACTTTTTCTATAGGAAAACTGTTTATTTAAATCTGAGACTTTTTCTATAGAAAAATGTCTGAGAATCATAGACTTTTTCTAGAGACAAAATGTCTCAAAATTGTAAATTTTTTTTTGGAAAAAATTTCTTAGAATCTGAGATTTATTCTATAAACTTTTTCTATATCAAAAATGTCTCAGAATTTGAGACTTTTTCTATATGAAAAATGCCTCAGAATCTGAGACTTTTTCTATATGAAAAATGTCTCAGAATCTGACACTTTTTCTATATGAAAAATGTCTCAGAATCTGAAACATTTTATATGGGAAAAATATTTCAGAATCTGAGACTTTTTGTACGGGAAAAATGTCTCAGAATCTGGGACGTATCTCTTAAGAACAATATAAGATTTAAACAGATGTCTCATAATCTAAGACTTTTTCTAAAGGAAAATTTTTTCAAAATCTGAAACTTTTCTATAGTAAAAATGTCTCAGAATCTGAGACTTTTGTTTAGGAATAATGTCTCAGAATCTTAGACTGTTTCTATAGGAAAACTTTGTTTCAGAATATGAGGTTTTTTTTAAAGGAAAACTGTTATTCTGAGACTTTTTCTATAGAAAAATTTCTAAATATCGGAGACTTTTTTTAAGAGACAAAATGTCTTAAAATTAAGAATTCTTTTATTGGAAAAAAATATTTTAGAATCTGAGACTTTTTCTATAAAAACAGTGTTTTCTGTAGGAAAAATGTCTTAGAATCTGAGACTTTTTCTATATTAAAAATGTCTCATAATCTGAGACTTTTCTATATGAAAAATAACTCAGAATCTGAGACTTTTCTAAATGAAAAATAACTCAGAATCTGAGACTTTTTCTATATGAAAAATTTCTCAGAATCTGAGACTTTTTCTATATGAAAAATATCTCAGAATCTGAGACTTTTTCTATAGGAAAAGTGTCTCAGAATCTGAGACTTTTTCTATAGAAAAACTGTCTAAGAATATGAGACTTTTTCTATATGAAAAATGTCTCAGAATCTGAGACTTTTTCTATATGAAAAATGTCTCAGAATCTGAGACTTTTTCTATATGAAAAATGTCTCAGAATCTGAGACTTTTTCTATATGAAAAATGTCTCAGAATCTGAGACTTTTTCTATATGAAAAATGTCTCAGAATCTGAGACTTTTTCTATATGAAAAATGTCTCAGAATCTGAGACTTTTTCTATATAAAAAATGTCTCAGTATCTGAGAATTTTCTTTATGAAAAATGTCTCAGAATCTGAGACTTTTTCTAAATGAAAAATGTTTCAGAATCTGGGACGTATTTCTTATGAACAATTTCAGATTCTAAGTCATGTCTCAAAATCTGAGAAATTTGATATGAAAATTGTCTGATCTAAAACTTTTTCTTTTGGAAAAATTTCTCAGAATCTGAGACTTTTTCTATAGGAGAACTGTGTTTAAAAATCTAAGACTTTTTCTATATGAAAAATGTCTCAGAATCTGCGTCATTTTCTATAGGAAAATTGTTTTAGAATCTGAGACTTTTTCCATAAAAAAATTGTCTCAGAATCTGAGACTTTTTGTATAGGAAAATGTCACAGAAAAATATAAAAAAATTTCTCATTATCTTAATATTTTTCATAAAAATAATGTCACAGAATCGGAGATTTTTTCTACACAGAAATTTTCTCAAATTTCTCCTAAAAGTCTCATAACCTAAAACATTTCTGAGACTTTTTCTATTTGAAAATTTTCTCAAAATCCGACACTTTTTCTTAAGGAAAAACTTCTCCATTAAAAAAAAGAAAAATTTTTCATAATCTTAAACTTTTTTATTGAGCAAAAATAACTTAGAATTTGAGAAAATTTCTGTGTAAAATATTTTTTAGAACCTAGAGCATCTAAAAAATCTTTACAAGACTCTGGTGTTTTACAACTTAATATAAACGTGTAGTTTGTTTAAACATATAAATTTTTATACATTTCTATAAAGTTGTATACATACATATAAAAAATCGCTTTGCTTTGCTTAAAAAAATACTGAAAAAAAAAACTTTTTATATAGAAAACTCATTAAAGATTGACTTAATTGCACCATAGAGAAGTTAAAATGTAAAGCTGTACAAAACATTATGCGGTAAAAAAGAACTCATTGAGAGCATAATACAGTTTATATATTCGCAGGATTGAAAAGCAAAAAAGCATCGTTAAAAACATTGAAATGTGGCATATATCAAACGTTTCATAACAAAAGCCCAGCTAAAAAAATAAATGGGGTACAAATGTCTAACTAAAGGGTGTTATAAGCCCTAGATAGCACTTAGAAAATGTCGTTTTATGCTAGTAAAAATTTTATCACTCCCACTTATCCCAGTCACAAACTAAACACACGCGAAAATTATGATAGAGATCAGAAGTTATTTTGAATCATATGTTGAACTTTCTTATTTTTTACTACCTTTTGTGTTAGAAATAGTAAACTAATAAATCGCATCATAAGAAAAATAGATGCCAGATTTGTTTATTCAAAAAAGATAGAAAGAGTTGCCATGTTTGCTAAAAATCACTCTGTTTTTCCCGAATATAGCTGTGTTTTTTTGTTAATACAGACTAGTTAGACATTATATTCTTAAATATTTTTTTTCTCAAAAAATTTGTCTGGGATTACCTCATATGTCAATAGTGTGGTTATGTTACCACGTTTTATAGTTATGTTGTGTGCCACTTTTACATGCACTTTTGTGTTGAAAGTAAGTAAGTAATGGTAAAGTTTTCACCATTTTATCTTATAATGTTTACTTTAGAAAATTATATGAGAAATACTGTTGTTTGGTTACAAATATACTGCTACTTTAATTTTTTCAAGGTAAAAGTTTTCTGACAGCCTAGTAAAGTATACAAGCAAAGTCAACATTTTAGAGGGATGGGACACTGTGAAAATGTATATTTTCAGTTAATTCAAAGAAATAATATGAACAAATTTGTAGTTGGAAACATTTCGCAGCATCTGAAACTTTTACTGTAGAAAAATTGTAAGATTCTGCGATTTTTTGGTACTCTATTATAAAGTACTGCTCAAAATTATAGCGCACTTTAAATTATTTTTTACAACTTATTGTTTCTATTCAAAATATCAAAAAAATGTCAAGTTTTTTTGTGTAAATTAAACATTTGTATTCAAATTTATTTATTTAAAGTCACAATTCAGTTTTAAATAACACAATAAAAATATCAGAGGTGGTTTTATTAAAAAAGTCTTAAATAGACTATTCATAAATATAGCGCACTAAAAAAAAATAATTCATTAAATGAAAAGTTGATCAAAATTTAAACACAGCCTGATGAAATACTTGTTCATTTAACTTTCAAAATACATTTAATCCTATTTGAAATAGATTTGACCGATTTGGAGCAGTCATTTATGGTTGCTTTCGATTAGATATCCTTCATAGCGCTGATCAATTCACTTTTATAGTTATTTGGTAGATTTAAGGGGCCCGATCGGTAGTAGATCCAATGTTTACAATAGGGTTAATGTCTGGTGACTATTTTAATATCTTTTGGCCAATATAATTGGGGAAAATTGTCGTTTTCGAACCAGTCCATCGAGAATTTCGCCTTATGACAGGGGGCATTAACACTTTGAATGCAGGCCTGGGTCGATTTAGACCCAAATATTTGATCAAAATATGAAGAAAATACTTCAGAAATTGTATCGATATAGCTTCTAGCAGTTGAAAGTCCTTCTTAAAAGAGTAATAAGCCGGTACCATGGGCTGTAAAACATTTGCATACGCTAACAGAATCACCACCACGTTGTGTGCTTGGCTGGAACCAATATTGTTGATCCTTATCCTACATTGAACATCGAACAAATGATGGATTTTAACCATTTATTACTTCCTTATGACAATTTATACATGACGAATAATTGATTAGTTGATCTTTTTTTATTTTTTCAATGTACAATGCAAGATAAGGAACAATCATAATGTTTCCAGCCAAGCACACAACGTGGTGGTGGTTCTGTTAGCGTATTCAAATGTTTTACAGCCCATGGTACCGGCTTATTACTCTTTTAAGAAGGACTTTCAACTGCTAGAAGCTATATTGATTCAATTTCCGAAGAATTTCCATCATATTTTGATCAAATATTTGGATCTGAATCGACCCAGGCCTGCATTCAAAGTCATATTGCCGCCTGTCATAAGGCGAAATTCTCGATGGACTGGTTCGAAAACAACAAATTTCCCCAATTATATTAGCCAAAAGATATTAAAATAGTCACCGACATTAACCCAATTGAAAACATTGGGTCTACTACCGATCGGGCCCCTTAAATCTACCAAATAACTATAAAAGTGAATTGATCAGCGCTATGAAGGATATCTAATCAAAAGCAACCATAAATGACTGCTCCAAATTGGTCAAATCGATTTCAAATAGGATTAAATGTATTTTTAAAAGCTAAAGGAACAAGTATTTCATTAGGCTGTGTTTAAATTTTGATCAACTTTTCATTCAATGAATTAATTTTTGTTAGTGCGCTATAATTATGAACAGTCTATTTGAGACTTTTTTTTATAAAACCACCTCTGATATTTTTATTGTGTTATTTAAAACTGAATTGTGACTTTAATTAAATAAATTTGAATACAAATGTTTAATTGACACAAAAAAACTTGAAATTTTTTTGATATTTAGAATAGAAACAATAAGTTGTAAAAAATAATTTAAAGTGCGCTATAATTTTGAGCAGTACTTTATGTCAGAAATTTCCTGAAATTCCTATACAATATTACGAGATAACTGTCTTGCGAAGGAGGTAGAACCGGATATCGTTGTAAAGTGTTGATATTTTTTTAAGTGTATATGATTTGTTTCTTTATAAATCCCAGTACCCCACTCAATATTTTGTTTGTTTCGGTTTTTTTATGTTTAAATCAACTTTTAGGTAGCACTTATTTGTTTTTTAAATTTTGGGGGAAAAAATTAAAAATTTGACATGACCGCTTCGTTGGGGCGTTGGAGCAGGGAGTGCGTCATGGGACATAATACAAATTAAATTCTGATTAATTTTTATTAAAAAATAAAAATTGTTTTATTATATATATTTTGAATATGTTTATTCTAGCTCGAGATCATTATTTCCTTTACTAATGAAATCCATTATATTCTCATAGTATTAATTTCAAGAAAATTATTTTTAAGTTTTAAATTTATTTATGTTATGCGTTTTTAAATGACACGTGTTTCGGAATTTGTCATATTCCATTGTTAAGAGTATTTAGCCAATATAAAAACCCTATACTACTAGAAGCAAAAAGTATTTAAACGACACATCGTCAAAACCAAAATATTAATACATACAGTGACTCAAACTAATAATGGAACAGCATGTATTTGATAGCAGTTCTTTAAAAGAAAAGTTATCAATACTAAACCTGATTATTATCAATCGACTAGTTAAAAAAAATGCTATGCAGGCAATTTTCCAAGCTTTAATTTAAGCTTGAAATAGTCCAGATTGATCAAATATTAAATGAGATACGAGGGTCGTGCTGGAAAATGAAATTACTTATAGATATTTTTTAGATTTTTTTTTTAAATATTCCTTAGTGAGTTTTTTCAAGTTCAAACATTTAAAATTTAAAAAATTATACAATAATTTTTATTCAGTTAGTACATCTAAGTGTATTGTAATAGGATATTAGAATAATTAAAATTTTTCTTTCTTTACAAAAAATTGTTGATCAAAAGAGTTGGAAGTAAAAAATACGGATTTCTTCTACTGTATTTAAAAAATTTAATTTTTTGTTTGGGTTGTTGGAAAAACTAGGTGATTATTGAATAAAAATCACTGAACTATTCTTTACATTTTTAGTGTTTGAACTTGAAAAAAATCGACTTGGAAATATGTTTAATAAATATCTTTAAATAAATTCATTTTCCAGTGCGACCCTTGTATCTCATTTAATATATCGCTCATTTGCTTGTATAGTGTCATAACTCAAAATATGTCGTTTTTGGGGAAACCATATAAAACAGTGGTCGGCATCAATTGCACAATGATCCCGAATACATTCGGCTATTTACA
Organism: Pegoplata infirma; assembly: GCA_963921195.1. Lineage (NCBI taxonomy): Eukaryota > Metazoa > Arthropoda > Insecta > Diptera > Anthomyiidae > Pegoplata > Pegoplata infirma. The sequence goes on along the minus strand of OY992536.1, from coordinate 226,035,147 downwards.
TATATTCAACACGAATGTCAACAAAATTCACAACTAAAGGTAGAAACAGAACAAGCACGGCACGGGGGACGGTTGCCGTTGCCGGAGAATATAGGCCCAAAACAATGACGGGGGACGGCGACGGCAAAAAATGTCATTTGTTTGTTCAGTGGTGCCAACTTTTAATAAAATTCGGGTAACTTTACGGAAAAAAATCGCTTATCACACAGTCAATGTGATTAAGTTGGCACTACTGTACGTTTGATACACCATTGTGAATGAAAAAATTAACAATTGTTGTGAAAATGCGGCAACCCTGGAGTGTGAGAGACAGAGAGATTGAGAGAACCCGGAGATAAAATAAAATAAGTTTTAATTTTTTGTCGTGCCGGTCACGGTTTTTAACTGTCAAATCGTATGGAAAAAGTCGTGCCGGGCTTGTTCTGTTCATACCTTAAGAGCATAAGAATACAACAACAAGGTGGCTGATATCGCTTTGTTTGAGAAATAAACCAACACATGCATGTTTATTTTCATATACCAATGCATTCATGTTCTCTCTTTCTGCCGACCACTGATATATAATTATTTGTTATATCCTGCTTTATATTGTGCAGAAATTCGTATTAATATCTTCTAAACTCACCGTTTGAGAAGAGAACACGCCATTATAACAATTTCTATGTACGGGCCTTTTGCAATGTAAAACAAGTTTTAATTGTAAACTTTAAACAGGTTTTCTGTAAATCAAACATTTTGCGTTATGACACTATACAAGTAAATGAGCGATATGTTCAATCTAGACACAATCAAGCTTTAATTAACGCTTGGAAATTTCCTATATGGGCCATTCCAAAAAATTTAGCTCAAATTTTAGTCATTTTTGGAAATGGTGCCTCAGATTAATTTGAACCTTGACACATAAATAGCCCTCATAAATTTGATATATGTACCATTTATCGTTTTTTTACATTTGGTGTATGTAACGAATTATGGCGGGTCAAAGATTGACTTTTTCAGCAAAAGTAAGAAAAATACATCACATTTAAAGAGCTGTAACTTCTTAACCAATGACCCGATTTTCACAAATTTAGGCTCATGTGAAAGCTGGGGTTCTTCTTTTAGAAAATATTTCTAAAATAACACAGTTTTTTTTTACAGAAATGATGCTAAAATGCAATAACATTTTTTCTTTTCGAATATTTAAAAAAACACATCTTCGATTTTTTTTAAAAAAAATCTGGTGAAAAATAACAATGTTTTGTATAACATATTCAAAATTCAGAGTGGGATCTCCATGGGATCAAAAAATATTCTGTTTTAAGTACGAGGTTCTCATATTTTTCCTTTAGAAAATTTAAATTTCTAATGTTTTGAATGTTTTTCAAAATTTTAATAGTATAATTTTCTTTGAAAATTTAAATTTTTATATTGAAGAAATATAAAATTTTAATTTTCTAAGGTAAAATTTAAGAATTTCGTACAAAAACCAGAATATTTTTTGATCCCATTGGGATCCCACTCTGAATTTTGGATATGTTGTACAAAACAGTATTGTTTATCACCAAACTTTTTTTTAAAAAAATCGAAGATGTGTTTTTTTAAATATTCGCAAAAAAGAAATATTTTTGAATTTTTGCAACACTTCTGAAAAAAACCGCATGTTTTTGAAAATATTTCGTAAAAGAAGAAGAATTAAGCTTTCATATAAGCCATTACTTGTGATAATCGGTTTACTAGTTAAAAAGTTAGAGCACGTTAAACGTCATGTATTTTTCTGACTTTTGCTAAAAAAGTCGAACTTTGACCCGCGATAATTTGAAAACTACAGCAAATTTTGAAAATCCAAAAATGCAACATATCTCATATAAACGTGGATATCTATGAGCCAAATTCTCAGTGGCGTCCAAAGGCATGTTTCCGAACAGTGGGGCGAAAATTTTTGGAATTGCCCATATAGCATTTTTTACAAAAAAAGTCGAATGCTAATAATATGGTTAAGTATTTAAAAATTTTCCTTTAAAGAACTGCTATCGAATATGTGGCATTCCACACCAAATGTCCAGCGAAAAAAATGTGTACTGTTAACTTCTGAATAGGTTGTGTGGATAGCACTATATGGAACTTAGAAAACTGTTTTTTTGTTTTTTCAATTTTTCACAAACTGGGCTTAGGAGGCGTGGTCAATTATTGGAAAAATGGAGAAATTTGTGGCGAGTTGCCTTGATTAAATATTTATTACATTAAAACGGAATGCACCACAATCTCAAAAATTTACATTCTTATATAGTTTTGTTGGGCTATCGATTAAATTTTTTTTTTTTTTTTAATTTTCAGAACCTGTTCTGAAATTTTCCATTTTTTAAAAAAGTCAATTTATCAAAAATCCGGCCACTTTTTTTTTAAATTTTTTTTTGAAAGTTTAGATGTTTGTCCATTAGGGTGGTTCATAAAAACAAAAGTTGGATTTTTGAATGGGGCACCCGGAATATATATTAAGCACCGTGAAAAAATGACACGTGATTTTTTTCAAATTTTTATATTAAGGTTTAGGGGTCGCTACCGGGCCCTGAACTTTGGGATATAAAAAAAAAAAAAAAACGGTGAAAAAAATCGATTTTTTTTTTTTTTAATTTTTAATTATAATTTGATAAGCTAATCCAGCTTATTAACGGCAAACAAATATTCGATATGGTCGGAAAAGTATGTAATTTCCAAAATTTACATTGAAAATATGTTTTTTTTTTTTTTAATATCCGTTTGATTTTCGCCGCATGTTAATGATGTTTCGGAAAGAACAAAAATTTTTACGAAGAATGTAGTATCAAGAGGGACTAAAGACCTATAGCGTAAGCTTATCAAAACTAAAAAAAAAAAAATTTTTAAAAAAATTTTAGAGTAAGACCCCAACCAGCCTCAATTTTTTTTTTCATGGTCAATTTTGGAACTGAAAAACTTGTCCCACCAAAATGAAATCTTTTGCCGTTAATAAGCTAATGAAGTTAAATTATAATAAAAAAAAAATATAAAAAAAACGAATTTTTTTTTTTTCATTGTGTGAAAATTTTTTTTTTATGACACAAAGTTTGGGCCCTAAAGTAGCGACCCCTAAATGTTAATGAAAAAATTTGAAAAAAATCACGGGTCAGTTTTTCATGGTGCTTAATATATATTCCGGGTGCCCCATACAAAAATCCAAAAAAAAAAAAAGTGCCATATATGAACCACACTATTGTCCATTCACACAAAAAAAAATCAAAAACGCGTTTTTCGTTTTTGTTCGAGAAAATCGCATTTGAATTTTAAATTTCATAACAATTTAGTAATTTGCTTGTATTTTCTTGTTTCAACAGAGCGTATGAGTAATATTTATGCAATTAATAATACTCATTCGCAACGTTAAAACAAGAAAATGCAAGCAAATTACAAAATTGTTATGAAATTTAAAATTCAAATGCGATTTTTGCAAAAAAAAAAAAAGAAAAAACGAAAAATGGACACACATCTAAATTTTTTTAAAAAAATTGAAAATTTCAGAACGGGTTCTAAAAATTTTCCAAAAAAAAAAAATTTTTAATCGATAGCCCATACAAAACTATATAAGAATGTTTATTTTTGGGATTGTGGTGCATTCCGTCTTAATGTGATGAATATTTAATTAAGGCAACTCGTCACAAATTTTACCATTTTTCCAATATTTGACCACGCCTCCTAAGCCCAGTTTTTGAAAATTTGAAAAACCAAAAACGCAATTTTCTTAGTTCCATATAGGGCTATCCAAACAACCTATTCAGAATTTTACGGGACACATATTTTTCTGTAGCGGGACATTTGGTGTGGAATGCCTCATATACCCTCTATCACTAGAGCGGAGGGTATAAAAATGCATGGGGACCGCCATTAGGATTGAAGATATGTTTTGAGAAAATGTTGTGGTTAAAAAATTTTGGAGGTTGGTCATTGTCAAATTACTAGAAAAAGTCTCGTAATCCCATTTTACCAATATTTGACGTTTTCCTTGTTTTTTGGTGTGGAATGCCTCATATACCCTCTATCACTAGAGCGGAGGGTATAAAAATGAATGGGACCGACATTAGGATTGAAGATATGTTTTGAGTAAGAGTTGTGGTTAAAAAATATTGGAGGTTGGTCATTGTCAAATTACTAGAAAAAGTCTCGTAATCCCATTTTACCAATATTTGTCGTTTTCCTTGTTTTTTTAACAAATAATTTTCGATTGAAATTTACATATTTTTTGTAATTTTACAGTTTTTCTTGTAATTTTACAAATTTCTAATATTTTATACAAAAATAATAGCAAATTTGCGAGAATTTCTTGTAAATTTTATTTCACCAAAAAAGTTGTAAATTTACAATTTTATTGATAAAAATTTTGTAAAATTACAAAAAAGCCCGTAATTTTACTAGTAAAATAGGAGGTAGCAAAATATCTAGTAAAATCACAAAACCTCGTTGTAAGTTTTATCGCGTCAAAAAAAAATGTAAGTTAACATTTTTTTTTGGCAAAAAATCTTGTAAAATTACAAAATTATTAGAAAAAAGCTTGTAAAATAACTAGGAGTTTTTGTCAAATAAGAGGTAGCAAAAAAAAAAAATGTTACAAACTTTTCTTGTAATTTTACAGGGTTTTTTTAAAGGTGTATACAGAAAAAACGAATTGTTATATTGACCCCCATATTTGTGAATACAATTAATTTTTTCACTGAAAGTGCTCCTATACGGAAATTTGTAATATCAACAAAGGTTTGTAAATCTTGATTGTTGAAAAAAGATTTTTTTTTGTTTTCAACAAAGAAGTTCAACAAACACAATTTATTGATGTGACAAAAATCTAAATTTTTTTTTCAACAAAGAAACTCAACAAACACAAACACAATTTGTTGACAAATGAAACTCATTTTTCAACAAAGAAATTTAACAAACACAAACCCTATTTATTGACATGAAAAAAGAATTTTGAAATAAAATTACTTGACTGAGTTTGTTGAAAACAAAATCGAAGTTTTGTGTTATGGACTAATAGGCGGTCGTTTTAACTAAATGTTTGGTTGATTTATAATTGATGTTTGCTGATTTAAATTTGACGATTTTATTTTTTTGTGTATGAGAGCCTCCTTCGGGAGCGGAGATAGGATGAAGGTTTGTTAAGACAAAATGTGTAATGGGGTGTAAAAATAAAGAATTTATGTATGTTCTGAAATAATTTTGGGGTAAAGAAAATACTAGTGGTCCAGCATACATTTTATTCTTCTAGGGGTAACCTTGAGACAGAGCGATAGGAGCGAAGGGGCATCATTGAGACAGAGCGATGGGGCAAAGTTAATAAAAATGTCATTTGGTTTACTGGTGTAGACCTTAAATTTTTTTTTTGGTCTCATTTAACATAATTTCGGTTACCTAAAATTTGTGGCACAGTGTAATAGAACGAATAAAAATCGTTACAAATAAGTGCTTTATTAATTTTTATACAACTATATAATAAAAATCGCTGTATTATTTTTACGAAATTTTCATTGTTCATTATTTCACATACGTTACTCATTCTTTTTTCGTGCTTTCTCTTCCAATCTCATAGACTGTCGAAGGTAAAGACAAAAAACTCTCTTGGGATGTACACTTTTGGTTGGGCTCTGAAACATCCGTAGATGAGGCTGGTGCTGCTGCTATTTTAACCGTACAACTCGATGACCTACTTAATGGTGGTCCAGTACAACATCGCGAAGTTCAGGATCATGAATCGCAATTGTTTTTGAGCTACTTTAAAAATGGTAAGAAGATACTTAAATATTTTCTGTTTTTTTTTGTTGGTTGCTCCAAACTTTTTATATTATTAGTTACTTGTAGTTTTGGAAAATGTGTTTTAAGTGTTTTTTTTTTTGTTGCAAGTTGGAGGTTGGCTCCTTTTTTTTGTTTTGGATAACACACCTGTGGTTTATTTTTTTTAAACTGGAATAATATATGAAGTACTCCTAGTAGTAGTAGAGTCATATCCTGGTTATTGCACACACAGTGGTAGAGTTAATATTGTAGAGGAAAAATGAAATTTAAAAGTTTTTTTTTTTGGGTTTGAAGATACACAGAAAAAAACCTTGTCAAATTACTAGGAAAAGTCTCGTAATTCCATTTTAACAATATTTGACAGTTTTCTTGTTTTTAAAAATAATACAAATAATTCTCGATCGAAATTATTTTTTTTTTTGTAATTTTACAGTTTTTCTTGTAATTTTACAAATTTTCAAGATTTTTTACAAAATAAAAATCGAGTAAATTTACGAGAATTTTTTGTGAGTTTTATTTCGTCAAAAAAGCTGTAAATTTACAATTTTATTGGTAAAAATCTTGTAAAATTAGAAAAAAGTTCGTAATTTTTCCTAGAAATTCTCAAAAAATCTAGTAAAATCATGAAACCTCCTTGCAAGTTTTATAGCGTAAAAAAATTGTACACTTAGATTTTTTTTGGTAAAAAGCTTGTAAAGTTACAAAAATATTGGTAAAAAGCTTGTAAAATAACAAGGAATTCTTGTCAAATAGGAGGTAGCAAAAAAAAAGTTACAAACTTTTCTTGTAATTTTACAAGGCTTTTTTTTGAGTGTAAAATTTTATTGATTTTTGGTTTTATTTCAATTAAATTTTTTTTATTTGAATCAATAAAAATTTTCATTAATTTCACTGTGCTACAGCAAAAAAGTGCAGGGGTTCTCAGAAGAAAATTCGGATTGGGTGGACTCAATAGAATTGGAAATACTTATAGTTTTTTTTAAATGCGTTTAAAACCCAAAATTATTAAATTAAAACTTGAAAAAAAAATTTGCTTTGTTATTTAACAATGGATTTTCTAAAAACAGTTTTTTCAATAAATTATAAAAATATTTTTTTTTTTCAATTTTTGTAAATTTTCAAAAACATCAAAAACATGTTAATCGATTAAAAAATTAATGAGTTAATCTTAGGTTTGTGATAACATGTACCATTACAATTAAAAAAAAAATGTGCTCTCATAATTTGTTTTTTGAGTGTAAATTTTTTTTAATGTAAAATCTTTTTGAGTGTAAAATTCGTTTTTTTTGTGAATTCCGATTTTTTTTGAGCAAAAAAACACCATTTTAAGTATTTTTTTGAAAAGTATAAAAAAATGTTAAAAATTAAAATTTCTTGAAATCCGCGAAACTGAAATAAATTGAGACGGCGGATATCCCTACTTTTTTGAATATTTAATTTTTAGGATATATTTAATAATGTCATGTAAAAAAGGCACATTCAAAAAAATTATGTCATTAACTGTTTGTAGTTTATTTAAAAAGTTTTACGTTTTGTCGTTTTTAAAAGAAAATAACATTTGTTCAATGTTTAGTTTTTTAAAATGACTATTTCTGTTCGTTGTTTCAAAAATAACAACATAAAAATAGAAGCTTTCATTAGCATTCAATTTTTAAAGTCATTTATTTATGATTTGTAAGTAAAAATTATTGATTCCTCTTTAATTTTTAATGATTTGTGTATGGTATTTTTTTTTAAATTGTTGGCATTTTTAAAGGACAAATCAATAGTTTTTACCTCTTGTGTAAGTTATTTTTTGTAAAAAAAATTAAAAAAATTATTTATAGATATATAAAAACATGTTTGTATCAAGTGACTTTGGCACGGTAGATTGTCTGGCCAGAATGTAGTTACCCAGTCAGAAATTGCCAACCGTACCAAAAATTTTGTGTTGGTACAATATCGGGCTAGCCAAAAATACAACATTGTATAATGTAAAACAGTTTTACTAAAAATATTGTGTTGGCACAACTTTGTTTTTACATAAAACACTACACTATAGATTATAATTTTAAAGTTTTACATTTTTATTTTTTTTAAGTTTTCGATTTACATAGACCTCAACTCTTTAATCTAAGTGAACACTTAAGTAGTTGCTTTTTTAACCAATTTGTTCAAAATGGTAACTAAAAATCACTACATCGAGATTTTCAATATATCCCTAAGCAAAAGTTAAATCCAATGTCGTAAATTTGTAAAATCAATGTTAGGTTAGGTTAGGTCGTAGACTTAGAAACGGGTATGACCGTCGCCGCCAACTTCATTCCAACGTTGGCCCGTTTGTATTTTTCTGCCTGGGTAATTGCGGGATCGATTCCCCACAAATTTTATTAAAAAATTTTTAAAATAAAATTCAAAGAAAAATTGTAAAAATAACCAACGAAATCATTAATTTTTAATGTTTTCGTAGAAAATATTTTTTGAATTTGTTGGTAAAAATAACACAACAATCATTAATTTTTAATGTTTTCTGTAGGTTTTTTTTTTTTTTTTTAATTTGTTGGTAAAAAAGTATGAAAGTGACGTTATTTTTTAGTGTTCAATGTTATTTATTTATTTGGAGTGCAGGTTTGAAAGTTTTGTATAATGAAATTTAATTATACTCGTTCAAAGTACTCCCTAGAAGAGAAGTTTAACTTGTGGGATGTGGAGCCAGTGAAACACTTGTTAAGTGAATATCCGAGATTGCCTACACTTCAAAAATTATGCACTCAAAAAATCATTAACTGTTTGTAGTTTATTTAAAAAGTTTTACGTTTTGTCGTTAAAAAAAAAAAAAAAAAAATTGTTCAATGTTCAGTTTTTTAAAATGACTATTACACAGTGCAACACCCAAAATCGGAATGGGATGAAACCAAAAGCAAATGAAAGTTGACATATTCCATAACAAACCCCTCAAGGCTTTTTTCTAGTTCAGAGCTAGATTTTGTTTTACACGCATTTGAAGTTAGTGCACTTTTATTATAATTACAATAATAAATGCTTGAAAACTGTATTAGTGGCGAATGATTAATATTGTAATTGCCTTTAAATAACAATCATACGCAACGGTGTCCAGTGATTTATATTAATAATTGCCTTTAAATAACAATCATACGCAACGGTGTACATGGTTTATTTTAATAATTTGGCTATTCAGTAAATAGGTACTGGACCGATTGCAGCAAAATTCATACCAGTCATAGCTGAAGTAATTTTGAGCTTAAGTTTGGAAACTGGACCCTACATGTCCAATAAGGGCACCACCAGGGGTCTTTAAAGTTGGACACGTTTAGTACACAAAAACTTTAAATGCTTTAAAATCACCAACTATAAATGCGTGTAAAATAAAATCTAGCTCTGACCTAAAAAAAAGGCCTTGAGGGTTTTGTTATGGAAAACGTCAGCTTTCATTTGCTTTTGGTTTCATCCCATTCCGATTCCGAAAGTTCGATTTTGTATCACTGTGTTATTAGCATTAAATTTTTAAAGTCATTTATTTTTGTTCTGTAAGTAAAAACAAGTGATACTTCTTTAATTTTTAATAACTTGTTTACGTTATTTTTTTTTATTGTTGGGCCATTCCAGAAAATTTAGCTCAAATTTTAGTCATTTTTGGAAATGGTGTCTCAGATTAATTTGAACCTTGACACATAGATAGCCCTCATAAATATGATATATGTACCATATATCGTTTTTTTTACATTTGGTGTATTTAACGAATTATGGCGGGTCAAAGATTGACTTTTTAAGCAAAAGTAAGAAAAATACATCACGTTTAAAGAGCTGTAACTTCTTAACCAATGAACCGATTTTCACAAATTTAGGCTCATGTGAAAGCTGAGGTTCTTCTTTTAGAAAATATTTTTAAAATAACACAGTTTTTTTTTACAGAAATGATGCAAAAATGCAAAAACATTTTTTCTTTTCGAATATTTAAAAAAACACATCTTCGATTTTTTTTAAAAAAATTCTGGAGAAAAATAACAATGTTTTGTATAACATATTCAAAATTCAGAGTGGGATCTCCATGGGATCAAAAACTATTCTGTTTTAAGTACGAGGTTCTCATATTTTTCCCTTAGAAAATTTAAATTTCTAATGTTTTGAATGTTTTTCAAAATTTTAATAGTACACTCAAAAAAATAACTTAGTCAAAATATTAGTAAGGTGTTGTAATTTACTTCAACCAAACTTTAGCAAAAAAAATTGTAAAAATTTAACTTTTACAGTTTTTTTGGCAATTTACTATTGGTAAAATACAATAATTTTTTGGTATTTTTACTATATTTTCTTGCTAATTTATTTTTTTTATTTTACTATAATTTTAGCAAAAATATTAGTATTTTCCTTAAAGAAATGGTAATACTTTTTATTTTTATTTTTTTTTTCTTTGTTTAAAAAAAAAAATGTTTCAAGTGTTCTAGTGTGAAAAAAAAAATCATTGCAGATTGATGATGCTGCCAACACCATAGCAAAGTAGCCATCCATCAACTGCATGTGCGCTCAAAAATAGGCTACACAATTTTTAGTATTTTTTTACCATATTTTTTGCTAATTTTACCATATTTTTTGGTAATTTTATATGAAATTTTTTTAAAATTTGCCACCTAAATTGTTAATAAAAAGTTGATAATTTTGAAAAATTATTTTTTTAAAATTTTAACACATAGTTAGATATCTAATCTTCAATATCCAAAAGTTTTTTTTTTATTTTTTTTTTAAATACATGTGAAAAAAATTAAAAATTCGAAAAAAAATTGTTAATTTTTTACAAATTTTACCTGAAAATGTAAGAAATTTCTTGTGTAGACTACTACGCAAATCTCATTTGTTCTACTTAAGCTAAAAAAATGACGCAAAAAAAATAAAAAAAGTGAAGTGTTGTTCTTTAAATTTTTTGTTTAAAGTGTTTAAGTGAAAAAAAAAAACAATTTGGATTACAGCTGCTGAGAAGAAGGCATGCAGCTGCTGAGAAGAAGGCAAAAGAAGATGCTGCCACCATCAAGCCGAAGAAACCATCCAACAACTGAAGTAATATGCTGCTATTACTACATTTAAAGAATGTGGTGCTCAAAACTAGGCAAAATTTTTTTTAGCAAAAGAAGATGCTGCCACCATCAAGCCGAAGAAACCATCCAACAACTGAAGTAATATGCTGCTATTACTACATTTAAAGAATGTGGTGCTCAAAACTAGGCAAAATTTTTTTTAGTATATTCATCAAATTTTAAATCAACTACTAATCAGAGAAAAAAAAAATACTAAATAAAACAGTTTTTTTACCAAATTACAAATTTTTTTATCTATTTCAATTTTACCATTTTTTTTGGTAATTTTACCATATTTTTTTAATAATTTTACAAGGTTGATTTTTTACAAAAATAAAATGGTATTCTTGTAATTTTACCATTTTTTTTCCTAATTTTTTGATTAGCAAAATGGTTTTGCTAATATTACCAAAATTTTTGCAACGTCCAAAACTACAGTTTTTTTTGCTAATTTTAACCATTTTTTTTGCTAGTTTTACAATATTTTTTTTTTGAGTGTATAATTTTCTTTGAAAATTTAAATTTTTATATTGAAGAAACATAAAATTTTAATTTTCTAGGGTACAATTTAAGAACTTCGTACTAAAAACAGAATATTTTTTGATCCCATTGGGATCCCACTCTGAATTTTGGATATGTTGTACAAAACAGTATTGTTTATCACCAAACTTTTTTTTTTAAAAATCGAAGATGTGTTTTTTTAAATATTCGCAAAAAAAAAATGTTTTTGAATTTTTGCAACACTTCTGAAAAAAAACCATATGCTTTTGAAAATATTTCCTAAAAGAAGAAAAATTAAGCTTTCATATGAGCCATTACGCGTGATAATCGGATTACTAGTTAAAAAGTAAGAGCACGTTAAACGACATGTATTTTTCTGACTTTTGCTAAAAAAGTCGAACTTTGACCCGCGATAATTTGAAAACTATAGCAAATTTTGAAAATCTAAAAATGCAACATATCTCATATAAACGTGGATATCTATGAGCCAAATTCTCAGTGGCGTCCAAAGGCATGTTTCCGAACAGTGATGCGAAAATTTTTGGAATTACCCTGTTGGCAATTTTGTAGGTTATTTTTTTGTAGAAAAAAAATCAAATTTTTTTTTTTACAAAAAAATCAAAAATTTTTTTTTTACAAAAAAAAAACCCACACAAGTGCTTAACTAATGATTTATGTTTAAAAAATGCCAACAATTCAAAAAAAAAAACTAACACAAATCATTAAAAATTAAAAAAAAATTCACTTATTTTTACTAACAGAAAAAAAATAAATGACTTTAAAAATTGAATGCTAATGAAAGTCTTTATTTTTTATGTTGTTATTTTTGAAACAAAGAACAGAAATAGTCATTTGAAAAAAAAAACTGAACGTTAAACAAATGGTTATTCATTTAAAAACGACAAACCGTAAAACTTTTTAAATAAACTACAAACATTTAATGACATAATGCAGAAAAATTTGATGCAGAACATTTTTGTAAAATGTGTTTACCGTTTAAATGCACGATTTATAGGTTTTCTAGGAAATCATTAGAAATGAGGACAATAATGTCCTCATAAAATGAGAGATAGAGGGTTAATAAGTTCTACGAAAAGAACCGTCTTTAAAATTCACTATCACAAATTTTTTAGCTCAAAAGCAGATTTAATACATTTTTTGACTTATTTCACACTACTTTGGAAAAACATAACTTTTTTTATTGGCGTTTTTCGCAAAACACGAATTGATCTAGAAAAACTGGGAGAAACGTGTATTTTTGGTCCTACTTTCAGAATTTGTCGTTCTGGTCCATGTATATAAAAGTGTGTCGGACGTTATATTTGTTAATTTTGATGCGCTGAGGAGGAATATCAAAAAAATGTTAAGATCGGTCGAATGGTTTTCGAGATATCGCTATTTCAAATTTGCAAAAAATTATGGTTTTTCCTACGTCAAAAAATTAAAAAAATCTAAAAATTTCATTCCCTTGGCAATTTCATGGAGCTCGAGACAATCTTTTATTTAAAACAAATTTTAGCCAAATTCGATAATGGCGATATCTCAAAAACAAGCGGTTTTTGAGATATCGCCATTTAAAATATATCCAAAAAATTGCATAAATGGCGGTTTTTTGCTACGTTCAAGAAAATTAAAAACAAAAATTTCAAAAGTTTTTTCCCTTGAACCTTTCGTAATGCTTGAGGCAATCTTCTATTTTAGCCTGATATGAGACAAATCCGATCATTTTAAGCCGTGGTGCTCTTCAATCAATGCTTTGATTTCTAAAGAAGAGTGTCTAAAAAGCCAAAACTTTTATCAATGGTCGCCACTGGTTAAAATGATTGGATTTGACTCAAGTTTAAATGAAAGATTGTCTCAAGCTCTATGAAAGGGTCAAGAAATTTTTAGACTTTTTTTAAGAAAAATTTCTTGAACGTTGGAAAAAACAGCCATTTTTTTTACAAATTTCAAATGGCGATATCTCAAAAACCGTTTGACCGATTTTAAAATTATTTTAAAATTTTTAAAATTTTCAAAAAATTCAATTGGCCTAAAATTTGTACCACATACTAAATAGTATGTGCATTTTAGTGAAATCATTTTTTTACTAAATTTCTGTCAATTATCATTTTAATTGAATCAACAAATTTCGTAATTAAAACCTATTTATATTTTTTTCTGTGTACTTTGGGTAGCATATCCATGTTTTTCTTTTCGATTGTTATATTTTTTTTTGGTTCCTCCTATTGTGGCTATGAATAAAGTATATTTGGCTAAGTTTTTTTTTCAAGGAGTTATTGTGGTTAATGGCACTACTTTTCCAAGTAAGTTTTTTTTAATGATTTATCAAGAGAAGAAGAAGAATTTGCAAGAATGTAGGTAATTTGAAAAAAATATTATAAGGATATAAATTTATAGGAGCACTTAAGACTTAACAAAGTTAAAGTCCTTTTATGGAGAAAATGTCTAAGATTCTGACAGATTTTTCTTATTGAAAAAGTCACCGATTTGGAGAGATTTTTCGCATAAAAAAACTATTATGCGAAACTGTTCCAGAATATAAGAGGTTTTCCATATTGAAAAAAAAAAAAATCAGAATCTGCGACAGAATCTTAGATTTTTCAGAATCTGAGATTTTTTCTATATAGAAAAAATCTAAGATCTCAGAATCTGAGATTTTTTCTATGTATAAAAAATTTCTCCGAATCTAAGATTGTTTTTATGTATAAAAATTTCTCCGAATCAGATTGTGAGATTTTTTCTATATAGAAAAAATATCTCAGATTGTGAGATTTTTTCTATATAGAAAAAATGTCTCAGAATCTGAGACTTTTTCTATATAGAAAAAATGTCTCAGAATCTGAGACTTTTTCTATATAGAAAAAATGTCTCAGAAGCTGAGACTTTTTCTATATAGAAAAAATGTCTCAGAATCTGAGACTTTTTCCATATAGAAAAAATGTCTCAGAATCTGAGACTTTTTCTATATAGAAAAAATGTCTCAGAATCTGAGACTTTTTCTATATAGAAAAAATGTCTCAGAATCTGAGATTTTTTCTATAAAAAAAACGCCTCAGAATCTGAGATTTTTTCCATACAGAAAAAATGTCTCAGAATCTGAGATTTTTTCTATATAGAAAAAATGTCTCAGAATCTGAAATTTTTTCTATATGGAAAAAATGTCTCAGAATCTGAGATTTTTTCTATATAGAAAATGTATATAAAAAATGTCTCAGAATCTGAGATTTTTTTATATAGAAAAAATGTCCCAAAATCTGAGATTTTTTCTATATAGAAAAAATTTCTTTAAATCCGAGATTTTTTCTATACAGAAAAATGTCTCAAAGTCTAAGATTTTTTTTCTATATAGAAAAAATGTTTCAGAATCTTAAATTTTTTCTATATAGAAAAAATGTCTAAGAATTTTCTATATAGAAAAAATTTCTCAGAATTTGAGACTTTTTCTATATAGAAAATACAAAGTTTTTTGATTTTTAATCATTAAAGAAATCATTAAAAATTTTTATTTAAAACTTCAGCCACATGCATGTTAAGAAATTTCATACATTTTTCCTTTGCTAATTAACTTATTAAAATTATTATTTTTTTTTAATATGTGTTTTTCCTTTAATGCAAACAACATTATTATCATTAACACTCACATTTCTTTTTTAATATCTGTTGTTTTTTTGTTTTTTTCGCAGGTGTACGTTATGAACAGGGAGGTGTTGGTACAGGCTTCAAACATGTTGAAACCAATGCTCAAGGTGAAAAACGTCTCTTCCAAGTAAAGGGTAAACGCAATGTACGTGTACGTCAAGTAAACTTGTCCGTATCGTCAATGAACAAGGGTGATTGTTTCATATTGGATGCTGGTAATGATATTTACGTATATGTGGGTGCACAAGCCAAACGTGTGGAAAAATTAAAGGCCATTAGTGCAGCAAATCAAATAAGAGATCAAGATCATAACGGACGCGCCAGAGTACAAATTATTGGTAAGTTAATGATGGGGAATTTTTAATTAAACAAAATACACATAGAGAAAACAAACGAATCATTTTTTTAGACAAATTTTTGGCTATGTGAACCGACTATAAGATATTACAATGCTACAAGATATTAAAATTTAATTTTTATGCTTTTTGGATAGTTTTTTAATATAAATTTAGAAAATGCATTCTTTTTTCCGCGAAAAAAAAAATTGGCGAAATTTTTTTTTAACATGAAGGACGCCACCTCAGTTTGACTATATAAGCTAACAATTAACGAAAAAGAAAACAAGAATTACTATTTTCATTTTCTTAAAACCAAAAATTTTAATAACTTGGGTTTGTAACTTGGAAAATAATTCACCTCGAGGTGAATAAATTCACCAGCTGGTGAATAAAAAGTAACATAATTATTTTTCAAAAAAAAAAAATTTTTTTATCAAATTTTTTTTTCGTCAAATTTTTTTTTCATCAATTTTTTTTTTCCATCAAATTTTTTTTCCCTCGTGTTTTTTTTTTAATAATTTTTTTTTTTTTCGTCAAAACTTTTTTTTCATCAAATTTTTTTTTCATTATTTTTTTTTACCAATTTTTTTTTTCATCAAATTTTTTTTTTCATCAATTTTTTTTCCATCAAATTTTTTTTTCCATAAAATTTTGTTTTTCATTAAATTTTTTTTTTTTCATCAAACTTTTTTTTCATAATTTTTTTTTTTTCATAAAATTTTTTTTTTTCATCATTTTTTTTTCATCAATTTTTTTTCACCAATTTTTTTTTCATTAATTTTTTTTTTCATAATTTTTTTTTGCATTATTTTTTTTTTCATCAAATTGTTTTTTCATAAATTTTTTTTACATCAAAAAATTTTTATTTTCACCAAAAAATTCATCAAAAACTTTTTTTCATCAAACAATTTTTTTTTTCACCAAAAATTTTGTTTTTCGTGAAAAAAATCATTTTTTTTTACCAAAACTAATTTTTCCCCAAGTCTAAGCTTTTCGCATAAAAATTTTCCATTTGTTTATCAAATGTACATAAAACAAGTGAGAGTGTTATATTCTTTGGTGCCGAATCATTAATACTCTCCAAAATGTAAAAACACTTTTTTATTATACCCTCCACTTACAATTAGTGATAGAGGGTATATATAAGTTTGTCATTCCGTTTGTAACTCATCGAAATATCGATCTGGGACCCCATAAAGTATATGTGTCATTCCATGTGAAATCGGACACTTTGAAAAACTTTTTTTTAGAATTTCCCAATTTGTTTACAGTTTTTAGTACCCTTCGAAAACTCCTTCGTGGTAAATTTTCAGATTTTTTTGATGACCCGTTCAAAAGATATCGAATTTTTAAAAATTGGTAGTTTGTTCCTTTACTCAAACTTTTTTCAATCATAACTTCTTCAATAATAGTCCAAATTTCAAATTTTTTTTTTCAAAGTTTTTGTTTTTTTACGTACTTTCTAAAAAAAAATCCCAAAAAATTCTTAAAAGCCATCTAGTATGCGATTTTTAAATTTTAAAATTTAAATCTCATTTTTGAAAATGTTTGTACTCTTCTGTTTTTTTTGAAATTTTTTTGTGTAAAACTTCTATCAATTCTACAAATTTTTTGCCCAGGAAGATCGTGGGATAACGATTATTACTATTTTTTAAAATTTTTTGAAAAAATTTTATTGTAATTTTCCAATCTTAAAATCATTTCTACTGCTCCAATGGTGCGTCATAGAGGGGTCCTTTATAAGACCGACCCCCATTAATTTTTACGTCTTAACATTTCTTTAGAACAAACTAATACCCTATCTCTAATTTCTAAGGGGGCTCCCACACAAAACGACATTTTTTAATATTTGTTCCAACCGCTCTAACTGCCCTAATAGTGCCCTTAGAGCAACAAAATGTCTGACCGACCCACAATATTTTTTTAGTCCAAACATTTTCTCTGAACACACCTACCCTCTATCTTTAACTGTTAAGGCGGTCCTCATATATTTTTTTTATTTTTTTGTAAATTTGTTTTATTTAATCAGCTTCTACCGGTCCAACGGTGCGTCCGAGAGGGGTCATTAGTGAGACCGACTCCCATTTATTTTTACCCTACAACATTTTTTCAAAACATACCTACGCCCTATCTCCACTCCCTAAGTAGGCTCCCATACAAAATTACATTTTTATAAAATTTGCTCCAACTGTTATTTGTATGGGAGCCTACTTAGGGAGTGGAGATAGGGCGTAGGTAAGTTTTGAAAAAATGTTGTGGGGTAAAAATAAATGGGGATCGGTCTCACTAATGACCCCTCTCGGACGCACCATTGGACCGGTAGAAGCTGATTAATTAAAACAAATTTACAAAAAATAAAAAAATTGTATGAGGACCGCCTTAACAGTTAAAGATAGAGGGTAGGTGTGTTCAGAGAAAATGTTTGGACTAAAAAAAAAATGTGGGTCGGTCATACATTTTGTTGCTCTAAGGGCACTATTAGGGCAGTTAGAGCGGTTGGAACAAATTTTAAAAAATGTCGTTTTGTGTGGGAGCCCCTTTAGAAATTGGAGATAGGGTATTAGTTTGTTCCAAAGAAATGTTAAGACGTAAAAATTAATGGGGGTCGGTCTTATAAAGGATCCCTCTATGACGCACCATTGGAGCAGTAGAAATGATTTTAAGATTGAAAAATTACAATAAAATTTTTTCAAAAAATTTAAAAAAATAGTAATAATCGTTATCCCACGATCTTCCTGGGCAAAAAATTTGTAGAATTGATAGAAGTTTTACACAAAAAAATTTCAAAAAAATCGAAGAGTACAAACATTTTCAAAAATGAGACTAAAATTTTAAAACTTTAAAATCGCATAATAGAGGGCTTTTAAGAATTGTTTGGGATTTTTTTTAGAAAGTACGTAAAAAAACAAAAATTTTGAAAAAAAAAATTTGAAATTTGGACCATTATTGAAGAAGTTATGATTAAAAGAAGTTTGAGTAAAGGAACAAACTACCCATTATTAAAAATTCGATATCTTTTGAACGGGTCATCAAAAAAATCTGAAAATTTACCACGAAGGAGTTTTTAAAGGGTACTAAAAACCGTAAACAAATTGGAAAATCTAAAAAAAAAGTTTTGCAAAGTGTCCGATTTCACATGGAATGCCCCATATATATTCATGATGCCCGATCGATTTTAAGACATTCTAGCGATGTCCGTCTGTCCGTCTGTCTGTCTGTCTGTGGAAAATGCTGTCACGAACAAAATATTGCACAGAGATGACTGAAACATATTTATTGGAAGTGCTCCCGAGAAGTTTGGTATTGCATTTGAGCGATATCGGTTCAGCGGTTCAAAAGTTATGAACGAAAATGTAAGCACACCTCAAAAATTTCAGTACATTCAACATAACCTAAAAATACAAAATGCTTTAATTCGGCTTCTGGTTGACATATGCGAACATAATTAAACACCAAATGGTATTTAAACAAGTACGAATATATTTTTTGAAAAAAAAATTGCGGATTTTTTTTTACCAAAATTTTTTTTCGCGGAAATTTTTTGTAAAAAAATTTTATTTTTCAAAAGTAATTTCCTCTTAAATAAAGTTTTTTGCAATAATCTTTTTAAAATTGTGGAGGGTATCACTTCATTCGGCAAGGCCGAATTTAACTTTTTTACTTGTTTGCACTTAGTTTGCACTCACTTCCGAAGTGTATATATCTTTTGGTTTTTAATGGGGTCCTCGACTGATATTTTAATTCGTTTTGCATGGAAGAGCAAAGTAATATAACATTATTTTTTATAAAAAATCTTTGCTTTGGCAAGTACACCCAAATCTTCCGCAAAACATCATGATTTTATGTTTTGGGCAAGAGTACAAAATTCGCAGGCATTTTTTTTTTTTAAATTTTGTGTCTGTAATGTATCGTATTCTACACATTTTCATAAATAAATATAAAAATAGAACCATTGAATTCAGCGTTATCGAATTAACTTTACCAGTGGGGTGCCCAGCTTGCTAAAAAATGTAAAATTCGAGTACAGTGTAATTTTTATACAAAACTTTGGTAAATCTCTTTTTTAAAATTTTTGCCAGTTAATTTACTTATCTATTTTTTTAAGTGTACATCTTAAAATTTATCTGTTTTCTCTCTTGTAGATGAATTTAGCACTGAAAATGATAAACAAAACTTTTTCACTGTTTTGGGTTCCGGCTCTCCAAGTCAAGTACCCGAAGAATCCGTAGCCGAAGAAGATGCTGCATTTGAAACGGCCGATGCTAATGCTGTTACCCTATACAAGGTAACCGATAGTACTGGCAGCCTTAAGATTGAACAAATCTCTCAAAAACCCCTGCGCCAAGAGATGTTGGATACACGTGATTGCTTTATTTTGGATACTGGTTCCGGTATTTATGTTTGGGTTGGTCGTGGTTCTACACCCAAAGAGAAAACTGATGCTATGTCTAAGGCTCAAGAATTTTTGCGTACTAAGAAATATCCCGCTTGGACTCAAATACATCGTATTGTTGAAAGTGCTGAGTCGGCTCCATTTAAACAATATTTCGCCACCTGGCGTGATGCTGGTATGTCGCACACTCGTTTGGTGCGTTCAGCCTTGGGTTATGATACCGATGATTCCGAATTCGAAATTGATGATGTTGATTCCGTTTTGAAAAATCTTAAAGAACGTGGTGGCAGAGCTATTGGCTTCATGCCCGATCAGGGACAACAAGACATTGTGGGAATTACTCAGTATGTTGCTAGACCTGGTACTAATGATATGACTCTTACAAACTTGGAATATGATGCTAAAATGCCTTTGTTAGGCTTTTCGGCTTATGTTATTACCTATAAATTCGAATCGAAGAATGGTGAAACAGGTACTTTAATCTATGTCTGGGAAGGTATTAAGGCTAGTCACGATACCAAGGAGCGTGCTTTTGAAGATGCTATGGCTTTGGCCTTGGAACAAAATGCCATTTTAATACGTACTGCCCAAGATCATGAACCTAGACATTTCCTGACAATGTTCAAGGGTAAATTATTAACCATGGCAAATTCCACACCCACAGAACCACAATTATTCCATATTCGTGGTACCGATAAGACCAATGTACATGCTCATGAGGTCAAAGCTGATTCTTCTTCATTGTCATCGGCTGATGTATTTGCTTTGGTTACAAACCGTGATAATAAAGTATTTGTATGGATTGGTTTGGTAAGTTGATATTATTGAGTATTATTATTAAAAACTTTAATTGAGTGAATAAAAATATTAATTGAATCAATTAAAAGAATTGTAAAAATTAAAAAATTGCAAAAGCTCATAACAGATGAATCCGATGTGTAAGCAACTTAAAAAAAGTCAAGGGTAAAGCTTAAACATTGCTCTTAAGTATGTTGAGCTCATTTGGTCAGTCGCCTTAACCCTTAGGGCACCAGATATCTCTCAATGATGTCTTATTCCCAAAAATCGATTTTTTTGCGCTACAAATCATATGATGAAACACTTCATGCGAATGGAAAGCCACCTTATACACATGATAACAGTTATTCTCCTGGTCACAAATCCGGTCTCCAAACTTTTTCATTATATCAGGCTTTTAAGAAATTTGAAATACAAAAAACATCGCGTTTTGGGACATATTTGACAACTCATAGCTGATGAAACCGATGTGTTGACGACTTTTAAATAAGTCAAGGGTAAAGCTCAAACGTTGCTTTTTAAGATATATAACTCATTTGATCAGTCGTTGGATCATCAATTGTCTTTTAATAAGGTATTTATCCCCAAAAACTTTTTTTTCGATACTGGGGAATAAGACATCATTGAAAGACAAAAGGGTTAAGGCGACTGACCAAATGAGTTCTGCATCTTAAAGAGTAATGTTAAAGCTGTACCCTCGACATATTTTGAATTCGCCATTACATCGGGTTCATCCGCTTTCCAAAAATGCCCAAAACGGCGATTTTTTTTATCTTTGACCTTAATTTTCTCAAAGACCTGATGTGATGGAAAAGTTAAGAGATCGGATTTTGGATCAGCAGAGCTTTTGTAATCAAGTGTATAATGTTGCGTCCCATTCGCATTTTCCATGTTTAATAGTGCTCGAATGTGACTCTTTTTTTTCTAACAAGCTGAGCACCCTACTAATAAAGTTAATTCGAGTACGCTGAATTCAATGGTGCTAGCCGTTTTTCGAAGTTAGCGCTCATATTCGCGATTTAAAATGTTGATGCTCAAGTACAATAAAAACGATATTTTATTACTTTTGCGATAATTTTTAAATTTAAAACCATTCAAGTCTGTTTAACTAACATAACAAACCATAATACCGTGAATTTTTTTCGCGAAAAATTTTTTGTTCGCGTAAAATCTTTATTTTCGTGAAAAAATTGGTTCAATACAAATACTTTTAGTTTGATTTGAATTTACGACAGCCGTCTGGTAAAGCTAGTTCGTGTACACTAAATCCCATTGAATTATCAGTTTTTTCAAAGTTGGCGTATGTATAGCGATATTCGCGATTATTTTTTTTTATTTTTAAGTAAAAAAAAATATTTTTTTATATTATTTAGACAATTGCTGAATGTTAATTATCTAAATTCTATTGTATATTAAAAAAAAAAATATTCGCGGAAATTTTTTTTCGCGATTTTTTTTTTGCGAAATTTTTTTCCAATTTTTTTTTATTTTGCTATTAATTTATGAAAATGAGTTGAATACAATACATGACAGACACAAAATTTTTCGAAAAAAAAAATTTCGCGGAAATTTTTTATTAAAATCTTTACTTTCGTGAAAAAATTGGTTCAATACAAATATTTTTAATTTTATTTGAATTTACGACAGCCGTCTGGTAAAGCTAGTTCGTGTACACTAAATCCCATTGTAATAACGGTTTTTTTAAAGTTAGCGTATGTATAGCGATATTCGCGATTATTTTTTTATTTTTAAGTAAAAAAAAAAATTTTTTTTTATATTATTTAGACAATTGCTGAATGTTAATTATCTAAACTCTATTGAATATTAAAAGAAAAAAAATATTCGCGAAAATTTTTTCGCGAATTTTTTTTTCCAATTTTTTTTTATTTTACTATTAATTTATTAAAATGAGTAAAATACAATACATGACAGACACAAAATTAAATTAAAAAAAAAAAATTTCGCGGAATTTTTTTTTCGCGGAAATTTTTTTCGCGAAAAAATACAATGCATTTTCTAAATTTAGATTTAAAAACTATCCCAAAAGCATACAAATTTAATTTTTGTAATACCTAGGCTTTACAATTTTAAATCGCTAATATCGCGAATACGAATACCAGCGAATACCAGCTTGTTAATTTTTGCGACTAGCACAGTGTAATTAATACATTGTAAATTCACAGAAAAAAAATCGTAAATTTTTTTCAATTAAAGTTTTATTTGATATTTAATGTAACTTCAATTAAACATTGTATATGATTCAATTATTGTTTTAATTGAATTTTGCTAAAAAAATAAAATAAATCAGTATGTATTGTTGCTAGCAGCCAACGCACACTCTTACGCATAAACATGCAAAAGTAATAAAAAATAACTGTGTAGGACAGAAATTAAATAATTTAGTAATTGAATCAACAAATTTTGTAATTGAAATTTAAATAATTTATATTTCAATGAGTTCGCCATTATTATTTTTAATAACTTAAAATTTTCCTATAATAGGGTGCTTCTGACTTTGAAAAATCCATGGCCATGGAACGTTTTGGAAATTACTGGCCTGATGCAGAAGCTGAAATTGTTGAAGAAGGTGCTGAACCCGATGATTTCTGGGAAGATCTAAATGGTGAGGGTATTTATGATCGTAGCATGTCAGATAAGGGTGCACCCTTATTGGAACCACGTCTCTTCCATTGCCGTTTGTTGGGTAATCGCATCAAGGTAGAAGAAGTTAATCATTTCGAACAAGCCGATTTAGATATGGATGATGTTATGTTGATGGATGCTGGTGATGAGATTTATATGTGGGTTGGTACTGGTGCCACAGCTGATGAAAATGGTAGAATTTTGGATATGGCTAAGGTAATTTTTTTAAGAAAAATACCTTTATAAAATAAAAAAAAATATTTTTTTTTTATTTTTTTATTTCTTTTTCAGAAATACATTAAATCTGAACCCACCGATCGTACCATTGATACAGTCAGTGTTATACGCATTTCTCAAGATCATGAACCTCGTGCCTTTAAACGTATGTTCCCCAGTTGGGAAGAAGGTTATTGGCAGGTTAGTAAAAAGTTTCTCTCTAACTCAATGTATTTATTTTAAATTATTTCATTGTTTGTTATTTTTAGTAATTTTGTGTTTCATTTTTAATATTTTCTTTACATTTGTAATTCTATGTACTCGTAGTATTAAAATTTCATTAATTAATTTAAATCATTTGCATTGTTCTTTTTATTGTAATTTTTGTATTTCTGTTGTAACTAATTATTGTTTAAATAAATGTTTATCATTAACATAATAAAAAAAATAATACAATTTACTCACAGCTTCATAATAATATGTAGTTAGCTTATTTTGTTTAAAATTGTTATTAAAAAAATAATCAAAATTTGTATAAGAATTGATTAAAGCTTAACCCTGGATCTGAGACTTTTCTGTATGAAAAATGCCGCAGAATCTGAGACTTTTCTATAGGAAAAATGTCTCAGAATCTGAGACTTTTTCTATAGGAAAAATGTCTCAGTTCTTATAAACTTTTTCTACAGGAAAAATGTCTCAGAATCTAAGACTTTTTCTAAAGGAAAAATATCCCAGAGTCTGAGATTTTTTCTATAGAAAATATGTCTCAGAATCTGAGACTTTTTCTATAGAAAAAATTTCTCAGAATCTGAGACTTTTTCTATATGAAAAATCTCTCAGAATCTGAGACTTTTTCTATAGGAAAAATGTCTCAGAATCTGAGACTTTTTCTATAGGAAAAATGTCTCAGAATCTGAGACTTTTTCTATAGGAAAAATGTCTCAGAATCTGAGACTTTTTCTATAGGAAAAATGTCTCAGAATCTGAGACTTTTTCTATAGGAAAAATGTCTCAGAATCTGAGACTTTTTCTATAGGAAAAATGTCTCAGAATCTGAGACTTTTTCTATAGGAAAAATGTCTCAGAATCTGAGACTTTTTCTATAGGAAAAATGTCTCAGAATCTGAGACTTTTTCTATAGGAAAAATGTCTCAGAATCTGAGACCTTTTCTATAGGAAAAATGTCTCAGAATCTGAGACTTTTTCTATAGGAAAAATGTCTCAGAATCTGAGACTTTTTCTATAGGAAAAATGTCTCAGAATCTGAGACTTTTTCTATAGGAAAAATGTCTCAGAATCTGAGACTTTTTCTATAGGAAAAATGTCTCAGAATCTGAGACTTTTTCTATAGGAAAAATGTCTCAGAATCTGAGACTTTTTCTATGGGAAAAATGTCTCAGAATCTGAGACTTTTTCTATAGGAAAAATGTCTCAGAATCTGAGAATTTTTTTATATAAAAAAGTTTCAGAATCTCGTTCTATATTTTTCTATACGAAAAATGTCTCAGGTTTTTTGAGAAATTTTTCAAATAGAAAAGGTCTCAGATTCTGAGGCATTTTTCTGAGACTTTTTTATAGGACAAATGTCTCAGAATCTGAGAATTTTTCTATGGGAAGAATGTTTCAGATTCTGAGACTTTTTTAAAAGGAAAATGTCTCAGAATCTTAAACTTTTTCTTTATGAAAAATGTCTCAGAATCTTAGACTTTTTCTATAGGAAAAATGTGTCAGAATCTCAAACTTTTTCTTTATGAAAAATGTTTCGGAATCTGAGACTTTTTGTATAAAAAAATGTGTCAGAATCTTGGACTTCTTTTTATAGAAAAACTGTCTCAGAATCTGAGACATTTTTTATAGGAAATATCTGACACTTTTCCTACATAAAAAATGTGTTAAAATTTAAGATTTTTTCTATGGGGGAAATGTCTCTCAATTTAAGACTTTTTGTAAATGAAAAATGTCTCAGAATCTGAGTCTTTTTCTGTAGGAAAAATGTCTCTGAGTTTGAGACTTTTTTTTATATGAAAAAGGTCTCAGAATCTGAAACTTTTTTATATGAAAATTGTCTCAGAATCGGAAACTTTTTTAAATAAAAAAACTCTTTGAATCTGAGATATTTTCTGTATAAAAAATATCTCAGAATCTGAGACTTTTTGTGAAAAAAATCTAATATTTTTTGTTGTAAATCTACGAAAATTACACTGTGCCACAAAAAACACAAAATCGAATATACTTTTAAAATGAGGTTGTTAAGGTTGTTGGTCTTGTCGAAAAGATCACATAAATTCCCATCAAACTTGCCAGACACCCTCAAATTTTAAAGTTGTTGTCAAAAAACTTTTTTTGGGACTTTTCTCACTAAACCACGTGTAACTCAAACATTTTTCAACCGATTTTAAATTTTTCAACCGTTTTAGATAGAAGAAGGATAGGGCTTTGTGTGTGAATTAGTCAATACATATAAGAAAGTTATGTATTGATTTTTTCAACAATATCTAATTTTTTGTTATTTTTTGAAAATTTTTTGAGTTTATCGATTTTTTTTTCTGCTATACTTAGTTTGTTCAACAACATTTATATTAATAAACGTATTCCTAAAGAAAATTTAATTGTGAATACGATGAGCTTTATTCCAAAAAAAAATCGGAAAACAATTGACAGAGTTGTGATATATATATACTAGCTATACCCGGTCCGCGTTGCTGGCCCTAAGAAAAACACTGTTTTATACTGCATCTTAATTAGTGTCGGACAAAATTAAAGCACGGGTCGGAGTCCAGCTAGTAACCTTTTGTTCCACCCTCGGTTAGCACAATCTATAGAGAAATCTCAACATAATCTGTTCAGCCGTTTTAGAGTGATTTCGAAACAGACAGACATAACGTTAAGTATAGTACAAAGGGGCGTGTCATTTAACGCATTTTTATCGAATCGTGACAGTCTAAAGTTCCATGCTGCATCCTCGAATAGTACTGTCTGTGCTGCAAATTCCATTGACATCAGTTTTGCTTTTTTTCTGTGATTGCGAAAGAGGAGGAAATAACTTTTTACTTATGAAAAACGGGAGTGACATGTTATACCCATTTGCCGAATCGCGCTCTACATATGACCTACAGTTTCCGCTCGGTTAGTTCTATCAGTAGTGACAGATTTGGCTTATCCGTTTTTGCGTGATTTCAAAACAGGCAGATATAACGTTCAGTATAAATCAAAGGGGCGTGGCAATATACGCCTCTTTGTTTAATTGTGGTTAGTATAGTACAAAGGGCGTTGCAATTTTGATTCCTTTATCCAACAACGATCTTATATGGCCTACATATACACTTGGTTAGCACTGTTTGTAGTGAAATTGTCAAGAGAATCGGTTCAACTGTTTTTGCGTGATTGTACAAAGGGGCGTGTCATTTTACGCCCCTTTTTCCAATCGTAGTATAACATGTCCTATCAACGACGTGTTCGGAGGGGGGGGGGGGCCCAACAACAACAATTTTTTTTTTATATTTATTTAAAAACACAAATCTCACGAAAAGAACAACAATTTTTTTTTGTTGTTGTTGGGCCCTGAAAAAACAATCCTGCATACGTGTATGTGTCCTATAGTTCCGCACTGGTGCTGAAAATTTAATTAAAATCGAATCAACAGTTTTGCGTTATTGCGGAGCATGCAGAAATAACATTCAATACAAAGGGGCATGGCATTTTACGCCCATTTGTCCGATCACGCTCTAATTTGGCACATAGTTAATACTATCGTTGGTTTATATTTCATCAAAATCGGTCCATCCGTTTTTTATATATAGATGTCATTAGTGGTGCAATGTAAAAATTCGATTTTGACCACCCCTCCGCCCACAGGCAAAAAAGCATGGCATTTTAAGCCCACTTGTCCGATCACGCTCTAATTTGGCATAAAGTTAGTACTCGGTTAGTACTATCTTTGGTTCAAATTTCATCAAAATCGGTCCATCCGTTTTTTATATATAGATGTCATTATTGGTGCAATGTAAAAATTCGATTTTGCCACGCCCCTCCGCCCACACGCAAAAAATCAAAAGTCTGACTGCACAGTGTTACTCCCTGGGCTATTCTGAATATTCCCTGAAAATTTTATCAAAATCGGTCCAGCCGTTTTCGAGTCCATACGGAACATACATACATACACACATACATACATCCATTTTTATATATGGGGCATTCCATGTGAAATCGGACACTTTGAAAATCTTTTTTTTAGATTTTCCCAATTTGTTTACAGTTTTAAGTACCCTTCGAAAACTCCTTCGTGGTAAATTTTCAGATTTTTTTGATGACCCGTTCAAAAGATATCGAATTTTTAAAAATTGGTAGTTTGTTCCTTTACTCAAACTTCTTTTAATCATAATTTCTTCAATAATGGTCCAAATTTAAATTTTTTTTTCTTCAAAATTTTTGTTTTTTTACGTACTTTCTAAAAAAAATCACAAAAAATTCTTAAAAGCGCTCTAGTATGCGATTTTTAAGTTTTAAAATTTAAATCTCATTTTTGAAAATGTTTGTACTCTTCGATTTTTTTTGAAATTTTTTTGTGTAAAACTTATATCAATTCTACAAATTTTTTGCCCAGGAAGATCGTGGGATAACGATTATTACTATTTTTTAAAATTTTTTGAAAAAATTTTATTGTAATTTTCCAATCTTAAAATCAAGGATGGGTACCAATTCGATAAAAGTATTGGTATTGGTTTTTAAAATTATATTAGTATTGGTATAGGTATTGGTTTTCATTTTTTGTTGAATTGGTATAGGTTTCGGTATTGGTTTTGAATTATTTAGGTATTGGGTATTGGTATTGGTTTTAGCCTCGAATCGGTATCGGTTTTTAATAAGTATTGGTATTTATCTTATATCGGTTTTGGTATTTGTATGCAAAAGGTTTTGTCGTTAATATTAATTAATTTTACGTAAGTCGTCCTTCTGTCCGCCCCACAGTGCACACTGGGGCGAGATGGTAGGTTTTTTGGCCAAAAGTCTCTACAGGTCGTAATGTTAACCGATTTTTTTTGAAATTCAGAATATAAGCCTATATTAAGGTAATAAATAAGTGCCTTGAAAGTTTTTGAAATCGGACCTACAAGGAAACTATTTCAGGGTGGACACTTCATTTTTAATAATATTTACAGATGTTATAGATGAAACAAATGAAGAGAAACTTGTCTTTTGTTTATGTATTTGAATTAGAGATGGTCTGTGATCCCGTAATTTGCGTGACTCCAAAAACCACGTGATTCAGGCGTGAGCGATTTTTATTTAAATCACGTGATTATAGAGTATTAAGTACTATATTAGGATAATAAATAAGTGACTTGAAACTTTTTGAAATCGGACCTACAAGGAAACTATTTCAGGGTGGACACTTCATTTTTAACAAAATTTACAGATGTTATAGATGAATCAAATGAAGAGACACTTGCCTTTTGTTTAAGTATTTGAATTGGAGATAGTCTCTGGTCCCGTGATTCACGCGTGAGCGTGAGTGATTTTCATTTAAATCATTTGGTTATAGAGTGATTTTCATTTAAGTCAAGTGACTATATTAAGGTAATAAATAAGTGCCTTGAAACTTTTTGGATTCAGACCTACAAGGAAACTTTTTCAAGGGTGGACACTTCATTTTAAATAAAATTTACAGATGTTATACTAGATTAAACAAATGAAAAGACACTTGTCTCTTGTTTATGTATTTGAATTGGAGATGGTCGCTGGTCCCGTGATTTGCGTGACACAAAAAAGTGATTTTCATTTAAATCACGTGATTTTGAGTTGAAAAATTCTGAGTGAGCGTCTAGAGAGTGAGTCGAATTTTTGCTTGAGGGATGTGTTTTTTTTTTTGAAAAACCCCTTTTTAAAAAAAATATTTTTTAGCAGTATTTGCATTCAGAATTAAGACAAACTTTAAACTAAATATAAATAGTACATGCTTAACACATTTTGGACAAAGATTCATTTTTTTTTTTTTTTTTGAAAAATTAGCACCAGCTGATCTCAAAACTCTTGTAAAAAATTTTTAATGTTCCGTTATTCCAGAAAAGCCTGTATTTCAATTTTTTATGCAATTTTAATATTTGGATTTATTTGCTATTTTATTAATTTATTTCGTTATTTTCAAAATAAATTGTTTCAATTAGTGGAATTTGATAATAAATTAAATCTAAAAAAAGTTAATATTAATTAATAAAAAAATTAAAAGCCTAAACTAAGAAAATGCAAATTTCTCGTTTTTGCTTGAAACAATTTCTGTGCTGATGCTCATTGCATTTAATCTATATAAATAAAAATCAATTGTCGTTCGTTGGTAACGGCATCAGTTGAGAACGGCTGGACCGATTTGGACATTTTTTTTTTTGAAATGTTTGTCATAGTCCAACTTAGGTTTATACGTAAAGAAATATTGACCCGCCCACTTTTACGCCCACTTTTCTTGATTTATCTAAAATCGGAAAATGGCTGCACTGATGTGGGTGTTTTTTTATTTAAATGTTCGTAAAAATCCAATTTAAGTTTTTACTGAAAGAAAAATTGACCACGCCCACTTTTACGCCCACTTTTTTCAATTTATCTAAAATCTGACTAAAGTTTTTTAAATGAATTTTCATTATATTCCAACTTTGGTTTTAACGAAAAAAGAAATTTACTACGCCTAATTTGGCAAATTTTTGATGAAAATTTTCTTCATAATTCAACTAAGGTTTTTACGGATAGTAAAATTTTCCACGCCCACCTTTTTCTATGTATTGAAAGAACTGTAACGGCAAGACCAATTTGGTTATAGTCCGCAGAACATTTTTAAGGAAAGACAAATTGTCCACGCCTACTTTTACGCTCACTTTTCCCGATATATATATTTTAAATCATGGAATGTCTGGATCAATTTGTCTAATTTTGTTTTTAATGTTCGTCATAGTCCAACTAAGGTTTTTCTGAAAGAACAATTTTCCATTTCTACGCCCACTTTTGAATGGATGGGCCGAGTTGGTTAAATTCAAATAAGGTTTTTACGGTAAGAAAAGTGAAACCCACTCTTTTTTCGATATACATAAAATTTGCTCTATAGACAAATAAAATATCGAACAATAAAATATTAATAAAAATCAAATGTAGTTCGTTGGTAATCGCTTTCACTTGAGAACTGACCGATTTGGATAATGATTTTTTTTTTTTAAATGTTCGTCTTACTTTTTTTAATGTTCGTCTTAGGTTTTTTCGGAAAAAAAAGTTAATCACGCCCACTTTTACGCCTTCTTTTCTAAACTTCGATTTGACTAAACTTTTTTTTAATGTTCGTCATAGTCTAACTTAGGTTTAAACGGAAATACAAATTTTTCACGCAAACTTTTATTTCTATACATCTCAAATAGTAGAACGGCAGGGACGATTTGGCTATTAGTAGAATTTGTTGACGTTCGCGATAGTACAACTAAGGTTTTTACGAAAATAAAAACTGTCCACTCCCACTTTTTTCAATACATCGACTGGCCTGATTTGGGAATTTTTTTTCTCAATGATCATTATAGGCCAATTAAGGATTTTACAAAAAAAAATTATTGTCCACCCCCACTTTAAAGCCCACTTTTTTCAATATCTTTAAAATTCGCAACACTTGAGAACGCCTGGACCGATTTGGCTAATTTTTTTGGTTTTAAATGTTCGTAATAGTCCATATAATTCTTTGGAAAGAAAAATTGTCCTCGCGCACTTTTTTTCGCTATTTCAAAAACTTATTTTTACTCCCATTCGATCTAATAAAAAAAAATAATTCTTTATAGATTCCGCTAAAACTTGGTACAAATGATCTTAAATCTTTGGGGATTGTTAACATACATATGTACAAGTTTAACTTACCACACAAATTATAACGCCCACTTTTGTCAAAATATGTCGTCTACTAATGACCGGACCGATTTTTTTATGATAATTGTAGTTCTAATTAGGGTTTTAAGGAAATATAAATGAGAAAAGTGTCCCGGAAAAATTAAAAATTCGGGAAAACTATAAAGGTTTGTTTGAACTCAAGACAATAGCTCACGGTGAAAACAAAGGATATGCGTAATTTATTTTTGTGTTGTTCTTAATGGTACAAAATAAATTTTAAATTTCTACAGTTCGCGAAGTCGTAGATATGGTAATACTTTTTTTAGTTTCTAAAATATAATTTGAAGATGATTATCTGCCTTATCGGGTCTTAAAAACCACGCCTACAAATTTTTCTAAGCGAAGAAATGCATTACAATTTGTGCAGGGATATATATTTGAAGCGAGACGAAATGTAACACTGATCTTATCTTTGGGCCAGCAACGCGGACCGGGCCAGCTAGTGCACATATAAATTCCGGTGGTCAAGGGGAGATATAATTTAATTGCAGAAAGATGAGACTTAACATTTGTAACAAAATATACCTGAACTTCATCCTTTTCATGCATAAATATTTTTTTGAAAAAGGTGATCGAAATGGGTTATCATGCAGGGCCCCTTTTTCGATTTTAAATCTTTTGCCAATTGCGATTACACGGGTCAATTTTTTTCTTATATGGGGTTCACACTTACGACCTTAAACAAGTTGTTTAACAAAACACCAGTAACAGAATAAAAACATAATGGATACAGAAAAAATAAGTTTT
This sequence comes from Pegoplata infirma, assembly GCA_963921195.1. Lineage (NCBI taxonomy): Eukaryota > Metazoa > Arthropoda > Insecta > Diptera > Anthomyiidae > Pegoplata > Pegoplata infirma. The sequence continues at coordinate 226,003,114 of OY992536.1, read as the reverse complement.
TAAACACGTAGCCCTTAAACTCTCAAAAATAGCAAGTGTGAACTGAACATTATGCGTTCTTAAATTCTTATATAATATGACTGTGCCTCTAATAAAACAATAAAAATTTTTTTCTGGATTCTGGTGTTGTGACATAAAATTTTGTAACGTCTGCTTGATTAAAATTTTGGAATTTCAAAAAAAGGACATAAGTTTTTTTTTTTACAACGCAAAGAAGAGTGCAGTGACATTCAATGTACATATATCAAATATTAACTATATTTGCAAAAGAAAAAATTTCACAGAAAAGGTCTAAATTTTTTAAGATCTACTTTTATTAGGGGTCATAAAAACCGTGACAAAAAATTTTTCTTTTATGTTTTTATGACTTTTAAAATTCAAGTAGCTAACTCCTTTTTGCTATGTGACATTGCATGCAAACGATTACTGATCGATGTAACATATTTTGCAATTCGTTAGTCAGGTAAAACCTAATATTAAAACAAACGAAAATAAGAATACAAAAAACCGAAACAAAACCGATACGAAAGTAAAAAAAATGAATTGGTATTGGTTTTTTATTGGTATTGGTTTTGAAGAATAAAAGTATTGGTTTTTAATTGGTATTGGTAGTGGGGAATCGGTATTGGTTTTTTATCGGTATTGGTATCGCACGAATAAAGGTATTGGTTTTTAATTGGTATTGGTTTTCAATTTGAATTGGTATTAACGGGTATTGGTATCGAAAAGGTATTGGTACCCATCATTGCTTAAAATCATTTCTACTGCTCCAATGGTGCGTCCGAGAGGGGTCATTACTAAGACCGACCCCCATTAATTTTTACGTGTTAACATTTCTTTGGAACAAAATAATACCCTATCTCCAATTTCTAAGGGGGCTCCCACACAAAACGACATTTTTTAAAAGAAAATGTTTGGACTAAAAAAATATTGTGGGTCGGTCATACATTTTGTTGCTCTAAGGGCATTATTAGGGCAGTTAGAGCGGTTGGAACAAATTTTAAAAAATGTCGTTTTGTGTGGGAGCCCCCTTAGAAATTGGAGATAGGGTATTATTTTGTTCCAAAGAAATGTTAAGACGTAAAAATTAATTGGGGTCGGTCTTAGTAATGACCCCTCTCGGACGCACCATTGGACCGGTAGAAGCTGATTAAATAAAACAAATTTACAAAAAATAAAAAAAATTGTATGGGGACCGCCTTAACAATTAGAGATAGAGGGTAGGCGTGTTCAGAGACGTGACGCACCATTGGAGCAGTAGAAATGATTTTAAGATTGGAAAATTACAATAAAATTTTTTCAAAAAATTTAAAAAAATAGTAATAATCGTTATCCCACGATCTTCCTGGGCAAAAAATTTTTAGAATTAATATAAGTTTTACACAAAAAAATTTCAAAAAAATCGAAGAGTACAAACATTTTCAAAAATGAGATTTAAATTTTAAAACTTAAAAATCGCATACTAGAGCGCTTTTAAGAATTTTTTGTGATGTTTTTTTAGAAAGTACGTAAAAAAACAAAAATTTTTAAGAAAAAAAAATTTAAATTTGGACCATTATTGAAGAAGTTATGATTAAAAGAAGTTTGAGTAAAGGAACAAACTATCAATTTTTAAAAATTCGATATCTTTTGAACGGGTCATCAAAAAAATCTGAAAATTTACCACGAAGGAGTTTTCGAAGGGTACTTAAGACTGTAAACAAATTGGGAAAATCTAAAAAAAAAGTTTTTCAAAGTGTCCGATTTCACATGGAATGCCCCATATATAGATAAGTTCCTCTAACTCCCATTGGAGCATAGGGCGCCAATAAAGTTGTGATCATTTTTCTAAAAAAGAAAATTATGATTTTGTATGAAATTGCCGTGCGGATAACCCAGGCAAAAAAAAATAAAAAAATAAACGAAGACACTGAGGGATCGCGTATCATTATTTTAAGGGTTTTTGACCTCCTGAATTCGAATTTGACCTTGAAATTACGCTATCTTATTAAGTTTTTGATATATAAATTTATGTTAAATATCTCAAAAACCTGACGAGATAGAGCAATTTAAAGGCCAGATTCGGATTTAGCGAGCCAAATACGAAAAAATATTGTACATGACCATTTATGATAAATTATTTTTTTTTGCCTGGGTTATCTGAACGGCGAATTCCTGCAAAATCTTAATTTTCTTTTTTAGAAAAATTATCACATCTCTGTCAACTATTAACCGATTTTTTCAGGATAAAGCTTATCATATTGAGAATTAAATTATCATAAAAAGAAACGCTAATAAATATAAAGGTTTAAAACGAACTATAGTAGAAAAAAATCGATAAACTCGAAAAATTTTCAAAAAATAACAAACAAAATTGATTTTATAGAAAAACTCAATAGATATCTTTGTTTTACGTATTGACCAATTCACTTACATGGAAAGCCCTATCCTTTTTCTATCCAAAACAGTTTAAAAATTTAAAATCGGTTGAAAATTTTCTGAATTACACAAGGTTTATTGAGAAAAGTCCCAAAAAACGTTTTTTTGACAATAACTCTAAAATTTGAGGGTGTCTGGCAAGTTTAATGGACATTTTTGTGATCTACTCGACAAGACCAACAACCTATACTATGTCACATCAGAAGTATTTTTTCACTGTAGCACAGTGTTATTCTAACAAAAATTTCCTATAAAAGTTTAGAAAATATATAAGAATTAAAAAAAAAAAATTGTAAAAAAAAAACTTTTCTGGAAAACCTGTAGTTTTGTTTTGTACGGTTTTATATGTATTTGTTAAATTCTTTGTAAAAAAATATCTATATTAATTTGTTGTTGTTTGTAAAAGTAATAATATTTTTATCATACTATAATAACAATTCCGCATGAAAGGCATAACAATCAATTAAAATTGAACAAAAAAAAAAAAGCAAATCGGATTTTTAATCATAATAAAAGGTAAGTAAATTAATTGCATAAATAACAATTAGGGTGTAATGAAAGAGTAAAAAAAATCAATAAAAGTTAAACAAATTGATGCTTAAAAAATTCTGTACAGTGTCTCACAGCTTATTTCGTGCAGTAGATAGGATGATAAGTTAAGAATAACAAACCTTATTATTAAATTAGTTTATTAAGCTTGAAAGCGTCCCGACCGAGTTAATAAATAATGAACGGGTAAATGCAATGAAATGAAAAGAAATTTCTGCATATTTAATTCAAAAAATATATCACGAATTTCATCAAAGATCATAGACAAAGTGTAATTTTCCCACTTCTGTATACAAGTATTAGCAACATGTATTCTCTACAAAGCTAACTAAACATACCCAGTTTTAGTTTTTTGCACATTTTTAGATGCATTTTTCAAAACTTTAACCCCCTTCAATTTTTTTGAAACCTGCATAAGTTGAAAGAATAAAATTTTTTACATAAAATTGAGTACCGGTTTTTTGGCCTTTGTTTAATTTCACTCCATGTGTTTTTTTTTTTTTAAACTACTTATAGGACTTTTCTATACAAAAAATTAATTTTAGGTTTAATTTTTAAAATTTTATCAAAAAAAGTATGTATCGTAAAAAGTTATATTTTGAGAAATATTATTCTAGCTCAAGTCCACATTTCTTTATTAAACATTACTATTATGTTGTCAAAGTAACAATTTTCAAGAAACTATTTATAACACCGTCCGACAACCAATATTAAACATAAACTGGATGATATAAGTCTGAAGTAGAGTTCAAATGGAGTAAAACTGCATTTATAGTTTTTCATTTCGTGATCCAGTTTCCTTTTAAAAGGACTTCAAAGTTTTAAGGGACTACATTTTGCAAAATATTTTTTGGAATTATTTGTAATTGTCCTAGGATGACACTAGTGACGGCAAATGAAAGAGAAGGATCTCCCCTAATTTTCCATTTTAATATTTTGCCATATCAGGATAAAAGGATGTGAATTAAAGTCATATAAAAACTTTATCAAAATATTTTGTTGAAAATTTTGAACGATATTGAAGGACACATTTTTGAATGGACGTAACTTGCCTCTTTTTTTCCAGAAATGTAAAAAAATAAAATAGGAAAATTAGGGAAGATCCTCTTCATGAATATGCTATCAATAGTGTTATCCTAGGACAAGTACAAATATTAAAAAAAAATTTAATCCTCTAAAACTTTGAAGTCCTTTTAAAAGGAAACAGGATCACGACATGAAAAACTGTAAATGCAGTTTTACTACATTTAGTCTCTTGTTTCAAACGTATATAATCCAGTTTTAGTTTTTGCCGGACGGTGTAAAGTTGTTTAAATTAAATCCTACAGTGAGCCAGACAAAAAAATGATAAGAAAATTGCGTTTTTGGTTTTCCAATTTTTCAAAAACTGGGCTTAGGAGGCGTGGTCAAATATTGGAAAAATGGTCAAATTTGTGGCGAGTTGCCTTGATTAAATATTTATCACATTAAGACGGAATGCACCACAATCTTAAAAATTTACTTTCATATATAGTTTTGTATGGGCTATCGATTAAAATTTTCCATTTTTTTAAAATTTCCGGCCACTTTTTTTGTTTATTTTTTTTTTTAAGTTTAGATGTTTGTCCATCCACACAAAAAAATTCAGATACTCGTTTTTCGTTTTTTTTTCGAGAAAACTGCATTTGAATTTAAAATTTCATAACAATTTAGTAATTTGCTTTTATTTTCTTGTTCCAGTAATATTCATGCAATTTATAATACTCATTCGCAAAGTTAAAACAAGAAAATACAAGCAAATTACAAAATTGTTATGAAATTTAAAATTCAAATGCGATTTTCTCGAAAAAAAAAACGAAAAACACGTGTTTGATTTTTTTTGTGTGGATGGACAAACATCTAAACTTAAAAAAAAAATAAAAAAAGGTGTTCGGATTTTTGATAAATTGACTTTTTTAAAAAATGATAAATTTCAGAACGGGTTCTGAAAATTTTCCGAAAAAAAATTTTATTCGATAGCCCATACAAAACTATATAAGAATGTAAATTTTTGAGATTGTGGTGCATTCCGTTTTAATGTGATAAATATTTAATAAGGGCAACTCGCCAAAAACTTGACCATTTTTCTAATATTCGACCCCTCAGCCCAGTTTTTGAAAATTAGAAAAACCAAAAACGCAATTTTCTTAGTTCCATATAGGGCTACCCAAACAACCTATTCAGAAATTTACGGGACACATGTTTTTCTGTAGCGGGACATTTGGTGTGGAATGCCTTATATGTAGCATTAGACTGGCATTTTAGCAAAACATTTTTATACCCTACACCACTCTGTGGTACAGGGTATAATGAGTTTGTGCTGATGTTTGTAACTACCCGAAATATTGGTCCTAGACCTACCTTCAAGTATACCGATCGACTCAGAATTACTTTTTGAGTCGATTTAGCGATGTCCGTCTGTCCGTCCGTTTGTCTGTCCATCTATCGGTTTAAGCACGATGCAATTTTTCATCAATTGGCTTAAAATTTGAAACTTAAGAATTTTTTGGTTCAAGGACGAAGCATATTGAAATTGGAGAAAATCGGTTCATGTTAGGATCTAGCCCCCATACAAACGCCCCCTTTGGATTCGGATTAAATGACTCCTTTAACCGTAACTTTTAACCGTATTAAAATAGATATCGCGTTTAAATTCAGCAGGTAATCAAATTTTATATGCACAAATCACCATTCTAAATTTCAAAGGAATCCTGTCAGTCCTTCTGGTAGTCCCCATGTCAGTCCTTCTGGTAGTCCCCATACAAACCACCTTCCCGATATTCACATAATTCCCTAAAAATTCATAAAAATGGAAATATTTGATAAAAATTTTATTTTTAGTTGTTAAACATGTACTTCAGTAACCAAATCAAATCGAAATATAATTGGACCATTTTTCGACTTAGTTCCCATATAAAAATTTCGACCAATATTCAGTTAAATTGGTTTATTGACAAAAAATAAACCAATTACACTAAAATTTGATCTGTGTGTGTTTTCTGCACTAAATAAAGATCTAACAAAAGACAGATACAATCGGTCCATGTTTGGACTTGGGACCCATTTTCCGGAAAACACTGGTGTAGGGTATCATATGGTCGGTCTTGACCGACTATAACTTTCTTACTTGTTTCTTCCGATTTTGAACGTCAGGTCAAATTTTTACTCTTTACAAATTTGAGGTCAATCGGATTAAATTAACCCGTGGAGCCCGGCGATTAAAGATTTGGATTTTTTTAAATTATTTATTAGAAAAAAAAAAACTATGGCGGTTTTTTCCTACGTTCTATAAATTAAAAAAAAAAAAATCTCAAAATTTCAAACATTGACACTTTCAAAGAGCATGATGCAATATCTCATTCAAAATTAATTTGAGCCATATCCGATCATTTTAAGCCGTGGCGCCCTTCTATCAAAAATTTACATTTTTTGAAAATTTCCACTAAATTTAAGATTTTTGAAAAATAAAAAAAAAAAAATATCTCGCGATACATTATTTTTATTAAATTTGGCATGCTGAACACAGATATCAAAAAATATCTTAAATCGGTCGAACGGTTTTTAAGTTATCGCCATTTGAAATTTGTTTAAAAAATTTTACAAAATGGCGGTTTTTTCCTACATTCAAGAAATTTTTTAAAAAAATCTTAAAATTTTGTTTTCGTTAACTATTTTATAGAGCTGGAGCCAAGCTTTCATTCAAACTTATTTCAAACGCCAAATCAGACCATTTTAACCCATGGCGCCCTTCGATCAATGTTTAGAGTCTTTTGTGAAAATTTTGTAAAAAAGCAAAACTTTGATCGAAGGGCACAGGTCAAAATGATCGGATTTGGTTCAAATTAATTTTGAATAAAATATTGTTTCAAGCTCTTTGAAAGGGTTAAGGGTAAGAAATTTTCAGATTTTTTTTTTTAATTTCTAGAACGTCGATTTTTCTACCGCCATTTTTCGCAAATTTTAAATAACGACATCTCGAAAATCTACCGATTTTAAAAATTCTTTGATATTCGTGTTCAGCGCATCAAAATTAATAAGTGTGATGTGTCGCAAAAATATAAATATAAATTTTTTAAAAATCTAAAACTTTGACCGCCGAGCGCCACGGGTTTATTTAATCGGATAATAACACTATGGTACAGTGAAAAAATACTTCTGATGTGACATAGTATAGGTTGTTGTTCTTGTCGAGTAGATCACAAAAATGCCCATTAAACTTGCCAGATACCCTCAAATTTAAGAGTTATTGTCAAAAAACGTTTTTTTGGGACTTTCTCTCTAAACCTTCTGTAATTCAGAAAATTTTCAACCGATTTTAAATTTTTTAACTGTTTTGGATAGAAAAAGGATAGGGCTTTCCATGTGTGTGAATTGGTCAATACGTAATAGAAAGATATCTATTGATTTTTTCTATAAAATCATTTTTTTTTTTTTGTTATTTTTTGAAAATTTTTCAATTTTAAGGATTTTTTTCTGCTATAGTTCGTTTAACAACCTTTATATTTATGAGCGTTTTTTTTATGATAATTTAATTCTAAATACGATAAGCTTTATCCTGAAAAAAAATCGGATAATAGTTGACAGAGTTGTGATAATTTAAACAATAAAGAAAATAAAGATTTTGCAGGTAATCGCCGTTTAGATAACCCGGGCAAAAAAAAATAAATTTATCACAAATGGTCGTGTACAATATTTTTTAAGGTTTTTGGCGCGCTGAATCCGAATCTGGCCTTTAAATTGCTCTATCTCGTCAGGTTTTTGAGATATTTAACATAAATTGATATATCAAAAACTTAATAAGATAGCGCAATTTCAAGGTCAAATTCGAATTCAGGAGATAAATGATACGCAACCACTCAGTATGTTCGTTTATTTTTTTATTTTTTTTTGCCTTGGTTATCCGCACGGCAATTTCATACAAAATCATAATTTTCTTTTTTAAAAAAATTATCACAACTCTGTCAATTATTATCCGATTTTTTTGGCATAAAGCTCATCGTATTCACAATTAAATTTTCTTTAGGAATACGTTTATTTATATAAATGTTGTTGAACAAACTATAGCAGAAAAAAATCGATAAACTCAAAAAATTTTCAAAAAATAACAAAAAAAAATTAGATATTGTTGAAAAAATCAATACATTTCTTTCTCATATGTATGGACCAATTCACACACATAAAAAGCCCTATCATTCTTCTATCTAAAACAGTTAAAAAATTTAAAATCGATTGAAAAATGTTTAAGTTACACGTGATTTAGTGAGAAAAGTCCCAAAAAAAGTTTTTTTGGCAATAACTTTAAAATTTGAGGGTGTGTGGCAAGTTTGATGGGCATTTTTGTGATCTTTTCGACGAGACCAACAACCTTAACTACCTCATTTTATAAGTATATTCGATTTTGTGTTTTTTGTAGCACAGTGTAATTTGTACCACATAAAATTTGCCCGGACACTTGGGAAAATTTGCCCGGACACTTGGGAAAATCAAAAGTTGAAGAAAAAATGCCACTCTAATGTTGCATAGTGTAAATTTTTTACTCGGATAGTACAAAATTGTTTAAATACCTGCAAAACACTTTTTCATTGCACCCTTTATCTATAAATTTATCTGTAGTCGAACAAAAAATTATGTTTTTATAATTGTTAACATTACCGCCTGTTTTTATTTTTATTTTTTTAATTACTAATTGTTGATAACATTATTAAAACAAATAAGTTTTTCCATTGACAAATTAACCAATTTTGAGAGGTGCTTGAACAAGGTTTTGAAAAAACTTTACTAAAAAAAGAAACCTTGAATTTTAGAAATACAAAAGAAAACTCTCAATTTTCATTTAAATTGGTTTAAAATTTGTATACTTTTTGTCACAAAGTTTTATATGCATGTCATCATCATCATCATTAAATATATTTTTCCATTCTTTGAAAAAAAAATATATTAAAATTTTAATACCATTTTCTATAATTTATTTTTTTTATTTTTTATTCTCTTTCATCAAAAAAAAAAATTCACTTAGGAATTACCTTCCTACGAGGATGTACGTAAACAAGTTTTGGAAGACAATGAACGTATTGAGGACAATGATGTTTAAAAATACCAAAAATATTCTGATGTCGTTTTGTTGGTGACCACTAAAAAAGCCTCCTTCCAAAAAAAAAAAAACTAAAAATATATATTTAACAAAAAAAACATCAAACTAACCAACTCAACTTATCTACAGAAATTGCACACATATGAACAATTTATTTATGAAATTTTATTATTATTTTTTTTCCATTTTTCTTTTGTTTAAATATTTTATTCCTCAAAAGCTTTCATTTATATAATATACCTACATATACAAAATTTTATACTATTATTAGTAGTTTATAGAGTAGTTTAACAAATTTTTTTTGTTTTTTTTTTTTCTTTCCAACACAAAAAACTTTTATTTTCCTACATACATAATTTTATATGCACAATTTATTTAAATTTTTCTAAAGAAACTAAAAAAATTTAAGAGATAAACCAAAATTTATGTGTTATAAACTTACATAAAAATGTTAAGTATAACAGTTTTTTTTTTTTGTTGATTTTTATATTTGCTTCTTTATTAGTTACATGTAGTACTTGTACTCATAATTTTAAGTTTTTAAATAAAAAATAAAATTTTTAGTAAAAAAAAAGAATTGTTGTTAAATTTATTTAAAAAAACATGAAAGAAGGTAATATTCAGCTGCGTCAAATAAAAATAAAGATCCCCCACAACATACGGACCAAATCAGTGAATACACTCAGAAAATTATGTAAGGTCCCGAGTAAAAAAAAATATATGACGCAATATATAATTTTATATGAGTTCGTGTCTATTTTGATATAATTTTATACGAAAAATGGTTTCATAAGTTTTGATCGAATATAATCTAATAATATCAGTTTATATAACTTTATATCGACTTTGATACGAGTTTTGGTCTAATCCAATGATACAAAATTATATCCAATAATATTAAAATTTATACAATTTTATAAATCAGATGTTTTTTTAGTTTTTAATAAAAAGTTGAAAAAATAAAATTTCAACTTTTCAAATTTTAAAAAAAACTTATAAAAATTTCAAAACATGGAGTCATGTTAAATTTTATATAAAACATTTAGAAAATATATACTCATAAAAAATTTGTCCTTGGAAAAACTTAGAAAAATTTTTAAAAATGGAGTCACACAAAATTTTATATAAAATACTTAGAAACTAACCTAACCTAGAAAATATTCGTGATAAAAAAGTTGTGCTTGGAAAAAACTTGGAAAAATATAAAATATGGAGTCATACGAGTTTAATATAAATCACTTTGAAAATATTCGCGATAAAAATATGTTCTTAAAAAAACTTTGAAAAATTAAAAAATAATTGAGGCATATAAAATTTTATATAAAACACTTAAGACATTTGTAATGATACATGGGATCTATGATACAACATATAGTTATGTATTGCGATATCTTAAAAATATCGCACATAAAAATGTATTATATACATTTATCTCGCAATACATAGTGTCACACATGATCATATATGAAAAATTATGACTATATAAAAGTATATAAGATCATATTAAATTATTTTTACTCGGGGTTGTTTGTATATTTTACAGTAGTTAGTCGTTTTCAACTACAAAGTCAGTTGTTTTTGTATGAAAAATATCAAACAACTATTTCTGTTAGTTATTTTAAGTCGTTTTTTGAATAACTAACAAAAAAGGACCGTAATGCAGTAACAGTTATTTAAAGTAGTTAATATTCTTTTTTTATCTCTGAAAAATTTTCAGTTTTTTTTTCAAAAAGTAAATTTTCGTTTTTTTTTTATTTTTCACAACTTAAAAAAAAAAAAAAATTGGTCTTCAATTTTTTTTTTCTAAAAAATAAAAAAAAAATATATTGATTATTTTATTTTTACTACATGTTAGTTGTTTTGACTACAAATGTAAGTAGTTTTTACTACATAAGTCAGTTGTTTTTGGTGAGTTAAAATAACTAACTTTGTTAGTTGATTTAACTGAAAAAGTAGTTGACCCCAAAACGACTTACAAAGTAGTTATTTTAACTAAAATTTTCAGTTGATTTTACTAACATAACTTTTTGAGTGTATAATTTTTGTATTTGTTTTTTTCTGTAAGTACAGATCGAGCTCGGGCTCTAATTATATTTGTTATAAGGGTACAAGTTGAAAAAATGCAGAAGAAAAATTGAATTTCTAAAAATTATAGACATTTCTGGTATTCCCATACCGGGTTCAAACACTCCAGTTAGTGTTATCATCAGTAGGATTTTAAATGTCGGTTTGTTTTGTTAATGGAAATTGTTTTATATATATATGAATATTAATAGTTTCTACAGAATAAATTTTGACAGTTTCCAACAATACAATTCTATTTCTAGCAATCTCAACCTCCCCTCATACTTTCTTTTAACTTTTTTGTTTAGAATTAAATGTAGTTAAATGTTTTATCAATTATACGTACCAACTTTTTTAGTCGGACAATCCAAAACGAAGAAAATTGGAGTGTTTTTAAGAAAATACATTTAAAATTGTAAAAGTTACATGCATTTGTTTTTTGTTATTTTTTTAGAATTATCTAAATCAGGCATTCAAGGTCGGCACACCTGAAATAAATAAATTCGAGTACAACTGTTTTTATATGAAACTGATTTTATTCATTTTTGTTTAAATGCATGTAACTTCTACAGTTTTAGACGTATTTTATTAAAAAATCTCTTACTTTCTCAGAATAAATCGGACTTGAAATTTAAATACAGAAATTAAATTAAAAAATTTTAATTTTCAATTAGTCAAGTTTACAACAGAATTTCCGGTCTTTTTTCTAAATTTCGTTTAAATTGAAATTAAATTGTTTATATATCGATGAAAAGATTCTTGGGTGATAAAACCGTCCAATAACCAAAATTAAACATGAACTGTATAATATACGTCTTAATGTAGCTATAAAATGGAATAAGAATGCATTTACTGTTTTTAATTTCATTTCCTATTAAAAGGACTTCAAAGTTTTAAAGGACTATATTTTGTAAAATATTTTTTTTTTAATATTTGTAATTGTCCTATGAAGCCAATGGCAAATGAAAGAGTTGAACCTCCCCTAATTTTTCCATTTTTATACCCTCCACTCTAGTGATAGAGGGTATATATAAGTTTGTCATTCCGTTTGTAACACCTCGAAATATTGGTCTAGGACCCCATAAAGTATATATATTCATGATCCTCGATCAATTTTAAGACGATCTAGCGATGTCCGTCCGTCCGTCCGTCCGTCCGTCCGTCCGTCTGTCCGTCTGTCTGTCTGTCTGTCTGTCTGTTGAAAACACGCTAACTTTTGAAAGACTTTACGGAGGCTCTTGAAGTTTGGCATATATATTGGGCATTCACCTGGTCAGGTTGGCATTGCAATCCAGCAAAATCGGTGCAGTGGTTCAAAAGTTATGAGCAAATGACTGAATTTCGGCAAGGGTTTTTCGTGAATTTATGAGATAAAAAGCACTATAACTTTCGAAAATCAATTCTGAGGATGCTGAAGCTTGGCATATATATTTTACGTTCCTCCAGCCTGGTTCGTATTGAATTTCATCAAAATCGGTCCAGTGGTTCAAAAGTTATTAGCAAAACCGTGAATATCAGATTAGCTTCACCTTAAATTCACGTGGTGAAAACCCGTTAAACCTGTTTTAAACCATTGGAAAGTCATAAAAATATTTTAAAACGTATTTTTGTCACTCAAAAAAATTTTTATACCAAAACAAAAAAAAAATACACTCGAAAAAAATTTTACACTCAAAAAAAATTTTACACTCAAAAAAAAAAATTAGTAAATTTTTTTTTAAATGTAAAATTCGAAAAAATTTTACACTCAAAAAAAAAATTAGTAAATTTTTTTTTTGAATGTAAAATTCGAAAAAATTTTACACTAAAAAAAAAATTACTATTTTTTTTTTTCAAAAATTACTAAAAAAAAATTTTTTTACACAAAATAAAATATTTCTAATCATAACTGTTATTTTTTTCACGTTAGAAAATTTACTATCACTTAAAATGGGCATTGTGGAGGGTATTCATAGATTCGGCCAAGTCGAATTTAACTTTTCTACTTGTTTATTTTGCCATATTTGGAAAATTATGTAAAAAATTTCCTTTCAAATCTTTATCAAAATTTTTTGTTGAGAATTTTAAATGATATCGAGGGATAAAGATTTGAAAGGACATTACTTACCTCATTTTTTCTTGATACACAGTATGTTATAATAATAAAATGAGAAAATTATGTGAGATCATCTTCTTTTATTTGCCATGACTTCCACGACAATTACAAATATTTCAAATAATATTTTACAAAATGTAGTGCTTTAAAACTTTGAAGTCCTTTTAAAAGGAAACAGGATCACGAAATAAAAAACAATAAATGCGTTTATCATCCAGTTCATGTTTAATTTTGGCTATTGGACGATTTTATCGCCCTAGAAGCTTTTTTATATATCGTGAACCTATATTCAAAAAATGCCAACTCAAATTTGACCAAAATGAGTTTCCGATGGCAAAAAGCTTTCCTATGCAATACCTATCTGTGATACAAATTTTACAGCAAAAAAATTATTTGTTGTCGTTTTACATCCATTTTTGTTATTTTGCTATTAAAGTATATCGAGGGCCTATATTCAAAACCCTCTATCTAAAAAAACACAACTTTTCAGGAGAGCCAAAAAACTGTTTATTTCGCGAATTGTTAGAGTAATTAAAATTCGATATTCTACAATTTTTTTTTTAAATCAACTGCTGAATCTGACATATAATTCGTTTTTAAAATTTTGCACTATTGGGGATTTTAGAGGATAGATAGAGGGTTTTGTTTCTCAAAAATATTAAGTACAGGAATGAAAATGATCAGATAGAGGGTTTTGCATTTTAATAAAAATGAATTATTATGATTTCATTTATGAGATCGGATAATTTTTAACGTAATTTATTAATGATAACGTCTTATAAATAATTTCAAAATCGCGGTTTTGGTCCACAGGTGCGGATTGTTAAGACAAAAATTATTTTTTTTTACCGAATTCGTATCAAAAGTTGACAAACTGTTGAGTATGTTATGTAAGAAATAGTAAAAAAAATAAAAACGGGATTTTGGTCCACAGATGCTGATCAGCATCGGGATTTTTAAGATAAAAATTTTTGTTTCACAATGTACACAAAACATTCAAAGTTTGAGACATATTTTTTAAAAAAGTCAAACAAGAATTTTCAGAAAAAATTAGCATCAGTGGACCAAAATCATGGTTCTGGAATTTTGTTGATAAATTCATGTGCAGCATGCAAAAATTAGTATGAAAACATGTAATGCATGATAAAATTATTCAAAACAAATATTTGTAAATTAATTATTTGAAAAGATAGAGGGTTTTGCATTCAAAAAAATTAATTGTGTAAGAGATAGAGAAAACCAAAAATGCAAATAAAATAGCAAAAAAAAATATTTTTGTTCTGAATTTTACACCATAGATGAGGGCCGTTTTACTGAATATTTTGCCATCAAAAAGTCATTTTCGTGAAAATGGAAGATAGAGGGTTTTGAATATAGGCCCTCGATATATTTTTTTGGTGAAAATAAATGCCAACTCCCATTGTAAATTTCCAATTTTTTTTTTTTAATTATAGCTCATATCATATTGCATTTGCCATGCTGAACACGAATCCGGTAAAGATTTTGATGTCTAATGCATATATCAAAATATCGGTAAATAGTGGTTGTAAAAAAAATTGCTTATATACATGTAGCTTTCAAACTATTTATCAGATTTAAACATTATGAGTGGGGAAAATACAGTCAATGATATAGGCTTTCAAAATAGCTAGTTTGGAGTGAGCCTACTACAATACAGCGTGAGTTACAGAGTGCCAAAGTTGACCACCCCGAGATTAAAAGGCTTTCGGAGCTAGTAAGTTTTGAAAATATGCAAAGATTTTTAATTTTTTTCTGTTTTTGCAATTACACTGCAAAGGATAACAAAAACCAAACACAAAAAAAATAATAAAAATTTTTCCAAAAAAAAATTATTTTTATTTTCCGACAAAATATGACAACTCTAAAAAATGTTTGTTTTTTGATGTAGTAATAAATGCCATCTCTCAAAAATACGCAAACAAGTGCAAAATGTAAAATTTTTTGCATAGGTAAAAATTATTTAGAATATTTAAACCATCTTGTGGAAGGTACATTGTTTATTTTTGCAATAATATGCGAAATAACTAGTTTTTTAGCTCTTTTGAAAAGTAAGCTTTTTAGAGTTGGCATTTATTGAATATAGTTCGACGATATTTTACTCTTTCAATGGGAATTAGAAATACGAAGAAATTGAACTATACTAGTAAGGCAACGATTGTCAATAACCAACAAAAAATTTTAAAACTGTTTTACATATGATAGTCCATTGGACTACAACAATATGTTATTTGTTGTTGTGAGTTTAATAAATAATACCATATTAGGGTTATTCATCACTATGGCATGCCAACCATTATGTTCAAATTCTGATTAATTTTTATTAAAAAATAAAAATTGTTTTTTTCGACCTTTAAAATAATATATTTTGAGGGTGTTTATTCTGGCTCGAGGTCATTATTTTCTTTACTAATTAAAACCATGATATTCTCATAGCATAATTTTTAAGAAAATTATTTTTCTGTTTTATATTTATTTATGTTGTTCATTTTTGCTAGACTTAATCGACACGTGTTTCTGACAAATTCCGAAGTATGTCAGCGGTGATTATTTTTGCCGACTGGGTACGTTTTCAGAGGTTGGTTTACATTATTTTCAATTGGATTTCAGAAATATTCAACTGACAAGGGAAGTCTCCCTAGTGTCACCCGCGGATCTTTATGGAAATGGGTTTATTTTGTAGAGCAGAAAAATAAAGGGACATTTATTTTTTCTTAGCGGCCCAAATTCATATTTAGTGGGTGAAAAGGAGGGGGGAAGAAAAGGCCATTTTTCAGTTTTTTTTCGTTTATCTCCTATATTATGCAAAGACACCTAGTCATGTTACATACCAAATGAAAGGTCTTTGGAAAACCTATCTATGTGTGTGAAGAAATTGTCCAAAAATGCACAACTTTTCTTTATATTGAGTACAATACTAAAATTTTAGGACATTTTTGTTAATAAGTCGAAAAATATTAAATTCTTTGGCCCGTTGTTAGCACCACGAGATAGGTATTTTTAATACCTTTAATCTGATACCACATATGCCTATATTAATTATGTTTAAATAGGCGTAAATCGTAAAAAACTGAAAAACGTCAATTTCTCCCCGTACAATCTGACCCCCCCCCCCCTATAAATGAGTTTGGTCGCTAAAAAAAATACGTGTCGAATTAGTTTTCGTTCTTAGCAACATATCCAAATTTCATGGAGATCGGTGGGTGACACCAGGGAGACTTCCCTTGTGAGTTTCAAAAATAGTCAATTGTATTTAAGATTTTCCAATTATATTTCAGAAATAGTTAATCGTATTAATTTTTATTCTACTTAAGTCAGCTCTAAAAATATACATGAATTCACTGCATTTTAACAGCGCTTTATCAGCGCTATAAAATAATGCTTTAATCGGCGCATCTTATTTCAGTGCATCTTAAAAGCGCTTTTTAAATGACATCGCCTTAGAGAATCATGCATGAATTTAGCAGGTTTGGAGGCGTTCCTTGACTGGAGTTTCCTTTACAAAAGCTGCTACCAGTTCAGCAAAATTTCTGTTAAGTTTATCTACATATTGTGGTAACTTTACTAATTTTTCCTGATTAAGTACACATATTTACAAAACAGAAAAATATGCAATATTTGCATTTGCCCTGTTGATATTATATTCACATACCTACTTACATACTTTTTGGTTTTTATCATAAAATAATGACAAAAACAAAATGTTTTTATGGCCCAACAACATGCTAAATACACTACACAACACAATACATACAACTCACTCATTCCAATTGATTGGTTACACCAAAAAGACACTACTTATCATTTGTTTCTGTTTTGTGTACTTTGGTATTGTTGTTTTTGTTGTTGTGAACAATCATGTTCACAAAACCACCCATTTTCTTTTGTCTGATAACAAACACAAAACAGAATGTCAACAAGAACCACCCCGACAAACCGAGCAGCCCGACCGCCCAGTCAAATAACGACAGACCATCATCATCATTATTATCAACATCATCAGTGGCATAACAATGCACTTTGTTGCAAGTTTACCTTGTTCTTGTGTGTTAGTCATGTGTATTCTGCATACAAACAAACAACCAAACAATCGTATACTGGATGGCTGCTACAAAGTTTTGACAACGCATCAATGCTTTCATGCAACGCAAAATATGTTAAATGCTCATAACTTGACGTATTATTTATGAGTGTAAAACACGTGATATAGCGACACTCACGTGTAAAAGTTCTTTTGTTTTTTTTTTTTTTTTGGTTATTTTTCTGTTTTTGCTATTTTTATTTCACAAAAAACTTCATTACCTTTTGTTTGCTCAAGAACAATACATAAGTCCTAACATGCAGCTATAAAATGTATGATGGGTGGTAGGTGTATAAGGTTATACACAAACACAATATGCCTAAATATGTGCTCGAGTATGAGAATTTTACACCAAAAAAAATTGTTAAGTTGGGAAACATTTTTTTGTAAATTTACTAAAAAACTTAAAGAACCCAAAATGTTTTAATTTACTAAAATTAGCAAAAACAAGTTAAAGAAGTGAATTTTGCTGTGCTAAACCAATTATACCCTACAAAATACAAAAAAACGAGTAAAAATGAAAACTCGCCCTCGCCAAATGTATTGAATGTACACTAAACATTGTTAAGAGGACTATTTGCAAAAAAAAAAAAATTCCGCCGAAAAAAAAATTTTGTTGAAAAAAAGTATTTTTGATTTTTTTTTTGCAAAAAAGTATTTTTTTTTTGTTCAAATTCCAAAAACGTTAGAATGTAAAATTACACATATTTTAAGCAGAATTTAAGGAGCACTGATGCTGTCGGCTGAACTCATGAAACCAGATGCGTGGGATAATATATTCATCGTTTAGGTATGATCAGATTTGTAGTTAGAAAAAGTTTCAGATTTTGAGAAATTTTTTCTATATATTCAGAGAAAAAGCCACAGATTATTAGAAATTCTTATGGAAAAAGTTTCATATTCTAAGACATTTTTCCTATAGAAAATGTTTTCCTGTAGAAAATGTTTCAGATTCTGACAAATTGTTCCTAAAGAAGAAGTCTCAGATTCTGCGACAGTTTTCTTATAGAAAAAGTCTAAGGTTCTGAAACATTTATCCTATAGCAAAATTCATAGATTCTGGAATATTTTCCCCAAACATTTTTCGTATCGAAGAAGTCTCAGATTCTGAGACATTTTTCCTCTTGAAAAAGTCTCAGATTCTGAGACATTTTTCCTATCGAAAGGTCTCATATTCCGAGACATTTTTTCTATAGAAAAAGTCTCGATTCTGAGACGTTTTCCTACAGAAAAAGTCTCAGATTCTGAGACATTTTTCCTATCGAAAAAGTCTCAGATTCTGAGACATTTTTCCCATAGAAAAATTCTCAGACTCTAAGAAATTTTTTCTATTGAAAAAGTTACAGATTCGGAGACATTTTTATTATAAAAAAAGTCTTAGATTCTGACAAGGGAAGTCTCCCTAGTGTCACCCGCGGATCTTTATGGAATTGGTTTTATTTTGTAGATCAGAAAAAATAAAGGGACTTGTATTTTTTTATAGCGGCCCAAATTCATATTTAGGGGGTAAAAAGGAGGGGGGAAGACAAGGCCATTTTTCAGTTTTTTTCGTTTATCTCCTATATTATGGAAATAAACCTAGTCATGTTACATACCAAATGAAAGGTCTTTGGAAAACCTATCTACGTGTGCTAATAACGTGTCCAAACATGCACAACTTTTAGTCACATTGAGTAAAATACCAAAATTTTAGGACATTTTTGATAATAAGTCGAAAAATATTAACTTCTTTGGGCCGTTGTTAGCACCACGGGATAGATATTTTTAATACCTTTAATCTGATACCACACATACCTATATTAATTTTGTTTAAATAGGCGTAAATCGTAAAAAACTGAAAAAGGTCAATTTCCCCCCATACAAATCGACCCTCCTTAAAAATGAGTTTGGGCCGCTAAAAAAAAATACGGGTCGAATTAATTTTCGTTCTTAACAACATATCCAAATTTCATGAAGATCGGAGGGTGACACCAGGGAGACTTCCCTTGTGAGACGGCTTTCCCATTAAAAAAGTTGTAAATTCCGAGACAGTTTTCCTAAAGTCTCAGATTCTGAAACAGATTCTGAAACAGTTTCAGCGAATTTTTTTGTATAGAAAAAGTCTCAGTTTCTGAGAGTTTTTTGATATAGAATGAGACATTTTTCCTATATTAAAAAAATCTGTAACATTTTTCCTATAGACTGTCTCAGAATGTAAGACTTTTTTTATAGATTCGCTGATATTTTTTCTTTAGAAAAAGTTTTAGATTCTGAGACATTTCTCCTATGAAAAAGTCTCTGATACTGAGGTGTTTTTCTATTGAAAAAGTCTAAGATTCTGAGCCATTTTTCCTCTAGAAAAGTCTTAAATTCTAAGACATTTTCTCTTTAGAAAAAGTCTCAGATTCTTAGATATTTTTTCTATCAAAAAAGTGTAAGTTTCTGTGACATTTTTCCTATAGAATTAGCCTTTTTCCTCTAGAAAAGTCTTAAATTCTGAGACATTTTTCTATAGAAAAAGTCTCATAGTATAAGAAACTTTTTTTCTAGAAAAAGTCTTAGATTTTTAGACATTTTTTCTATAGAAAAAGTCTTAGATTCTGAGACATTTTTTTTATAGAAAAAGTCTCAGACAGTTTTTCTATAAAAAAAGTCTCAGATTTTAAGAAATTTTCATTTAGAACGCCTCAAATTCTGCGACATTTTTTTATACAAAGTCTCAAATTCTAAGACCTTTTTCCTATAAAAATTACTCCGCTCCACACTCATATTTCGGTTTGAATTCTGATGATCAATTGTAGTGGACTTTGTTCTCCTGATTCCAAATCTGTTCTCCAAATTTTCCCATCACGTCCAGATTTTTAGTTATTCACGGTTGAAAATGCGAAAAATTACGATTTTTGCATTATTTGAAAGCCTGCACAGCAGCCATTCAGTGGAATACAAATCTGGTATAAAGGGCAAAAGTATAACATAGAACACAATTTTTTCTAAATTATTACGTTTGGTTGGGCTTTACTTGCGTTTTCAAATGATACTGTTAAAATTACAATTTTTGTAAAAATTTACCTTAGTTTTTTGATATTTTTTAAAGAAAAACTCCAAAAAAATAAATATTTTACAAAATTAAGCTTTCTGTATTATTTTTTGTATAAACCGAAAGATATCTTGAATGGGTTTAAAAGTCTATAAAAAAGAATGAATTTTTTCCTAAATTTTGAGCTCATCGCAGTAAAGATTGATCATCTGGTTTTTGTTTTAGAGCCTTTTAAAAATGGTGCTTTTTCTAATTTTTTTGTGTTTTTTTAAAATGCATGTTTGGCCAACAATAGTGCAACAACTTAAAATTTTTTTGATCATATTTTTGAGATCATAGTTCAATTCTACTCTCACGCTTTATACCAGATGTTTATTCCTCCCATCGGCTGCTGTGCAGGCTTTCAAAAAAGGCAAAAATAGCGGTTTTTTAAATTAAAATTCTGGACGTGATGGGAAAATTTGGAGCACGGATTTGGAATCAGCGAGTCAAAATCTTTAAAAATTTTATATGAAACTTCAAACCGAAGCCAAAAACCTTCGATTTGTTGAGCGGTGTTATTTTAGAACCTGAGACCTGAATATGAGACTTTTTCTATAAGAAAAATTTCTCAGAAACTGACGCTTTTTCTCAGAATGTAAGACTTTTTCTATGGGAAAAATGTCTCAGAATCTGAAACTTTGTCAATAGCAAAAATGCCTCAAAATCTGAGATCTTTTTAATTTTTACTACAAAAAATATTTATTTGCAACATATTTTGGCCGTGATTACCATTTAAACAGACAAATAGACGGACAGCGCTTAAATGTATTAGAATCAATCACTGATCAATAATATGTATATTAGAGCACCCACAAAATGTATGGGATGTGCAAAATTGTATTTTTTATTGCTCCCCGCTCATTTTCGGTTGAGTTGGGTTTAAAAAATAATATCTATCCAGAAATTGGACTTCTAGGTTGCAAACAGGCCAAGCAGTTTGAACTTTTGACCTCAAAAATGGGCTAAAAAACCTTTATAGATTAATTTGGCTGTAACTCTTAAAATAAAAGTTTTTCGCAATTAACTTTCATAGAATCAAAATTCAAAGATTTTTCTCTCATACTGTTTTGACCTAAATATGTCCGATCGCGGTGTTTTAAGCGGTTAAAGTCGAAATTTGGGTCTGAACTTTTTTTAAAAAAATTCTCGTAAATTTTTAAATCGGGGAAAATTTGAGCTCCTTGCACAGTTCACTAGGGTATTGAATGTAGTTTTCCAAAAATTTTTTTTTTGCAAAATATATCGACTGTTCCATGAAAAAATCCCAAAGTTCTACTCTGAATCTCATTTTTTTACAATTCATCCTCAATATAGGCGAATACTCACTTTGTAATTCCGTGAGTTTCGCACCAAAACATCTGTCTAGGATTTCCCTAAATATATATGGGGTATTCAGTGCCAAATTGGACAGTTTGAAATTTTTTTTTTTACATTTTTTAATTATTTTTAAATTTTTTTAAAACCCATTAAAACCCCCATCCAAGTTTGTTTTTAAATTTTTCTAAATTACCCGTTTCAAAGATATGGAATTTTCAAAAATAAACTATCGTTTTCCGTATTTTTATCATAACAAATTCAAAAATGGTCAACATTTTTTTTTTTTTTTTTTTAATTTTTGTTTTTTTATTAAATATTTCTTAAAGTGTTCTAATATGCAATTTTTAAAAGATTGCTCTCTTTGTTTTGTTGTTTTCAATCTTTTCTTAAAATTTTTTATTTGATTTTTTTTATTTTTTTTTTTAATTTTTCGTGGTAAACTTAATATTTTCCTAAAATTTTAAGCTTAAGTAGGTCGTGGGATTTTGGTAATTACTTAATATATTCAGCGGTTTTTGATTTTTGTTTTCCAATCTTTATTAAAACACTTTAAAGAAAATACTAAAATTTCAACAAATTATTTCGAATTTGGACCATTTTTAAAGAAGTGAAGACAGAAAAAATCGTGTTTTTTTTAATTCGATATTTTTTGAACGGATTGTCAAAAAATATGTCAAAATTTACTTGGAATGGGTTTTTAAAGGGTACTAAAAAATTGAAAAAATATAAAATTAAAAATTTTCCAAGCGTCCGATTTTGCATGGAATACCCCATATATACTATGTGAAATCCTAGACTCATCTTTCGATGCGTAAAACATGCAATGACAAAGTAAGTACACCCTCATAACGTAGTTGAAGGTCAAAAAATTGTGGTTCAGGGTATGATTTTGGCAATTTTTCATGGAAGGGTCGATATATTTTTGCAAAAAAAATTTTTTTTGGAAAACTGCATTCAATACCCTATTAAATTATGCAAAGAGCTTAAATTTTCCCCAATTTAAAAATTTACGAGAATTTTTTTAAAAAAAGTTCTGACCCAAATTTCGACTTTAACCGCTTAAAACACCGCGATCGGGCATATTTAGGTGAAAACAGTATGAGAGAAAAATCTTTGCATTTTGATTCTACAAAAAAATTGTTATGAAAGTTAATTGCGAAAAACTTTTATTTTAAGAGTTACAGCCAAATTAATCTATAAAGGTTTTTTAGCCCATTTTTGAGGTCAAAAGTTCAAACTGCTTGGCCTGTTTGCAACCTAGAAGTCCAATTTCTGGATAGATATTATTTTTTACTCCCAACTCAACCGAAAATGAGCGGGGAGCGATAAAAAAAACAATTATGCACATATGGGTGCTCTAATGTATATTTTATAAGGTCCCAGATTGATATTTCGATAAGTAACAAAAAATTGTCAAACTTATATAAAAATATCCTCTGCCTTTAAAAAGGGAATTCCCCCGAGCTTCACCTCTCGATCTTTAAGAAATTTGGATATTTATTTCAAAAATTGTTTTTTAGCGGCCCAAACTCATTTTAAGGGGGGCTGATATTTACTTTACAACAAATGTAGTACTTAAAAATTTTTTATTTTTTGAAAATAGAGTGTTGAAAATAGAAGTTTTATTTAATAAAATGTACAGAAGTTTAAAAATACTTTTTAAAAGTACCCCCGAAAAATGTATGGTACATTAGACTGTCATTTTTCTGTATAGGCAAAAAATTTAGTTTTCTCCGATTTTCAAAGTCCGTACATTTTTTTAATTCTACTAGGTCTCAAACGTATCTGATACCAATTTGAGGCCAATTGGATTAAAACCGTTGTACAACAACGAAGTTATATTTTTTTTTTTGTAAAATACAATTTTCGAGAAAAATCTAACATTTTTACTACGTTTTTAAATAAGTTTGAAAGAAACAAAGTTTATTTAAATCTTCTATGTAATTTTTCTAAGTGTATGCTCGTACACCATGTAGAAAAGGATATGTAAGCATAACCGTTTTCCATTTAAACAGACTATTTTTATTTTGTGTGTTTTTTTTAAATGCCACATGTTAAAGGTTATACTCAAACTTGGTTGGTAATATGCTAATTTGACCTGAATTAACAGTGAGAGGGTTAAAAATGTTAACTGACTGTAATAATCATAAAAGGGGGAATATTCTATTATTTTAACTAACAACTTTGTTGTTAAAAATAAACTAAAAAAACTTTTAGTTTTACAGGGCAAGATTCGTAAAAAATAAAAAAATTGCCTTGTTTTCGTCATGACGTCAAAAATATAGTTAATTTATAATTTATTTTTGTAAACATTTTTACACATCCATTTATTATGATAATAATACTTAGGTAATACACACCCACAAAGTTGGTGGGCCGAAAAAAGTCCTTTCATACTCATCCTGGTCTAATTGCAGTAATATAAATACTTCATATGATTAATAAATGCACAAAAACCTTTGTTAGACAAAAAGCTTTTTAAAAGGCTTTATAAATTCTTCATTGGGGAACTTTTTTCTCCTGGTCCAATTTTACCCATTTACAAACTTTACCAGCCTATGACTCGAACACATATTTGTGCGTACCTTAGCGGTCTAACTTTGTTGCATTTTTTTTTTGCATACCGGTGTTTCAATTCCCAAACTATAGTTGAAGAGTAAACAAATTCAATATTTAAAAATAATTTTTACACTAATTCCAGTGTTGCCACTTCTTGGATAATTATCCAAAAAATGGATAGTTTGAATTTTTTTGGATACTCTTTGGATAATTACATTTTTGGATAATTTATGGATAATTTCATCATTTACAATTTAAAGTTTTACACCGACTAAATATAAATATTTTTTATTTTATTTTGGCGATTTTTTAGTTATTTCTTATTTGACAGCATTTTTTTTTTAATTCATTTATTAATGCAATCTATCATAAGTTGATATTAATCATTACACGTGACTTAAAATTATTTGACTATATAGCATTTTTTTGAGTTGAGTTTCAGCAATACCTTTTAAATTGGGAGATTTTCAAATTATCTGTAAGCCTTATTGAACCACAAAAAATATGGTCTGTTTGATTTTTTGGATGTCCAAACTTTTTGGGCAAAAGTTTTTAAAATTTCAAATTGTGCTGGTGAAAATCTTTTTCTAAATTTAGAAGTTGTTTAAATTTCTTATGATTCTTACATTTTTTATTTTACCAGTAGAAACAGTTTTTAGTAAATTAAAGATAACAAAAACCGATTTATGTAATAAATTATTTTCAAATACTGTTGCTTCAATTATTATAGAAGAATGCATTGAAAGAAATGGGGGTACACATTTTTAGCCCACAAAAAAAAAAATGCTTAAAAAAATGGAAAAAGAACTAATAATACTATTATTTTAAAATATTTTTTATTTTGAACAGTACAAAATGTAAGATTTTTATTTAACGCATTTCGATCCTCTGTTCGATTTTTCGAACTGTAGATAGAGATCACCTTTTTCAAAAAAATATTTATGTATGAAAACGGTGGAATTTCAGGTAAATTTTGTTACGATTGTAAAGTCTTAGAAATTGCTGTCAGAAATAACAAAAATTTAGCATTTTTTTGTTTTCGGCTTTTAACGGAGATTGACAAGATCTGTGAGATTAGCGGGTGCTAATAACCCTAAAAAAGTACATTTAAAAAAAAATTGAATCTTGGTACAAAATGGGTTAAAAAATAATTTCATGTATTCTTTAGATTGAATTTAAAAAAACCACTTTTGTTTCGTTAAAAAACATCGTTTTTGATATTTTTTTTTTGGATAATTTTTGGGGTTTTGGATAATTTCGGACAAACTCCTGGATAATTTTTTGGTTCATTGATGGCAACACTGACTAATTCACAACTTTTTCACCCGTTTCGGAAAACGTTTAAATCGCTTCTACCCGGTCTTATGCAAATTCCAGTGTCATTGAAAAACACAAAACTTTTTTACTTGTTATTCCACAAGATTTACACCAGCAGATACACAAATAACTATTTTCAAAATTTAAAATGGGAAACTAGTTCAGATCTTATGAAAATGAGGAAGAACCCCAAAGGGAACTTCCCTTGGCAGAAATCAAAATATATTTTATACACAACGTGTCATCAAAATTTTAATTTTTTTTATTATACATATTTAATTTATCTTGTTTTTTATAAAACAAAAAAAATTCATTTAAAAAATAAACTAATTTTTTCTTTAATAATGCGTATGATTTATATTTAATTCATACAACATTACTCATACGTAACCTGACCAACCATCCCGCTTTTGGCGGGATTATCCCGCTTTTTGATGTCTCATCCCGCCTTGAATTTCTATCCCGCTTTTAAAACTAAAGTCCCGCTTCATCCCGCTTTATCCCGCTTTTTGACTTTTAAATAATATTTTTATTTTTTAAATAATATTTTGAGTATGATTGTTCTGAAGCATTTTTTTCGATTTTTGAGCATATAAATATGGTAACATTTAGAATTTCTTACCGTATTTAAAAAAATGTAAAGGAAATTACTCCTAAAATGGTGTTGAAACTCGAAAAAATTTCGAAAAACTTTTCAAACGTTTATTTTTGAAAAAAGATGATTTTAATGTTTAAAAATTAAAAAAAAAAAATAATAATTCAGATATACAATTTTATGTTAGTTTTTATTTCAGTTAGTTTTTTAATTTAAAAAAAAAATATATAATTTTTTTCCAGACGTGTTCAATATATTTTGAAAATTTTTAAATGACCTGAATAAGTACCTTGTAAAATT
Organism: Pegoplata infirma; assembly: GCA_963921195.1. Classification (NCBI taxonomy): domain Eukaryota; kingdom Metazoa; phylum Arthropoda; class Insecta; order Diptera; family Anthomyiidae; genus Pegoplata; species Pegoplata infirma. The sequence continues at coordinate 225,976,634 of OY992536.1, read as the reverse complement.
TTGAGCCAAATATGTTTACTCTTTGACCCCGCGAAATTCAGTCAAGGTTTCGAATTTTGGGAATAATTTCAGTAAAGGATTTTTTATGTAATTTTTTTGAGTCTACATTATTTTGAAGTGACAAAAATATTTTGAAAACTATTTTTGTAGCTAACCAATGTCTTTCGAAGCGTGTTTAACGTTTTATTTACCACGCGAATACTTGGGACCTAGGCATTGAGGCACTAGTTTTTATCATGTGAAATGCCAATGAAATATAAGGCATTGGCATTGTTTTTTCATACGAAAGTAACGCCTGGTCCCAAGTATAGCGAAACCAATCCAAAATTCACGGTTTTGCTTATAAATTCTGAACTACTGGACCGATTTGGCTGAAATTCAATATCAACATTACCAGAAAAATTACAAACTAATTCCTTTCGATATCGTTTTGTTTGCAGGGAAGTGTATTTTCAACAGACATACAGACGGACGGACGGGCGGACGGACATCACTACGTCAAATTAAAATCGATTGAAAATTATGAATTTTTATACTTTTCCGAACTGTTACAAACTTTGTATCACTAACAAGGAAGGTCTGTCACAGGGCACCCAATGATTGTCCTGAAACTTTAATATGGAAATGAGAGGGGGGGGGGGAAAGAGTTACCCGTTTTTTTCTTAGCTGCCCAAACTCAAATTTAAAAAAGGTTTGCAAACTTATGAAAAATTAAGGGCTTTCGGGAAAATTCGTATAAAAGTCGAACTAATAGGAATTTCGCCAAACGCAAAAATACGGGTCAGCTTAATTTTGATAGAGATTATTTTATATGATTTTGGTGGTCGTACGTTTATACATCTCCATATAAACAATTATACATTTTGACCTTTACACCTGTATAAAATGTTTATGTTGTTTCTTTTAAAGAAATGGGGAAAAAAGTGGCGGTTATAAAAAAGTCCCGCTTTTTAGACCAAAATCCCGCTTTTTCAACCTTTCCGTCCCGCTTTTCAGACAAAAACAGTTGGTCAGGTTACTCATACGTCACATATTTTGCTTTTATTTATATAAGGAGCCTTTCTATTCAAACATTGAACGAAAAACAAATTGTTGTTGGATCAACGTAAAACTTACAGATCTCACTGTAACAAATCGTGTAACAAAAGTTTAAAATTTTCGGAAAAATGGGCGAGATACTGTAATAACTAGAGATGACTGTAATAACTAGAGATTTTGTCGATAGTCTAAAAACGATGTCGACCAATTATCTTTCCGAATCAACAAATTTGCGTTAAAATGACATCGACTTGTTTTTGAATATTTTGGTTAAAATGCATATTTTTGCATATGGGGGTTTTCGTGTCAACTGACACAACTTTTGAAATCGATGTCTTCCGATCGGGATGAAATTTGCACCAAGGTTAGTCCTATCGGATAGTAGTTCAGACACAATTTTTCAACGAGATCGGTCAAGAACTCTCTGAGTTAGAGGGGGTCGAAATTTGACATTTTGGCCAAAGAGGTGTTGATTCTCATTCATGTAACTTCTTACCTATTGTTTTTAGCAAAATGTGTCCCAAAGAGTTTAGATAGCTATTTCTTCAATCTTTCGAAAAAAAAAATTTTTTTGAGTTTTTTTCTTAAAAATCCAAAACATTTTTGACTTTTTCCTCAAATTGGGCCTTTTTTTTTTTGATTCAAAAGAAAGCTTAGGTGATTCCCTTTAAGAGCTGTGGGGTCGCTTAGAGGGATGCGAGTGGGATATCTATGAAAAAATTTTTTTTTTAACTTTGGAACACAAAAAACCGTTCTTCAATTTGCACCATTAGGCGTGGGATAGCTAACCAGTTTTCGATTTCGATCCGCGATACCCTCTAATTTTTTTAGGTTCGAAAAAGAAAGCACGAGCCAAAAAATGGGGACGGTGTGGAGGGGCCATTTGGCCCCTCATTGGGGTCAAAGTTGGGCGTAAAGAGATAAAAATCCTCAAAAAGCCCCAAAACTCCCCTAGAAACGCCCCTGGAGGGGTGCAATGTGAGACCGACCTCCAATATGTATGGGAGCCCCTTAGGGAGTGGAGATAGGGTGTTATGATGTTCGGACAAAATGTTGGTAACTAAAAAATAATGTGGGTTTGTCGTAATTTTTGCCTCTCTAGGAGGCACGGTAGGGGCGGTAGGAGCTGGTTTAATAAAACAAATTTATAAAAAATAAAAAAATGTATGGGGACCACTTTAAGGGTTAAAGATACATTGTAGGTATGTTTGCAAAAAATGTTGGAAATAATAAAATAATGGAGGTCGGTCATACATTTGGCCCCACTAGGGGCACTTTAGGGTAAGTTAGAGCGGTAGGATCAAATTTTTTTAAAATGGTTTGTATGGGAGCCCCCTTAGGAAGTGGAAATAGGGGTAAGGTATGTTCAAAAAAAATGTTGGGGGTAGAAAATTATTGGAGGTCGGTCTCACATTGCACCCCTTCAGGGGCGTTTCTAGGTTAGTTTTGGGGCTTTTTGAGGATTTTTACCTCTATACGCCCAAATTTGACCCCAATGAGGGGCCATATGGCCCCTCCCCACCGCCCCCATTTTTTGGCTCGTGCTTTCTTTTTCGGACCTAAAAAAATTAGAGGGTATCGCGGATAGAAATCGAAAACTGGTTAGCTATCCCACGCCTAATAGTGCAAATTGAAGAACCGATTTTTGTGTTCCAAAGTTAAAAAAAAAAATTTTCATAGATATCCCACTCGCATCCCTCTAAGCGACCCCACAGCTCTTAAAGGAAATCGCCTAAGCTTTCTTTTGAATCAAAAAAAAAAAAAAAAAAGGGCCCAATTTGAGGAAAAAGTCAAAAAAGTTTTGGATTTTTAAGAAAAAAAATCAAAAAATTTTTTTTTATTTTTTTTATATTTTTTTTTCGAAAGATTGAAGAAATAGCTATCTAAACTCTTTGGGACATATTTTGCTAAAAACAATAGGTAAGAAGTAACATGGATGAGAATCAACACCTCTTTGGCCAAAATGTCAAATTTCGACCCCCTCTAACTCAGAGAGTTCTTGACCGATCTCGTTGAAAAATTGTGTCTGAACTACTATCCAATAGGACTAACCTTGGTGCAAATTTCATCCCGATCGGAAGACATCGGTTTCAAAAGTTGTGTCAGTTGACACGAAAACCCCCATATGTATATTGTGGTTATAAATGCATAATTTGCGCGTATTTCCTACTTTTGAGTGCATATTTTTACATATTTTGGCAAAAATTACAAAAAAAAAACACAAATTGAAATTTATTTTAAAAATTCATTTTGATAACACTACGTGACAGTTTTTTGACCAAATGTATCTGACACCTAATCTTTATGTACAATTGTCCGCTGAATCCGAATATGAAGTCAGAATGGTCAAAAGTAGAACAGTTTTCGAGATATTCGAAAATAAGCGTTTTTTGTGTTTTTAAAAAAGATGATGTCACTTAAATGCAAATATCTTCAAAGCTATTCGTCGATTTATGTATTTCTTTTTTTTTAATGAAAGATAATAAAATTACTAAAATAACCATGGGTCGCTTGTGAAGATTAGTTAAGAAATGACAGAGTTACAGTGGACAAAAGTTCAAACTTCATGAAAAATTTGATGATTTTTTGCAATTTTGCTCTTTTCAAGTTATTGTTTTTAAACCAAACAAATAAAAATTATAATGTTTTATTACATAGGACATTATTTTATTTCAATACGAACATTTTGCACCCAACAAGACCCAGATTGGTGCAAAAATGACAAAGCTACAGAAGATTTAGTGAATTAATCCACCTTTCATTACTAACATTTAGCTTTGTATATTTACTTGTGTTTTAAAAAAAAATCGAAAAGGGGGATAATTCAATTAATCTACTGTAACTTTGTCATTTTTGCACCGATCTGGATCCTATTGGGCACAAAATGTTCGTATTGAAATAAACTAACGTTTTAAGTGATAAAATTTAAAAAAAATTTATTGTTTGGTTTTAAAAAAATAAGTTGAAAAGAGCAAATAACGGTAATTTTCTCGATTTTCTCGTAAATATCTCGAAAACTGTTCTACTTTTGACCATTCTGACTTCATATTCGGATTCAGCGTTCGGATTTACATAAAGATTAGGTGTCAGATTCATTTGGTCACGACTTTGTTGAAAATTTGTGACACAGTGTAATAAGAAAATTTACACTGTGTCACAAATTTTTTTTATAAATTGTCTTAATTTATAAATAAATCTTGCTTACATAAAGTTTCAAATGTTAATATTTAAATGTGGCGGTAAGTTTTTGCTTTTAAAGAAGTTTTTCGTATGAAAAAAGATTTTTATTGCACACATTTTATTTTGTAGTGCACCATTTAAGGTTTTTTAGTGCATATTTTGAATTTTTTAGCACATATTTTAAGTGCATATTTTCGATTTTCCCATCCCAACTCGACTGATTTGGCCTTCTCTTAATCAGGGGCGCACAAGTGAGCTGATATCGCTTCCAAGAGGAGAGATTTCGACGGTGGTTTCTATAATTACCGGACACTGTCTTATAGGGAAGCACTCAGAGCGGTTAAACGTGCCGTCGAATGACTTTTACCGAAGTTGCATGTATGAAGAGGAGTTGGAAACTATCGAACACTTTATTTGCCATTGCCCGGCACTTTCTGGTCAGAGACTTGCTTCACTGGGATCTAGGGAGCTGTACGATCTTTCTGATTTGTCGGATGTCAAAATTCAACATCTAAGGAGTTTCATAAGAAGCTCAAACTGGTTTAACGACAGGGACTAGTAGGGAAACCTATTACGGTCCCGTGGTATCACAATGGACCTCAGAGTCTACGTGTGTTGACGTAAAACGTCAGAAGCCACTTACAACCTAACCTAACCTAACCTAACCTAACCTAACCTAACCTAACCTAACCTAACCTAACCTAACCTAACCTAACCTAACCTAACCTAACCTAACCTAACCTAACCTAACCTAACCTAACCTAACCTAACCTAACCTAACCTAACCTAACCTAACCTAACCTAACCTAACCTAACCTAACCTAACCTAACCTAACCTAACCTAACCTAACCTAACCTAACCTAACCTAACCTAACCTAACCTAACCTAACCTAACCTAACCTAACCTAACCTAACCTAACCTAACCTAACCTAACCTAACCTAACCTAACCTAACCTAACCTAACCTAACCTAACCTAACCTAACCTAACCTAACCTAACCTAACCTAACCTAACCTAACCTAACCTAACCTAACCTAACCTAACCTAACCTAACCTAACCTAACCTAACCTAACCTAACCTAACCTAACCTAACCTAACCTAACCTAACCTAACCTAACCTAACCTAACCTAACCTAACCTAACCTAACCTAACCTAACCTAACCTAACCTAACCTAACCTAACCTAACCTAACCTAACCTAACCTAACCTAACCTAACCTAACCTAACCTAACCTAACCTAACCTAACCTAACCTAACCTAACCTAACCTAACCTAACCTAACCTAACCTAACCTAACCTAACCTAACCTAACCTAACCTAACCTAACCTAACCTAACCTAACCTAACCTAACCTAACCTAACCTAACCTAACCTAACCTAACCTAACCTAACCTAACCTAACCTAACCTAACCTAACCTAACCTAACCTAACCTAACCTAACCTAACCTAACCTAACCTAACCTAACCTAACCTAACCTAACCTAACCTAACCTAACCTAACCTAACCTAACCTAACCTAACCTAACCTAACCTAACCTAACCTAACCTAACCTAACCTAACCTAACCTAACCTAACCTAACCTAACCTAACCTAACCTAACCTAACCTAACCTAACCTAACCTAACCCATCCATAGTAATTCCTTAATCAAGTGGTCTACCACACGTTAGAGGCCCTGGGAAATTTTAATAACTTGGCTGACTTTCAACCGATTTTAGTTTTTACTCTGAAACACAATTCTGTAACCATTTACACCTAACTCCATAATTCGAAGAAATATCAAAAGTTATTAAAAATTCATACTTTCTCCCGTGTAATTCGTTTTTCAATGCATTTTATTGTTGTTTTATGACACATTTCAAGATACGATAAAGATGTCACAGTTAGGAATAATATCTTTTTGTGGATATTTATCATTTAAAGAAACATCTCCATATTTGACTATTTCTCAGATAAAATCCTTCTAAGTTGAAACTAAAAAAAAACAAGTAAGAAAATTATAGTCGGTCAATAATACCGACCATATAATACCCTACACCAGAGTTTCCCAGAAAATGGGTCCCAAGTTCAAACATGGACTGATTAGATCTATATTTTGTCAAATCTTTAATATGTGTAAAAAGCACTCACAAATCAAATTTGAGTGGAATAGGCTTCTTTTTGTTGACAATAAACCGCTTCAACTGAATATCGGGCGAAATTAAGTCCAAAAATGGTCCGATGATAATCAGATTTGATAAGGGTTTTAAGGTACGCGTTTAACATACACAAACAGAATTTTAATTAAATATTTCCTATTTTCATGAAAATTGAGAGATTTATTTGAAAATCGGGAAGGTGGTTTGTATGGGGGCTACAAGAAGAACTGGTCCGATTCCTTTAAAATTCGGAATGGTGAATTGTGTGGATGAAATATGCCAAATTTCGAAAAGATACCTATTTAAATGCGTTTATTAGAGTCATTTGAGCCAAAACTAAAGAAGACCATTATATGGAGGCTATGTCTGAATATGGACCGATTTCTTCGAATTTCAATAGGCTTCGTCCTTGGGCCAAAAGAGGCTTAAGTTTTAAATTTCAAGTCAATTGATTAAAAATTGAGAACTGTATCGTGTTTCCACCGTTTACATGGACAGACGGACGGATGGACGGATATCGCTAAATCGACTCAAAAAGTGATTCTAAGTCGATCGGTATACTTAAAAGTGGGTTAAAGACCAATATTTCGGGTAGTTACAAACATTAGCCCAAACTCATTATACCCTGTACCACAGTGTAGTGTAGGGTATAAAAAATTTAAAAGTTTTATAGTAAGACCCCAACGCCAGTAATTTTTTTTCGAAGTTAATTGCTGAGCGAAAGGGTTTATCCCACCAAAATCAAAATTTGTGTTCGTTAATATAAGCTAATCAAGTAAAATTATAATTAAAAAATCGAAAAAAAATTTTTGGTTTGTCTTGGATTTTTTTTTTTTGGCAAAATTTTAACCCCCCAAAGGCACGGATTAGTATTGTCCAAATTGGCTAAAAATTTTAACATTGAGTTTTAAACCAAAACGAACCATATTTTGCACGTCGATCGACGAAATTTAAACAAATGCATAATCATGCCACCCTAATATTCATGGGGGTGGGGAATTTTTTTTTTTAATTAATTTCAAATTGTATTAAAGTCAAAAAAATAATACGATAATTAAAAAAAAAAAATAATACGATAATTAAAACTAAACATCATTTCAATACTTATATTTTCAGCAAAAACAAATTAAAATATATTTTTGCAAAATATAAAACAAAAAAAAAAATTACCATAAAAACACTTATTCAACAATGCCCGAATATTAACAAATATTTTGAGCAAAAAAATGTAAACTTTTCGTTTCCCTTTGGTAGGATCTTTTAAATTTTCAAGTGAAAAAAGACATTGAACTTCAGATGAACTATTTGTATGTGTTAATATTGTCATAAAAAGGCAACTTTTCCGACCCCGGCGATTTCGAAAATAGAAATAAACGAAAATTTGTTTCAATCTAATACTCATCTTAAAATCAATTTATGCAATATTTTTGGAGCGTATGATTTATATTTACTTTGCATAATATTGCTCATACTCCTCAGAACTTCTATTTTTTTATATCTTCAAATTGATCCACAATAGCAAAACATTTAATTTAACATTTTTAAAATTTCAACAGACTGAATATTTCCAAAATTTCTAATATTTTTATTAAAAAATTGCATTATAAATTTTCAAACCTCAAGCATTTCTTAAGGTTTCTAAATTCCTAAAAAAATCATCTTTTATTCTTTTAATACTGCAAATAAAATGTCTAAATCTAACTACAGTATCCTTATAAAAAAAGGAAATGCAATATGCATATTATAACATGATGATTATTTGATACCACAAAATATACATAAATACAAACAAATAAACTTTTACAACAAAGAAGGACAAAAAGGACATGCAACACAACAATTTTATTTATGGTAAAAGTATTTATTTTCATGTCATAAGCAATTTATGTTGTTTAACACAAGGAAATTTTACTAAATTTTCCTTTTTGCATACAATTACATGTAATTTCTTTGGTATTTAGGCTAAATTCCATTAAAAAAGGTAACACTTGCTTATAGTTCTTTTTTTTGGAAGGGGAGAACGAAGGAAACTTGTATTTACAATACATATTTTCTAAAAGAAAAAGAAATATATGTTCAAAAATAAAACCCAGGCAATGTTTAGATATATTAATTAAAATGCCTGCTAATTTTGTACTCTTGCCTAGAACATTAAATCATGATAATGTTTTGCTGAAGATATGGATGTACTTCCGAAATTTGACACAAAATCTTTAAATGGGCTATTTTACGTCAACGGGAGACCCCCCCCCCCCCGCCACCAAAATTCTATTGGTCGTAGAATCGGGATACCCCGATCGGGATATGCTGGAAACTAATGAAGGAGTTATCAGACTTTTCTGAAATTTGTTATCAGGGGGCTTATTGGGACGCTTATTTCGAATTTTCATTCAGATTTCAAAAATTCAAAATGGCGGATCCAATATGGCGGATGATTTTTTCGAGGTTTTCGCATTCAAATAAAACTCGGTTCCCGGGTGTATTATGGGTCACTAAACACGATTCTGAATTTAGATTTCCAATATTCAAAATGGCGGATCCAATATGGCGCTTTTTTTTCAATTAACATTTCTTTGAAACTTGTTATCCGGGGGCTATTTGGGACGCTGATTTAGAATTTTTATTCAGATTTCAAAAATTCATGGCGGATCCAATATGGCAGACGGTTTTTTTTTTAAGTTGTCGCATTTAAGTTAAACTCGATTCCCGGGAGTTTTATGAGTCCCTTAGTACGAATCTGACATCAGATTTTCAAAATTCAAAATGGCGGATCCAACATGGCTCTTATTTTTTATTTTTTTTTAATAACGATTCGCTTTACCCCCCGCCCCAAAAATTCTATTGGGGGGTCTCCCGCTGACATGAAATAGCCAATATATAAAAGAGTAATGTGACTGACTGGCCCAAACCGCTGAAGCTAGAGACTTGAAATTTGGACTGTAGGTTCACCTTCCGAAATATAGATCCACTAAGGCTGGATTTTTGCCAATGTTGATTCTAATTGGATAAAAAGGGTAAAAAACTTTACTTTTGGTACTTTTTATATCTTCACCTTCCACTAAGGCTGGATTTTTGCCTATGTTGATTCTAATTGGCTAAAAAGGGTAAAAAACTTTACTTTTGGTACTTTTTATATCTCCTGAAATAATTGTCATAGAGATTTGAATACTTATTGGACTGTATGTTCACTAGAGGTGTCCTTAAAAACGAAAATCACCTTTTTATACCTGGTAGGGCCCTATATTGTTCTTTAGTATCTAAAAATGAGTGAGCCAAAATTTGGGGGCAATCGGCTAAAAATAACTCGTGCCGAAAATGGATTGAAGTTTTGGGACATTCTTATAAGAACGAAAAACTCGTTTTTTCTAGTTTTTGGAAAAACATTGGTATTTGATATTTTTTGTTAAATTTTTTGTGAAATAATATGAAAATGGAACTAAATTACCTTTCCAAAACGACTAATAAAATTAAAATCGGATGAAAAATAAGCATTTTACGCATACATGCCCCAGACCATTGTATGGTTTTTAGAGCCAGAATTTCAAAATTTTCAAAATTTTTAGGCAAAAAAATAGTAAAAATTTAATTTTACTTTATGATCAAATTGAAAACATGTTTAAGATTAAAAATAGCAGATATGGTAGTCAAGCTTTTTTTTAATTTGGCGCGGGTAGTGATAAAATTTCCGCGGATTCCAAATAAAATGCGTTTTTCTACAATAATGAAGCAAATTTTTGAAAATTTGTGCTCTATTGTGCGGATCGAAGTGTAAAATGTAAATTCTGCAACTTTTGAGAAATCGGATATATGCAGATATTTTGTATTGTAGAAATGTATAACGTCTCAAATTTGTCATTTCACCTCGACGAAAAGGGGTTAAAGATGCCCGAATTCTCAAAAAATTTACAGAATGTATGTATTTCACTTCGTATAATACAATACAGAAAATTGTTTCCCATATTTGCTAAATTATTTTAGAAAAACTCATTTTCTTTGGAATCCGCGGAAATTATATCACTACCCACGCCAAATGAAAAAAAAGTTAGACTACCATATCTGTTAGTTTTTATCTATAACATGTATTTAATATAATTATAAAGTAAAATTTAATTTATTTTATTTTTTTGCCTAAAAATTTTGAAAATTTTCAAATTTTGGCTTTAAAAACCATGCAATGGTCTGGGGCATGTATGCCAAAAATGCTTATTTTTCATCCGATTTGAATTTCTTTAAGCTTTTTGGAAAGGTAATTTACTACCATTTTCATATTACTTAACAAAAAAATTAACAAAAAATAGCATATACCAATATTTTTCAAAAAACTAGAAAAAACGTGTTTTTTCATCAGATAAGAGTGTCCCAAAACTTCAATCCATTTTCGGCACGAGTTATTTTTATCCGATTGTCTCCAAATTTTGGCTCACTCATTTTTAGATACAAAACTACAATTTAGGACCCTACCACGTATTAAAAAGTGATTTTGAAAAATTACCTTAGTCGTTAGGACACCTTTAATGTTCACCTCCCGGAATATAGATCCACTAAGGCAGGATTTTTGCCAGTGTTGATTCTAATGGCGTAAAAAGGGTAAAAAACTGTTCTTTTGGTACTTTTTATATCTCCGGAAATAACGTTCATAGAGACTTGAAATTTGGACTGTATGTTTACATCCTGGAATATAGATCCAGTAAGGCTGGATTTTTGCCACTGTTGATTCTAAGAGGGTAAAAAGGGTAAAAATCTGTACTTTTGGTACCTTTTATATTTCCTAAAAAAATTGTTACAGAGACTGTATGTTCACCTCCCGGAATATAGATCCCCTAAGGCTTGATTTTCGCCAATGATGATTCTAAGGGGGTAAAAAGGGCAAAAATCTGTACTTTTGGTACATTTTATATATCCTTAAATAACACTGTGCTACAGTGAAAAAATATTTCTAATGTGATATGGTACAGGTTGTTGGATTTGTCGAGTAGATCACAAAAATGCCCATTTAACTTGCCAGACACCCTCAAATTTTAGAGTTATTGTTAAAAAACGTTTTTTTAGGACTTTGCTCACTAAACCTTGTGTAATTCAGAAAATTTTCAACCGATTTTAAATTCTTTAACTGTTTTGGATAGAAGAAGAATAGGGCTTTCCATGTGTGTGAATTGGTCTACACATATAAGAAAGATATCTATTGATTTTTTCTATAATATCTAATTTTTTGTTGTTTTTTTGAAAATTTTTCGAGTTTATCGATTTTTTTCTGCTATAGTTCGTTGAACAACCTTTATATTTATGAACATATTTTTAAAGAAAATTTAGTTGCGAATTCGATCAGATAAGAATTGACAGAGTTGTGATAATTTTTCTAACAAATAAAATTAAGATTTTTCAGGAAATCGCCGTTCAGACAACCCAGGCAAAAAAAAATAAATTTATCATAAGAGGTCATGTACAATATTTTTAAAGGTTTTTGGCGCGCTGAATACGAATCTGGCCTTTAAATTGCTCTACCGCATCAGGTTTTTGAGATATTAAACATAAATTGATATAACAAAAACTTAATAAGATAGCGCAATTTCAAGGTCAAATTCGAATTCAGGGGGCCAAAAACCTTTAAAATAATGATACGCGACCTCTCAGTATGTTCGTTTATTTTTTTATTTTCTTTGCCTGGGTTGTCCGAAAGGCAATTTCATGCAAAATCTTAATTTTATTTTTTAGAAAAATTATCACAACTCTGTCAATTATTACTTGATTTTTTCGGCATAAAGCTCATCGTATCCACAATTAAATTTTCTTTAAGAATACGTTTATAAATATATATGGGGCATTCCAAGCCAAATCACTCACTTTTAGACCCGACCCCTTTCGACTTATTTTATTTTTAGATATGTTTTAGTCCTTATTAAATGCAATCTGGACACAAATTTTCAGCCTTTTATTCCAAGATGGTGTTGAGTAATCAATTTTTCAAAATGGCGATTTTCTCCAAAAAATTAAAAAATTGAAATTTTTAATTAATTTTGACCACTAAAAAATATAGATATTTTAAAAAAAGTTGGACAACGTTTTGTTGGTATTTAAATGTGGTTTTAGAAAAAAATTATTCGAAGTAATTATCACTTATTTTTTAACGTCTAAAAATTTAAATCGACTTTTTGAAAAAGTCCGAAACCTTCGATTTTTTTTTACAAATGTCTAAAAACTCTACTCTAAATTACGCAACTTTTAAGCCATAACTCGAGATGTGATCACAATTCTTTCTAATTTTTTTTTAATTTTTAAAATTGCACCTTTTATGTTTTGGCACTGATTTATTTTATATGGAGCTCCAAAAAAAAAAAAAAAATTGGTAGATACTGACCCTAACTTACCCTAAATATATTCATTTGGAGGTAAATATACGTCTCACAAAAATTTAGGACGATCAGACATGTGTAAGGCGTTTAGCATGGTCCTTGAAGTTTAAAAAACGCATTACAAGGAAAAATATGAATTTTTTTCTGTTTTCGCAATTTTTTTGGTATTTTAAGTTAAGTTTTAATTCAAGTGATTACAGAATTATGATGTGGAGTAAAATACCTTTCTAATAAGGTACTAAAAACTAAAATCGGTTGAAAATCAGCCAAGTTATTACAACTTCCCCAGGCATCTAGCGTGTGCCATAAAACTTGATTAAAAAATACGAGTCCCTTTTTTTAAATTTATTGAAATTTTCTACTGTAATAACATGCTTAATCAAGTGTTCTGCCATACGTTAGATGCTTGGGGAAGTTGTAATAACTTGGCTGATTTTCAACCGATTTCAGTCTTTGGTACCTTATTAGAGAGGAATTTTACTACATATTATAATTCTGTAACCACTTGATTTAAAACTTAACTTAAAATACCAAAAAAATTGAGAAAACAGAAAAAAATTCATATTTTTCCTTGTAATCCGTTTTCTAAACTTCAAGGCCCGTGCGGAACACCTTATCCATGTCCGATCGTCCTAAATTTTTGTGATACGTATATTTACCTCCAAATGAATATATTTAGGGTAAGTTGGGGTCAGTATCTACTAGAGTTGTCAATTATTCGACTTTCAACTTTGTTCGAATAATTCAAATAATTGTTTTTCCTCGTTCGATCAAACGATTAAAGATCAAAATTTATTCGATTAATCGAAGAGAATAACGAATAAAAAAATAATTTTAAAAAATATTTTTATTAACAAAAAAAATAAACAATTCATATAAAAAATCTTAAAATAAGAAAGTTGAAATTTTTATTAACGAAAAAATGCATACAAAACTTAAAAATAAAAGAGTTAAAAGTTAAAAACCCGACTAAAAAAGTTTAGATATAGTAACATATTATTTAGTATATTTATATATGGCCATACACAGTACTTTACATAATTATATGTGAATGTATCTGGTATCAAGTTTTACACACAAAATTTAATATGGTGCCATATAAAAGGATATCGAATCATGTTTTGCTCCACATACAATATACAAAGCTTTATTAAATTTGCGTTTTGGAGTTAAGAATTTCATTAAAAATTATTTAAAGAAAAAATTTTTTTACAAATTTTGAAAAATTTTTCCAAATTTTGAAAAATTTTACAAGTCCCAAAAAGTTTTGGAGAATTTTCTAAGTCCCGGATACAATTTTTTTTTTTTGCAATTTTTTTGCGTTTCCCGATAAAACTGGCTACATGGGATAAATTTGAAAACTATGAGATAAACAAAAAAAAATTATACAAAATTCTACATATTTCATTTTATGATATAAAATTATATCAAATAAGATAAACCCAATATTCGGATCAAAAATGATCATATTTAATCTAATATAACAAATTTTAAGCTATTTTGATCCACCAATTTCATCATCTAATCGTATCCAAATACGTGTTGGGCCGTATTAAATTATATATGGCTCAATTTCAAATTATATATGGACCTGTATATTTTTTTTTAGTCGGGAAAACTTAAAAATTGAATAACTGAGATCACTTTTAATTAATGGATGTCGATTTTAATACTTGTTGAGAAATAGAAATAGGTGATATAGTAAGAAGAGCATAAAAAAGTTCATCTATTTTTTGTGTTCTTTTTTCAGATTTTTCCAAATATACCATATCGTCTCATATATCGCTGAAGTCCTTTTATTTTCTGAATTTTGAATACTTTGAATTGAATTATTTAACTCGCATAAAAGATTATTATTTTCATTACTAATAACTTCCTCTATTTCAATACTTTTATCTGAATTATTGTGATTACTTTCAACATAAAATAATCTGGAGTATAATTCATTTGCATATTCTTTTTTTTCGCTTTTTGGAGAATATTTAAGAAACTTTTATTGCTCGGAAAATTTCCAGAATTTAGAAAAAATAACGTAAATAATACTTTTATACGTCTCTCATTAATTCTTATTTTAATGCGTTTTAGTAAGTCTGATGCAAAAGAATTATTAATTTTTTCTAAATTATTTATTAAAAACTTTTTAACTCCCTCTAATTCTATAATGGATGTGCTATCCAGAGCTATGGCTACAATATATTTTAACTTTCCTACATTTTGTATAAAATCTTTCAAAATTTATGAGAATAAATCAAATTCGAAGCAATTTTTATTTTTTTAATTAAAAAAAAATTGTTCGATTAATCGACATTAATTAATCGATTTATTCGTTATTCGAAAATCGTCATTTTTTAATTATTCGAACAAGAGTTGGGTTTTGTTTGATCGATTAATCGAATTATTCTTAATCGACTGACAACTCTAGTATCTACCAATTTTTTTTTTTTGGAGCTCCATATAAAATAAATCAGAGCCAAAACATAAAAGGTGCAATTTTAAAAATTTGAAAAAAATAGAACAAATTGCGATCACATCTCGAATTATGGCTTAAAAGTTGCGTAATTAAGAGTAGAACTTTTAGACATTTGTAAAAAAAAATCGAAGGTTTCGGACTTTTTCAAAAAGTCGATTTAAATTTTTAGACGTTAAAAAATAAGTGATAATTACTTCGAATAATTTTTTTAATATTTTTTTCTAAAACTACATTTAAATACCAACAAAACGTTGTCCAACTTTTTTTAAGATATCTATATTTTTAACTGGTCAAAATTAATTGAAAATTTTAATTTTTCCATTTTTTTGAAAAAATCGCCATTTTGAAAAATTGATTACTTAACACCATCTTGGAATAAAAGGCTGAAAATTGGTGTCCATGTTACATTTAATAAGAACTAAAACATATACAAAAATAAAATAAATCGAAAGGGGTCGGGTCTAAAAGTGAGTGATTTGGCCTGGAATGCCCCATATATTGTTGAACGAACTATAGCAGAAAAAAATCGATAAACTCAAAATTTTTTTAAAAAATAACAAAAAATTAGATATTGTTGAAAAAATCAATACAGATCTTTCTTAAATGTATAGACCAATTCACACACCTAAAAAGCCCTATATTTCTTCTATCCAAAACAGTTAAAAAATTGAAAATCGGTTTAAAACTTTTTAATTTACACGTGGTTTAGTGAGAAAAGTCCCAAAAAAACGTTTTTTGACAATAACTTTAAAATTTGAGGGTGTCTGGCAAGTTTGATGGTCATTTTTGTGATCTTTTCGACGAGACCTACAACCTTAACTACCTCATTTCGAAAGTATATTCGATTTTGTGTTTTTTGTAGCACAGTGTAATGGTACAAGAAACTTGAAATTTGCAATGTAGGTTCACCTCCCAGAAAAAAGATTCACTAAAGCTGGGTTTTTGCCAATGTTGATTCTACTGGGGTAAAATGGGTAAAAAAGTGTACATTTGGTACTTTTTTTATTTTCTGAAATAAAGGTCATTCAAACTTGAAATTTGGAATGTAGAATCCTTTAGTGAAATAGAACATTCTGGAACAAGTACTTTCTGAAAATTCTGTAATTCTGTAAAAAGTACCTTTTTTAAAAGTACCTTTTTTAAAAAATACTTTTTATAAAAAGTACCTTTTATAAAACTTACCTTTTATAAAAAGTACTTTTTAAAAAAAGTACCTTTTATAAAAAGAACCTTTGATTAAAAGTACCTTTTCTAAAAAGTACCTTTTCTAAAAAGTACCTTTTCTAAAAAGTACCTTTTCTAAAAAGTACCTTTTCTAAAAAGTACCTTTTCTAAAAAGTACCTTTTATAAAAAGTACCTTTTATAAAAAGTACCTTTTATAAAAGTACCTTTTATTAAATGTACCTTTTATAAAAAGAACCTTTTATAAAAAGTAACTTTTATAAAAAGTACCTTTTATAAAAAGTACCTTTTATAAAAAGTACCTTTTATAAAATGTACCTTTTATAAAAAGTAGCTTTTATTAAAAGTAACTTTTATTAAAAGTACCTTTTATAAAAAGTACATTTTATAAAAAGTACATTTTATAAAAAGTACTTTTTGTAAAAAGTACCTTTTATAAAAAGTACCTTTTATAAAAAGACCTTTTATAAAAAGTACTTTTTTTAAAAAGTACCTTTTATAAAAAGCACCTCTTAAAAAAAGTACCTTTTATAAAAAGTACCTTTTATAAAAAGTACCGTTATCAAAGGTAACGAAATACACTTTTTTTTAGCTATTTTAACCCACTAAGAAGCGGAATTTTAAAAACGGATTTTTCCCGGAATGTTTTTTCACCGAATTCTCCTACATTACAAAATTTAAGGTTCTAGGAAACATAAAAAGTTTCTATAAATATAATTTCAGGAGATAAAAAAAGTACCAAAAATTGTACTTCCGGTACTTTTAATAAAACGTACTTTTTATAAAAGGTACATTTTATAAAAGGTACTTTTTATAAAAGGTACTTTTTATAAAAGGTACTTTTTATAAAAGGTACTTTTTATAAAAGGTACTTTTTATAAAAGGTACTTTTTATAAAAGGTACTTTTTATAAAAGGTACTTTTTATAAAAGGTACTTTTTATAAAAGGTACTTTTTATAAAAGGTACTTTTTATAAAAGGTACTTTTTATAAAACTAAAAGCCCCAGAAATAACACCCAAGAGAAGGGCATATTTTAAAATTTTAAATTTAAGAACGGGGAACGAAATTGAATAGAGCAGGGAACAATATGGAATGATACTTTTTACTCAAATTTTTCGTATTTAACTTTTTTTGCTCCATATTTTTTCTCTTTATATGTTTTTTTACTCACACTCATTTTTATTCCAATTTATTTATTCACTGAAATATTAATTCACTCAAAATCCAAAATCTTGATATAAGGGCTCGAAAATTATTCAAATTTTATTGTTTAAATTATTTATTGAAATATTATTTTATGAAAGACTTAAACGTGCCCAAGTAAATAAAACAAAAACTACGTAGGAAAAGTTTCTTGAAATCGGTAGAGTAATTCTGATCCTTCTATTATCCGGTATTCAATACAACCGGTAACGAAGTACCGGGATGGTAAGCTAGTATATCCATATTTTGGCCAAGTGGGCCAAGCCAACTTTAACCTCAAGTTGTAAACACTGTAAATGTCTTACTTTATTATGAATCTGGTGTACAATATTTCGAAGAAAATCAAAATATTCGCCAGAGCCGTGGTCAAACATCAAAAAATTCACATTTTCAGCTTATCTCGAAAACGATGAGAGATATGAAAAAATAACTTAGGGCAAAAAATATTCCTCGAAAAAAATGCAATAAAACTGCAAATTCACATTTTGCATTTGCAATGTTTTTGTTGCCAAAAATTGTATTTTTAAATTCCGAGATACAAATTTTGCTGAACTAGCAGCAGCTTTTGGAGCTGACTTTTTAGATCTGATTTAAGCCGATTAAAGATGAATACAATTCACTATTTCTGAAATACAGTTGAAAAATCCGAGATACAATTGACTATTTTTTTAAATACAATTGGAAAATCTTAAATTCAATTGACTATTTCTGAAACTCAATTGAATATTTCTGAAATACAATTGAAAATAATGTAAACCAACGTCTGAAAGCGTATTTTTTAGTTTACTTTGTATTATTGTTAAAAAATTAAACTTTTCTATGTCAAAAAATGTTCAAAGTCCTGACTACACCATTTCCACTTTTGTTTTAGAAAATACAAATTATATTTTAGAAATTTCAATTTATATTTCAGAAACATCTATTTATGTCTCAGAAACTTCCAAAGATATATTTCCAAGTTGTACTAACAGATATAAGAATGAAACATTTTCCATAATATCTAAAATTTATTGAATCAATACTAAATTTTCCAAAATAATTTTGCTGGGTTATTTTGCAGTTGTATGTAAAAAAAAAAAAAGAAATTATAAAAAGCAGAAAACAATCTAAGAATATACAAAAGTATTTTGAGAAAAAATTTAGGTTAAGGAAGGAAATGAAAAACTTAAGTTTCATTGGTTTTAATTTACACTTTTCTTAACTTGAGAATACGTGGCAAAATTAAATAAAATCCCTTAAAAAAGAACAAGAACAGTATAGTAGAAGTGTAATAGTGGAGAAAGAAATAAACTTTTGTTATTTGATGGATGTTTAAGTTTGAACTTTTATTTTTTTACCTTTTTCTTCATTGTTTGTTGAACAGGTAAATGGCAAAACTATCACAAACAAGTAGAAAAATTAAATTCGACTTTATCGAATCTATGAATACCCTCCACAATGTTATCTGATAGTAATTTTCTAAAAAAAGTTCCAAAAAATTGCATTACAAATTTTTTATTAGAAATATGTATATTATTTTGAGTCAAACTTTTTTTTAATCAATCAAATTTTTTTGAGTGTAAAATTTTTTTGACTGTCAACATTTTTTTGAGTCTGCCATTTCATTAAAAAAAAAAAAAAATAATGTGTACAATTTTTTTTTGAGTGTAACAATTTTTTGAGTGTAAATATTTTTTTAGTGTACAATTTCTTTGAGTAACAAATTACTTTGTAAAATATTTTTGTTGTTTTATACCTGTATGTAATACAAAAAAAAACTATTTCACATATTTTCCACTTTTTATATTACTATCCTCTTCTTTAAAAACCAAAAACAAATTAACATTCAATCATACACATACTTTATTTGATTTTTTCCCGTTACATACAGTTACACTAACAATAACAAAACAATAACAAATATTTACTTGTCTAACAACTAAACTGCACCCCACGACAAGAAAACAAACAACAACAAGTTTTACAAATCTGGTATTTCACCATGCCCTTAAAACTTGTTTAACAAGTTTTCAACAGTTTAAGGTGAAACAAATATGAAATTCAGTGCTTTGCTTATAACTTTTGAACCACTGAACCGATTTTTCTGAAATTCAAAACCAAACAGCCTTGGGGAACGACAAATATGCTAAGCTTCAGCCCCCTCAGAATTGTCTTTCGAAAGTTATAGTGGTTTTAATCTTGTAAATTCGAAAAATACCCTTGCCGAAATTTACTATTTTGCTCATAACTTTTGAACCACTGGACCGATTTCGCTGGATTGCAATACCAACCTGACCCGGTAAATGTAGAACATATATATCAAACTTCAGGAGCCTCCGTAAAGTCTTTCAAAAGTTAGCGTGTTTTCAACGGACAGACAGACAGACGGACGGACGGACGGACGGACGGACGGACGGACGGACATCGCTAGATCGACTTAAAATCGATCAAGGATCATGAATATATGTACTTTATGGGGTCCTAGACCAATATTTCGATGTGTTACAAACGGAATGGCAAACTTATATATACCCTCTATCACTAGAGTGGAGGGTATAAAAATACTATATTCTTAATTTTAATTTTTAAGTTTTTTTTTTTATTTTATTTTTCTTCAATTGTTTTGAAATTTTAAAAACCATAATTGAAATAAGCACGAGATATGGAATTTTTTTGTTGAGTTGTTGTGGGCAATATATTTTTAGGATAGGGGCCATTATTTTGGTTAAACACATTTAGTATGAAGCGACACACATAGGGTTTAAAAGTAGCAAAAGTGAGGTTTAATTCAAAAGCTGAACTTAAGCTTACACTGCCGTGTTTGGTACCGGGTGAATGGTTATTAAATTTTCCATCACTATTTGCCAAACATGTTTGTTTTGCGTAAATTACTCTATTGACTGTGAGCGGTCAAAGTTAAAATAATTTTTACAAGTTTTGCGTGCAGTAGCAAAAAGGGAAACTTGAGATATTTCGAGTGCCTTCAATTATTATTCAGCGTCCTTTAAGTAAATATATTAATATAAAACCATATACTTCAGGTTTTTATACCCTCCAACCACAGTATGGGGGTATACTCACTTTGTCATTCCGTGTGTAACGCATCGAAATATCGGTCTAGGACCCCATAAAGTATATATATTATTGATCAGTGATCCATTCTAAGACATTCTGTCGATGTCCGTCTGTCCGTCCGTCCGTCTGTGGAAGACACGATACAGTCCAAAGTAATAGAGCTAGACTCCTGAAATTTGACACGAATATGTCTTATGGTATTGGGCTGGTTAAGTTCGAACATGGGCAAAATCGGATCAGGGGGAAAAAAGTTCCCCTCTTAAGAACTAAACAAACCTCTAAAAAAAGCCATTTTTTATAGGTTTTTTGCACATTTGCTTAGCAAACGAAACATTTTTATGTCAAAAGAAGTTCGAAGTCTTGAAGTTGGATCCAGGAAGGTTGCCCCACCGATGTAAAAAAATCTTCAACTCACCGTTGTCGGACAAGCAAAACCAGATATACTTTGTTTTTTTTTTAAGTGATGGGTAAGGTGTAAAATCATAAAATTTAGTAGTTTTTGCCGAACAACTGCAGCCGATTTTTCAACAATAGTTCCACAAAAACATATTTAAAGTTAACAGAAAAAACATTTATATTCCTTTTTGCTAAAACTGGGCTTTTTTCAATATTTACATAAAAATTTGAACACACCCAGCAGAAATTTTGCTGAACGTTCAGCAGCTATTGGAAGGGGAACTTGAGTAAAGGAGCGCATCCAATTGCGCTGAATTCATGCATGATTCCCTAAGGCGATGTCCCACTTTAGAGCGCTAGTTGGATACAAAGAAACAGCGCTCTTTAGATGCACTGAAATCACGTGTCTTAAGAGCGCTGATTTAAGCAGAATAAAGATGCTGTAAATTCATGTATCTTTTTAGCGCTGATTTAAGCAGATTAAAGATGCAGTGTATCTTTGTAGAGCTGATTTAAGCAGAATAAAGATGCTGTAAATTCAAAGTTGAAAAATATAACAAAAAAATTCATTCGTTTTACTTTACAAAACTTTATTTATGTGAAACAAAATGAAAAAAAAAAAAAAATCGGAAGTGAACATCAAAAAAATATCGGAAATTTTCATTTTCACATTTTTTATGGGATTTTTTTTGGGAACAGCAGCGCTGATTAATGCGCAATAATGATGCAGTCAAATCATGTGTCTTTGTCTAAAACTCATGTTTTTTATTCAAAAAGTGTCAAAAATATTTAAAAGGAAAGCAATGTGAAATTTTATCAAAAAATAATTACACATTATAAGTTTTATATAAAAAATCTTAAAAAAAAATTAAATTTTTTTCCCCTTCCTTTTACTGCATCCCTAAGAGCGCTCTTTGGATGCGCTACGGTATGCTATAAACAGATGCTGTGTCGCCAAAATCTCGATTTATTTCTGCTGGGCAACCAAGTAGAAAAGTTAAATTCGACTTTTCCGAATCTATGAATACCCTCCACAATGCCTTTTTTTTAAAGGATTGTACATTTTTTAACGTGAAAAAAATTAACAATTTTGATTAGAAATATTTTATTTTGAGTAAAAAACTCTTTTTTTGTAATTTAAAAAAAAAATAATTTTTTTTTTTTTTTTTTTGAGTGTAAAACTTTTTTCGAGTGTAATATTTTTACTGTAAAAATATTTCTGATTGAATGCACGTACGTATGTGCACAAAATATTGTCATTTTTTAAAAGAAAAACTAAATTTTTTTTGAGTGTAAATTTTTTTGAGTGTATAATTTTTTTTGAGTGTAACATTTTTTCGAGTGTAATTTTTAAGTTACCAATGCTTTTAAATCTAAACAAGTTTAAAAAGCGTTGCTTTAAAACTAAACAAGTTTGAAAAGCATTGTTAAGTTACCACAAATGCTTTTAAAACTTGTTTAACACGTGGCATTTAAGATGAAACCAATCTGAAATTCAGCTTTTTGCTCATAACTTTTGAACCACTACACCGATAGAGCTGAAATTCAATACCAAACAGACCTAGGAAACGGCAAAGATATATGCCAACCTTCAGCAGTCTCACTATTGTCTTTCGAAAGTTATCGTGATTTTTATCTCGTAAATTAGCGAAAAACCCTTGCCGAAATTTACTCTTTTGCTCATAACTTTTGAACCACTGGACCGATTTGGCTGGATTGCAATACCAATCTGACCAGGTAAATGACCAACATATATGCTTAACTTCAGTAGCCTCTGTAAAGTCTTTCAAAAGTAAGCGTGTTTTCTACGGACGGACAGACAGACGGACGGACATCGCTAGATCGACTTAAAATCGATTGAGGATCATGAATATATATACTTTATGGGTGTGCTAGACCGATGTGTTACAAACGGAATGACAAACTTATATATACCCTTTATCACTAGAGTGGAGGGTATAAAAAATTTTTAAATCAGAACCCTCCTTAAAAGAAGCTTTGTGTGTCATGATCATATTTCCTTTAGATCAGTATACCGGCAGCATGAAATAACTCCCCAGGAAATAAGTCCCCAAAATGAAAATGAAACAAGTCCCCAAAAATGGGGACTTATTTCATAATGAAATAAGCCCCCAATTTTAAAAATGAAATAAATCCCCATCGGAATGCAAAAACACCCCAAAATAAAATGAAATAACACCCCAATTTTGGGGTTTTGTTTCATATGAAATAAATCCCCATTTTGAAAAATGAAATAAGTCCCCAATTTTAAATTTATTAAACGCTCTCAAAAAAAAAAAAAACAAATAAAAGAATTCAAAACATTTTGTTAAATTTTGGTGTTGAAATCATAACTATATAACGAATTTATAGTTTTGGTGTAGAACAAAATTTATTTAGAAGAATGAAATTTTTTTAAACTTTTTAGTTCCATTATATATCTTAAGATGTTTTCAAGGTAGAAGAAAATTATTGGGAATTTTTCATGTTTCCGTTGTAGCAATTAATTATTTCTTGGAGTTTTGGTTTTTTTCAATTCCAACCGATTTTAAAAGATTAAAAATTTTCCAGGTTCATTATTTATTTTGAGACGCTTAGACGCACTCAGAGAAGAGATATGATTGTGGCAACCATAATTAATTATGATTGAAAATTTTATCATAACATGTTTCTAGCAACCATAACATTTTTGCAGCAATCATGTTATGATCCTAAGTATTCAAAAAATTTTATTTCAGGACCATAATATGATTGCAACAAAAATTTTATGATTGCTGTAAATGTATTATGATAAAATTTTCAATCATAATATGACGCTCTTAAATTATGGTTGCCACAATCATATCTCTTCTCTGAGTGCGGTACAAGAAAATTGTTTGGAACTTGTCATGTTTCCGTTGTTGAAAGTAATTGTTTATGGCAACATTATTTCTTGGTAACAGTTTTGGCAACGAACTATTAATTTTGTTGTAGAAAAATATTGTTTGATTGTAAATCGGTTGGAAATGAAAAATTCGCTCGAATTTTTCATTTCCAACCGATTTACAATCAAACAATATTTTTCTACAACAAAACTAATAGTTCGTTGACCACAAAATATAGTTTCTACTTTACCAATTTGTAACGAATTAAATTAGTACTAGTTTTGGTGGAGCAAAAATTTTATTTAAGTGTAAGTAAATAAAATTTTTGCTCCACCAAAACTAGTACTAAGTTCACAGAAAAAAATAAAAAAAATATTTAATTAAAAAATTCGTAGATTTAATTAAAAAATTAATTAAATCCGGACCAATCACTAAAATGCGCAAATAAATTAAAAATATTTGTATGTCGTTAATTAAAAATAAATGGATATTTATTTAATTAAAAACTTAATACTATAAATTAAAAAATTTAATAAAAATTAAAAAAAAAAAATAATTAAAATTTTAATTGTATAAATTAAAAAAATTAATTAAAAATATTATATTAAAATAAAAAAATAATTTGTAAAAACATTCTTTTTGAATAAAATAGTTAAAAAAAAAAATATTTCTTCAAACTTTACCAAATTTATTTATGCCGTAAAGACATAGTCAGTGAGATGATTTTATAAAGTTGATTATAAACCTTTCATATACATACACATAAAACTATAAACAAAATGAGAATTCAAAAACCTATGTGAAAAATAAAAAAAACTTTCAACAAACTTTTTATACTGATGTATTTTTTTTGTATGTAAAACAATGCAAGAGAAAAACACACACTCGCACACACACGGAAAACAAAACAAAAAAAATAAGTAAAGCTAGAAATTTAATTAAACATTTAATTATATAAATTAAATACTTAATTAATATTAAATTTGAAAACAATTAAAATATTAATTAAAATAAAGTTAAAAATTTAATTAAACAATTAATTATATTAATTAAAAGTTTAATTAATATTAAATTAAAAAACAATTAAAATTTTAATTAAAACAAAATATACGATATTTTTTTCTGTGTTAGTTCGCAAATTGGTGAATTAAAAAAAAAATTTTTAAAAACTCGAAAAAAAATTTTGATAAATAGACCAAGGAAATTTGTACTAAAATTAATTATAATTGCAACACATTAAACTTCAACTACTACACCCAAAAAAAAACGTGGGTATTCAATACTAAAAATTTAACTAATTTTAGTCCAAAAGGACCTAGTGCAGAAATTGGTAACCAATACTAAAATGTTTAACTAATATTAGTCAAATCCAGTAAAAATTACTAATGTTAGTACTTTGAAGATACTAAAATTAGTAACGAATTAGTAGATTTTGGTACAATATCACTTACTAAACCTTTTACTGTAGAATTTTTTTGAGTGTACTGGTACTATATAATAAGTTTTCCAAGCTATATCAGTCCAGAACCCAAAACCTTAATGGGGGCCTATAGATACTCTCCTTAATACTTATCAGTATCCTCATAATTTGTTTGTCTCATTGCTTGGGTGTACCACCACATAATAAAACCAAGCATTCCTTCTATGTCCAGAAATAATTTCAAAACTTATCGTCATTATCATTTGAAAGAAAAATGAAATAAGTCCCCAAAAATAATTATTTGGGGTTTATTTCATTTGTATTTTTGGGGACCTATTTCGTAATGAAATAAATCCCCAAATAAAAAATGAATTAAACCCCCAAAAAACGAAATAAATCCCCAATTATCGTTGTTGTTTTTTTCTGAACAGATTTTTGGGGACTTATCTCATTTTCGTTTTGGGGACTTATTTCCTGGGGGGTTATTTCATGCTGCCCAGTATACCCTACATCACACTGTGGTACAGGGTATAATGAGTTTGTGCTGATGTTTGTAACTACCTGAAATATTGGACCTAGACCTACCTTTAAGTAAACCGATCGACTAAGAATCACTTTTTGAGTCGATTTATCGATGTCTGTCCGTCTGTCTGCCTGTCCATGTAAACGGTGTAAACACTCAATTTTTTATCAATTGACTTGAAATTTGAAACTTAGGCCTCTCATGGCCCAAGGACGAAGACTATTGAAATTGAAAAAAATCGGTCCATATTTAGACCTAGCCCCCATACAAAGGTCCTCTTTAGTTTTGGCTCAAATGACTCTAATAACCATTTTATAATAGCCATCTTTTCAAAATTTGGTAAATCAGGTAAACGTATTTTGTCTCCACAAATCACCATTCCAAATTTTATAGAAATCGGACAAGTCTTATTGCCCCCATACAAACCACCTTCCCGATTTTCACATAAATCTCTTAAATTTCATGAAAACAGAAAATATTAAATTAAAATTTTGTTTGTGTATGTTAAACGCGTTCTTAAATAACCTTATCAAACCTGATAATCATTGGACCAGTTTTGGACTTAGGCCCCTTGTGAAAAATTCGGCCGATATTCAGTTAAAGCGGTTTATTGTCAACAAATAGAAGACTATTTCACTGAAATTTGAATTGTGAGTGTTTCCTACACTTATTAAAGATTTGACAACATATAGATCTAATCGGTCCATGGGACCAAATTTCCGGGAAACTCTGGTGTAGGGTATTATGTGGTCGGTCTTGACCGACTATAATTTTCTTACTTGTTTTTTTATTAAATTAAAAATTTTCTATACTTATGTAGAAAAATCTGAGATTCTAGCACATATGTCGTAAAAAATAGTCTTAATAATATTATGAGATTTTTTTTTTTCACAAAAAGTTCCAAGATTCCTAAATTTTTTAAAAGTCGAACCAGAATCAAATGCGTAGCGCACGGGGGTTTACGCCTTACGCAACGTAATTTGATTCAGGTTGGACGCTAATGTTTCTAAAACATTTTTGTTTCGTTAGAAAAAGTTTTAGATCTTGAGAACTTTTTTGTTAGAAAAAGTCTTTGATTCTGATTGTGAGACCTTTTTTTAATAGAAAAAGGGTTATTTCTTATTTATATGAATACTGTATGTATACATAACCACCCCGAAAATTTACTCATTTTTGTAAAAAAAAAATATTTAACGGAGCTGAATTTTTACAAGGTTATGCCACCGTTGAATAGGTATTCATATTAAAACGTCACAAAGTTTCTTAAGAAGAAATGGATAAAAACTAAAAAAAAAAAAAACGATTTCTTCGCCATTTTTTTGGCCGATAAACCGAGACTCCCCAACCTTAGAATTATCTATTTTATATATATTTTAAGTTTCAGGCAAATCGGTTTATAAGGATTTAGTATTTCCCGTGTGTGATATTTTTTAGCCCAAATAGTGTCTCTCTCTCGTTTCCAATCCATATTGTTTCATGTGTTTTTTCGAAAAGTTTTTTCATCCGAAAGATATTGAAAAAATTTCCCAATCTCAGTTTTATTCTTTTAAAATGAAAATTTTAAAAAGTTAATTTTTCAGATTGTTTTTTTTTCCGCTGTAGTATCCTTTTTACGAAATTTGAAGATCCTACACTCAAAATAATTCTACAGTAAAAGGTTTAGTAAGTGATATTGTACCAAAATCTACTAATTCGTTACTAATTTTAGTATCTTCAAAGTACTAACATTAGTAATTTTCACTGGATTTGACTAATATTAGTTAAAAATTTTAGTATTGGTTACCAATTTCTGCACTAGGTCCTTTTGGACTAAAATTAGTTAAATTTTTAGTATTGAATATCCACGTTTTTTTTGGTGTAGTACCAATAATATAGCAAATAAGAAAGGTATTGAAGTACAATTTCTTAATTTCTTCAAATCGGAATTTTCAAAAATCTAGTATAAGTAAAACTATACTTGAGAAAAATTTCTCAATTTACTGCTCATGTGCCACTTTATGTTCCTTGCAGTTTATTTTAAGAATTTCTTTCATTTCCTGTGTATGTATTTTTTTCGCATTACGATTAACGGAAATTGAGGTCATTAAAGTAAAAGTAAACAAACTAAAAAGGGTGTTTTTTTGTTGTAGAATAAACTTTTGAGTGTCGAGACTATTGAAAATTATTTTGAATATGCGGCCATTGTTGGATTCCAAATGAAAATTTTTTCATATGGTCATTAGCAATAGGGCGTCCCGTCAAATTTAAATTTTCAAGTTTCATGTCGTAATACGTGCTAAACGATGGCCACGTTAGAGCAGGTGGTGGGAAAATTTATGAAAAAATTTCGCAAGGTCATCTTCACTCGGCAACCAAAGTTGGAAAAATTACGAATTTGGACCAAAATTCATGTCCGAATTTTTTGACCAAATCCGCAAATCAGCATTTTTGGACCAAAATTGAATTTTTATATTTTTTTAAATATTTTTTAGATAGCACACTTAACATTTTTCAACTTTTGTTATTTAAAAAATATTGAAAAAATATAAAAACGCGATTTTAGTTCATAAATGCTGATCTGCGATTTTGATCCAAAGGTGCTGATTAGCATTTTCTGACCAAAATCGTGTTTTAATATTTTTTAGATAACAAAAGTTGAAAAATGTTAAGTGTGTTATCTAAAAAATATTTAAAAAAATATAAAAACGCAATTTTGGTACAAAAATGCTGATTTGCGATATCACTAGAGTTGTCAACCGATAACTAATAATTCGATTAATCGATCAAACAAAACCAAACTCTTGTTCGATTAATTTAAAAATGGCGATTTTCGAATAACGACTAAATCGATTAGTTTATGTCGATTAATCGAACAATTTTTTTTTTTTTACCCTTCAGGTCTAGGAACCGATATTATTGATCAGTGATCGATTCTAAGACTTCTGGTCCGTCTATGGGGGCATGATACAGTCCAAAAAAAAAGAGCTATACTCCTGAAGTTTGGCACGATTTTGTCTTATGGTCATAATCTGGTTAAGTTCGGTGGCAAAATCGGACGAGCAAAAAAATGTTCCCACTTAAAGAACTAAAACACCAATTTTTTTACAAGTAAAATATTTTTATGCCATATGAAGTTCATTCACCTGTATTTTAACCGAGATGATTAGGAAATGTTATTTTTTTGGCCCGCCCCCTTTTAAAGGCGTGGTTATAGAAAATAATACAAACTATTGGTAAAAGTGTTTTTTTATGAGTAAATAACGTAAAAATGAATTTGTAAACATTTATGAAGTGGGAAAATGTATCCTTCAACGTCCCCCAACGACTCGACTCACAAAAAATTTAAACATAAAAGTTAAAAAAATTTTAAGTTTTTGTATGCATTTTTTACATAAAAAAGTATATTCAGTTATTTTTTTGTTAATAAAAATATTTTTTAATACCACTTTTTTATTCGTTATTCTCATCGATTAATCGAATAATTTTTTAGATTTATTCGTTTGATCGAACGAACAAAACAATTATTTGAATTATTCGAACAAAGTTGAAAGGCGAATAATTGACAACTCTAGATTTCACAGACGCTGATCACTATTTTCGGACCAAAATCGTGTTTTTTATTTTTTTAATATTTTTCAGTAACACAAACATTTTCCAACTTTTGAGACCAATTTGGATAAAAAATACTTTTTTATGTTTAAAAATCAGCATTTGTGGACCAAAATCGCGGTTTTAGAATTTTTTAAATATTTTTCCATTAAAGTGCTTAAAATTTCCGAATTTTTGAGCCGGTTTTGGTCAAAAAGTAAGTATATGAATTTTGGTCGAAATACATAATTTGTTCCAACTTTGACCGCTGGTTGCCGACTGAAGATGACCTTGCAAAATTTTTTCATAAATTTTCCCAAAATCTGGTATAACGTGTCCATCGTTTTGCAGGTATTACGAATGGAATTCGGAAATTTAAATTGAACGGGACGCCCTAATCAGCAAGGAGAGGACTTTCATGCAAAGGCATGTTTTTTTCTATTATTCTTATAACAGCATCAACCAAATACCTTTGCAAATCAAAGAATTTGCTTTAAAATGGTATGGATTCGTAAGTGGATATTTTTGCATATTCTGCCATAAATGCATATTTTGCGGTCATATTTTGTATACAATTTTAGTTTTAGCATATTTTTACATTTTTTGTTGAGTAAATTGAATAAGTAAAAAATTATAATTATTTTTTTATTTTTTTTGTCAAAAATGTAAAAAAACACATTTTTATTTTTAGTGCATATTTTTGTAGTTTTTAGTGCATAAAATATAGTAATGCTTGAAGGTCCTCTTCATTAGAATCAAAATATGATGAATGAATTGGTCATTTTATATCTTCAAACAGGTTCCTTCTGAGCGCCGTCAACAGCTGTTTGCAAAAATTAAATTACAAAACATTTGAATATTTTGCAAAAAAATCAACTTAATGTTTGTAAGTTTAATTTTAACTATGTCAATAAATTAATGACAGATTTATTGACAAAGTTTTTATGAGTGTGCCACTTTAAAGAAAAACTTAAATAAAAATGAGTCAATTTGATTTTTTTTTGCCTTTTTTTCAACAGTTTGGAACTACGATAAAACTAATTAATAGTTATAAAAAACACTTTGTTAATACTTTTTTAAAAATTATCTTATTTTAAGATGAAGGCAAATATTTTTATTTAGAAAGCATTTTAAATACTCAAAATAAAAATTCTGTTCAATCAGCAGGAAAATCTGCTGAAAATATAACCATTTTGAGCCTTATGAGAAATCTGCTGATTTTGGCAGACGCAGTTTGCTAAATTTCTGTAGTAATAACCAGAGTCGAATCAGCAGATAAATTTTGTCGGATTTATCTGCTGCAGAAAAATTCAATAAAAATCAATCGACAGGGGCGTATCCAGGATTTTATTTCGGTGGGGGCCCAATATTTTTTAAAATTTTTTTTTTTACAAAAAATTTACATAAGAGCACATGTTTTAGAATTTTTCGTGATCTTTTCCTTAAACTGAATGTAACACAATCAGATTCTTCATTTTTGTGTAAGTTTTAAACTGTTGGGGGGATAAAAATAAATTTTTTTTAAATTTTTTGAGAGACAAGCCTTTTTTATATTGTGAATTTTATCAGATGCAGATACATTTTTACAAAGAATATTATCAGAATCTGAATTTGTTTTCAAAGAAAAGTCTAAGATTCTATGACAATTTCCAGTTAAGACAGTTTTTATTATAGAAAAAGTCAAAGACTCTAAATCATATTTCCAAAGGGAAACGTTTCTCGGGAAAAAGTCACTTTAGAAAATGTTTCTATAAACATATTCACAAAATACTTTTCCAAAAGAAATGACTCCGATTGAAAGACATTTTCCCAGAGTCTGAGATTCTGAAACATATAAGAAAAATAATTCACATTCTGAGATAGATAGATTCTAAAATCTTTTTCTAAAGAAAACTGTCAGATTCTGAGAAAATTTTCCTATAGAAAAAGTCTAAGATATTTAGACATTTTTCCTATAGAAAGATTTTCTAATTCTGAGACATTTTTCCTATAGAAAGTCTCAGATTCTTATAGAAAACGTCTCAGATTCATCGACATTTTTCCTATAGAAAAAGTCTCAGATTCTTTGACATTTTTCCTATAGAAAATGTATCAGATCCTCAGACATTTTTTATACAGAAAATTTCTTAGATTCTGAAACATTTTTCCTATCGAAAAAGTCTCAGATGGTTAATTAAACACTTTCCTATAGAAAAAGTCTTAAATTCTTAGACATATTCCTATAGAACAAGTCTCAGATTCTGAGACGTTTTGCCTATAGGAAATTGGCAGATTCTGAAACATTTTTCATAAAGAAAAAGCCTCAAGACTCTGAGACATTTTCCTAAAGAAAAAGTCTCAGATTCTGAAATATTTTTCCCATAGAAATATACTCAGATTCTGAGACATTATTCTTCTAGAGAAAGATATTTTTACAATAGAAAAAGTCTCAGATTTGGAGCATTTTTCAATACAAAAAGTCTCAGCTTGTGTCTCTGAGACATTTTTCCTATACACAAAATCTTAGATTTTGAGATAATTTTCCTTAAGAAAAATTCGTTGATTCTGAGACATTTTTCGTAAAAAAATAAAAGATTCTGAGAAATTTTTTCTAGATTGTAAGAAAAATTCTCAGATTCAGAGACATTATTCGTATAGAAAGTTCACAGATTCTAAAACATTTTCATATAGAAAAGCCAAGAATTTTTTTTATAGAAAAAATCTCAGATTTTGTGACATTTCTTAGATTCAGAGACTTTATTCCTATGGAAAGTTCTCAGATTCTGAAACATTTTTTATATATAAAAGATTTTTTTTTAGAAAAAGTTTCAGATTCTGAGACATTTTTCCTAGAGAAAAAGTCTTAGATTCTGAGAAAAAGGCTAATATCTTAAGACATTATTCTTATAGAAAAAGTCTTAGATTCTCAGACATTTTTCTTATAGAAAGTTTTAGGGTCTGAGATATTTTTTTTATGAAATATGCTTGTTCTGACACATTTTTCTAAAAGACAAAGACGCATTTTAATATTTGACTACAATTTACTTACAATTAGGTCCATTTTTTGTGTACATAAAGCTTCAGGTTCTAAGATATTTTTTCATTAGAATCTTAAGTTGAAAAGTTTCAAATTCTAAGAAAAAATTTTCAGATTTAACAGAAAAATTTTTAATTTCAAAACATTTTTCTTCCAAAAATTTTGGATTCTTGTTTTTCGAATTTTCTAAGAAGTTTTTTAATATTGTACTTGTTATTTGATACCAAATCCTGAAATTTGTGAAATCATTTCGGGGGGGGCCCGGGCCCCCGGGCCCCCCCTGTATACGCCACTGTCAATCGACCTAATCGTCTCCTTTTCTGAAGTATGAATCAAAGAATTCTTAAATATCTATTATATTTTCTGATTCATAGGACAAAAAAAAAATATTACCGAATTTTGTATTAATGAAAAATACCATTTTTGGAATTGAATTGGGGGATCTTTTTTTTACATAAAAATACATAAAAATGTGAAAATGAAAATTTCCGAATTTTTTTGGTTTTCTAGATTTCACATCCGAATTTCTTGGTTCTTGTCATTTTACAAGGTTTTTTTTTGAGTGTATAGAAAATGTTTGATATTTCAAAAAATGCCTCCTCAAGAAATTCTTAGGCTCTAAATCATTTCTTTAGTAAAAGATCCAGATCCTGAAACAATTTTTTAATAATAAATATATAGGATTTGAAACATGTTTATTTCAGAAAAGTTTCCTGATTTTGAAAAATTTTCTGAGTCAAATGAAATTTTATGATTTTAAGACATTATCCCAATAGAAAAATTATAATTATTTAAAGCATTTTGCTCCAAAAATGTTGTTAGAATTTATAAGATCCTTGCTTTGGAAAAATTTTCATATTCTGATTCACATATAGAAAATTCTCGGATAGTTAGGCAATTTTCCTACCAAAAAAAATCGTATACTCAGAAAAATTCTTCGTGTAGAAAAATTGTCAGATTTTGTGACTTTTTCTCCATAAAAACCTTTGAGGGTCTGAAATTAAATATATTTTTCTAGTCTATTTTCTACGGAAAAATACTAAAATACTGAAACGTTTTTTCTACACCAAAATTTTCAGGATTTGAAAAACAATTATATAGAACAACTAGCTGTTTTGCACCCGGCGTTGCCCGGGTTGAAAAAAATATTATATAATGAATGAGTTTTTTATTAGTCAGTTTATCTACTGGTTCATGACTTTTCACTGGTGAATATAAACCTATTCCTGAGGTTTGGTCGATTTTTTTCGACTTTGCTTAGCGTCGGGAGCATTGTGCGTACGTGTTCTTCAGTCATGGGAACAAACCTTCTTGGTTGGGTGGAGTGTGTGATGCGGGCCGTTCAAAAAAAGTTATTCGACCATCATAAAAACCTTTTTTAACAAAAAAAAAAATCAAAAACGTTTTTTTTTAACAAAAAAAAAATCAAAACGTTTTTTTGCACCTTGTTTGGAACTTCCCGATTTCAAATCCAAAAAGGAACCCAAAGACATTGCCCAGCAGGTGCAATACTTTTGTGAGTTAATATTAATATTATATAATATAATCGCCCCACCCCAATATTAATGTATTTCTTTAATGGCTTTTAAACAGAACCTCCTCGGTTAGCACTTTATGTGGTGAAAACTTCAATAAAGATATAACTTTCACAATAGTTCAAGTGGGTGTGGCATTTAAAGCATCTAGTTCAATTTTGGTCTCATGTGACCTACGTGCTAACCCTATTGGTTAGCACGTAAAGAAAATTGCAATTAAATTTGTTCAGCAGGTTTTCCACGTTTGCGGAACTGGCAGACATAACTCTCACTAAAGTACAAAGGGGCGTGCCATTATATGCCGTTTTTATCAATCGCTGTTTAATATTGCCTATAGCACTATTTGTGTTGAAAATTTCATTGAAATCGGCTTAACTGTTTTCAGGTTCTAATATGGCAGTAGTGTTTAAAGGAATTGGTTAAGCCGTTTTTGCATGATAGCAAAAAAGTTAGAAATAACGTTCTGTATATTACAAATTGATGTGGCATTTTACTTTAATTTGTCTCATCGCATTTTATATGGCATATAGTTACGAAACAGGAAAAAATATTTTTTAATTTAATACAAAAGGGTGCGGCATTTAAGCCCCTTTGCCCGATCGCCGCGGTAAGTACCAACAGTGGTGAAAGTTTGCTTAAAATTGGTTTCACCGTTAACGCGTGAGTACGGATCAGGCAAAAATAAATTTTCATGTATTACAAAGGGGCGTGTCAATTCACGCCTTAGTCTGGTGGTGTCTATAGTTTCCGCCTCAATAGTTACTAACTGTGGTGAAAATTATAACAACATCGGGTTCGTTGTTTAAGCCTGATTATGGAAAGGCAGAATAAACTTTCAGTACATTTCAAAAGGCGTGGCAGTTGACACACACTAAAGTGCCCGTCTCTGTTAGTACTATCTATGGAAAAAATGTTGTTAAAATCGGTTTAGTCGTTTAATACCCTGTTCTCACTTACACTTAAAAACCATTTTTAGCAACATTTTTCGTTTTATGCTTAAAAACCATTTTTATGACTCGTTTTACCATACATTTTTTTGTTGTAATATGTCAAAATAAAAATGTTTTTAGCTCGTTTTAAAATTAAAACGATTTAAAACGAGCGGAATTCCAGGGGTTGAATTGAGTATTTTTGAATGTTCAGCGTTTTTAAAGCATTTTATTAATATTGGCAACATTGTTTATTACTAAAATGTAAATAATACAAAAAAAAATCGTGCTATTTTTATCTTTAAACAAATCTTGAACATTATAAACAGTTATATGTTTAATTAATGATTATAATTTCAATATTTTAATATCGTTTGTTGTTAAAATGTGTACATGTTTATCAGCTGATAATGCAAATGTCAAAATAAAAACATAAAAACCAAAATAAAACGAGTGAAATTACGTGTGAACACTTTTTTTTTAATTAAAACAAATGTCGTTTAAAACCGTTTTTAGATGCTCGTGAGAACAGGGTATAAGCGTTATTAAGGAACAGGCAGAAACATTTTCAGTATAGTACAAAGGCTCGTGTCAATTTACGCCCCTTTGTCCAAACGCGCTCTGTTTTAATCTATAGTTCCCGCCTCGGTAAGTACTTACTATCTGTGGTAAACATCTCATTCTAATCGGTTTAGCAGTTTATGCTAGATTACGGAACAGACACAAATAACCAGGGTTTAAAAGCTTGGACATATCTTTTTTTCTTGTCTGATGGCTATTCCAAAAATATACCAATCCATTTTTTTTATAACATTGAGCTTAATGAAAATAGCAAGATATTTTAGCAGCTTAAGTGTTTGTTTGGACAACGAATGGCTTTTTTTATTTTATGTTTATCCAAAAAAAGCAAAACAAAGTCTATTTTTTTTATGTCTAAATATATTTAGCTTGTGTGTTTATTCTGCTTTGGACGCTGCTTTTGGATTCTGCTTTTGGACGCTATGTTTGGATTCTGCTTTTGGACGATATTTTTGAATGCTGCTGTTAGACAAATATTTATATTATTTTATAAAAAATGGAATGAAGAATAAATAACTCAACATTGAAAATCTTTTTTAATGATTTGTATATTTTTAAGTGTAAATGAATTTGTTAATACAAATGTAATGAAATTTGTAAATATTATTAGAAGTTATGATTTGTTTTGTATTTAAATTAATATAAAATTAAAGTTAATTAAGATAAAAGAATTGTTGTTGTAAATTTAAGTATGTACAATTTTTTTTTTGCGGTACGGGCGGGGGTGGTTTTACTAAACTGTATAATATTTCGTAAAATGCTTTAAACATAATTGATGTTAAGAAAGGAAATTTACAGTTAAAATTGAAATAAATTTATGATGTACACCAAAATCTCAATATGCGGCCAATTGTTTTAATTAGAACACTGTGGTTCGTTCAAGTAAAACTCAAGTTATGCAAATATTGTATTTACGTTTTATTTTATTTAAATTTTTTATGTGCTAACAAAAAATCGAAAAAAAATAAAATTAATTTATATTGTGCTTTAAAGCGAATTTATGACATTTTGCTATCTAAAACATTTTTATATAACCAAATTTCTATAGATGAAATTTCTAAGAATCTCAGATTTCCTTTCATATAAAAAATAGTTAGTTTGGACAACATTCGTTTAATGATTTTTTTAAAACAAAAATACACATATAACTGTTATATTTGGTCTCTGGTTGAAATACAAAAAATTTCTTGCAATATTATAACAATTTTTAACACAAAATCTTTTTTAAACCAAAAATTTTTCCATTTTTGTAATTTTGCCAAAGAAAAGTAATGATCGGAAGTATAGTGCAATGTAAATATTAAAAAAAAAATTTATAAGTATATAGTAGGTATGAAAATTATATAAAAATTATGAAAATTATATAAAAGCAACCACGTGTATGACATACTACGTATTTTTTACTTCTATTGACACAAATAACAACTAACAAGCCAACTAGACAAAAAACATCAACGACTACAAAATGGCGCGCTGCCACGCCATACATGGAGGTTTATATTGAAACTCATTTCAATTGCTCATAGGTTCTTAACCCCTTGACTGATTTTGCCATAATTGGTACCAAAATAACCAAAAACACGAGAATAATAAAATATAAACCTATTTAAAATTTTATTTGAACATGTCAACCATGAGCCAAGATAAATCATTTTTAAATTTTGGGTTAAATTTCTGGTGCCTCACCCCATTGTGCAATTCCGCCCAAATTTTTTGTGAGTGTTAGGAATGATAAAACTACATTAAATGCCAAGTTTCGTTCACATTCATTTAACAGGTGTCAAGTTATAGCAATTTTTTGTGTAAAATTCACCATAATTTTAGAGGTACATTTACCTTTTCACTCATAACTTTTAAAATACTTAACCGATTTAAAAAAAAAAAAAAATACATCAGTTTCTGCCTAGGAGAATTACGCCAAACGTTTAAATCGGTTCCGGTTTATTGCCAAAAACATGGTTTTAACAGACAGACGGACAGACAGACAGACGGATATCGCTAGATCGACTCCACCCTTATGAACCCCAGTGAAAAGTCATGAAGCGATAGATAAACCAGACAAGGGAAAAGTGTAAAACTTAAAACTCTTCAATGAAAAAAAACCAAAAGTATTTTTTCCAAAAAAATTTAATTCAATTTTTAAATAAATTTCCTACAATTTTAAAATAAAACTCGGTACCGAGTTTTAAAAATAAAACTCCGAAATAAAAAGAGTTTTATTTTCATACAATTAATTTTATTTTAAGTAAACAAAAAATATTTTTGGTTTTTAACATTTTTATGTAAAATAGTTGATAATATGATAAAAATATGACTTCACGAAATAGTAAAATTAGTTGAAACTAAATTCATCTTATTTAAATTTATTAATACTCCTAATAGAACCCTTATTTGTGAAAAAAACTTTCTATTAACGAAATATTGCACTAAAAAAGTGTTCTCCTAATATTTTGTTGGTTTTTTTGCATAAAAAATATTTTTGCAAAAATCGCGTATAAACTTTAAAAAATAAAAAAAATACTGCAAAATTAAATGTATAAACTAAATAGATTTTGCCCTCCTAATTCCAAATCTGCTTTAAATATGCGTTTACAGTTTTTAAGATATTCGCGTTTGAAGATTCAAATAACCGCTTATTTAGTACTTTCTGTAGTTCCACTCTTACTTATTCGAAAATTGAAACCAGAAAATTTTATGGGTAGTAATAGACCTCGTGAACCCAGGTTATTACGATCCATTTTCGAAATACTCGAGACTGAAAATAAATACTGTAAACAAATTTAAGCATCAATGACCACTAGTGAGAAAAGTAATGGATACAGACCATAGAAAAGATTAGAAGGTACGCAGTGTTGTATTTGATGTATTTTCCAATATGGTGGCAAAATGCTTGTTCTTCCTCATCTCACACGTATTTAATATCAAATTAGATTCTTTGTTTATAAAAAATGGAATTTGTCTTTCATTTAATTAAATTAATTATTTATTTTGCTTTATTCAACGTTTTTTTAAAGATAATACGCACTATTGATAGTTTAAAAACTTTTTTCTCTTTTGTTGTTTTTGCTTTGTTGTTGTTTTCCTTTATGTTGCATTGTTTTTATTAAACGTCAAAAGTTACATTATGTGCTGTCACTAATACTTATTCAAGCGAAATACGACTCTGTTTCATATCTATTTTTTTTTCTATGATACAGACGCACCATATCTTAAATATCTAAGAACTCGCTAATTTTGAGCAAAAGTTTTAGCATGTGTAACTGTTCCAAAACCAATAAAACGAAGATTTAAATAATATTATTTTTCTTAAGGGGGGTTTAAAGAAAAAATAAACAGCCTTTATGTGATTTTTTAAGCAGCGATAAAAAATAAAAACGCAATATTTTTTAATTCTGTTTTGTGATTTGAAAAATAATTTATTGCAATATTTTTAAAATTTCATAACACAAAATTTGATGAACTGATTTTTCCACTTAATTGTAGAATATTTTTAAAGGAAAACGGCTGCAATTGTACAGCTAAAAGTACTGTACCGATTTTGATGAAATATTTTTGATTTGTAGATTATTAAATTCTCTAGTACTTATCGTGGACATTTTTTAAAATGTTGACCTAATTATGTTTTTTTGAAAGAAGAAAAGTACATTTTTTAAGTTTATATTAGCATAATTTCAACAAAAATCAATATTTTTCAAAAATGGCTAGAAGTTACTAGAAAATTTTATAATCTACAAATAAAAAAAAAATTCATCAAAATCGGTTCAGTAGTTTTTGCTGTACAACTGCATCCGATTTTCTCTTTAAAAAATAAGAAATGAGTGGCAACCCTGGAAATTCTTGTTGACCAAATTTTGTGTAATAAAGTTTTAAAAATATTACATAAATTCATCTTGCAAATAAAAAACAGAATTAAAAAATATTGCGTATTAATTTTTTTATAGCTGTTTAAAAATTGCTCACTTTAAGACTAATTTTTTCCTTTATACCCCCCTTAAACCTAATGAAAATATTTAAGATGAGATACATTATTTTTATCTAAACTCTACTATACATATATTTATATTATTTTCAAAAATAATACCAAAATAAATTTCTTTCTATTTTTAAGGTAAAATAAAACTCTTTTTTTTTGAGAGAGTTTTATTTTTGAAATTATAAAACTCCAAAATTTTGAAGAGTTTTATTTTTCGAAATTATAAAACACCAACATTTTTAAGAGTTTTATTTCAAAACAAAATTAAATTTGAATAATTTAAACATTATTTTAATAAAGTACGGAGTTTTTCCTTGTCTGAGATAAACTGGCTAATAAAAACTCATTCATTATATAATTTTTTTTCAATCCGGGCAACGCCGGGTTCAAAAAAGCTAGTATTTAATAAAAAACTTGAATAGTGGGTCCCGCGTGAATCATGCGGCACTCACGTTAACAACGCCAACCATCTTTAAAGAACAACTAGTGTATCATAACGACGGGCGCATATAAGCGGGAATATTTTTTTGTATTATGTAAGTTTGATTTTATGTTTTTAACACCTTGAAATATCAGTCTAGCACCCCATAAAGTATATATATATATATATATATATATATATATATATATATATTTATGATCCTCGATGGATTTTAAGTTGTTCTCACGATGTCCGTCTGTCTGTATGTAGAAAACAATCCAACTATTGAAAGACAGCTTGGATGCATGTGAGGTTTGTCATATATATTTATAATTTTCTAGTTGGTAATGCATTACCATTGTAGGAGTAAAAGGAACAACTATATTTATATATATAGTACAACCTCGCTTAAGTGCGTATGATACCTGCTTTTTTCAAGTTGCTTGTTGCTGCATTTATTAGGGTTTTTCTATAAAAATTTCGATAACTTCAACCAAAAATTTTGAATTTATCGAAATTCCCATAGAAAAACCCTAATAAATGCAGCAACAAGTAACTTGAAAAAAACAGGTATCATAAAAGCATTAACGCAACTAATAGAAACTTATTCAGTTGCGATAACTGAGTCACAATTTTTAGGGTCATATTTTTCTTTTATGGTTTAAATTGAAAAAAAAACAAATTTTAACGCAAATTCAAATCATTTATTTAAAAAAAATCACTATTTTTCTTTAAAATAGCAAAAACCCCTATTAATAAATAAAAAACAACACGGAAATTTTGAGAATTCTTTGTCTAGCGGTAAATACTAAACTAATTTTAAACGCAATTGTTTTGGGCATCAGTAACATTAAGCAGCGATTTCAGTGGTTCAAAAGTTGTGAATTTATTATTGATTTCATTTTAAATGTAATGGTAAAAAAAAAAAATGATAAACATTAGTATGTAACAAAAATATTAAACAAAGTTTATTCCTCACTTTTAATTTTTACCAATTGATTTTTTTAATTAATTAATTAATTAATTAATTAATTAATTAATTAATTAATTAATTAATTAATTAATTAATTAATTAATAAATTTTATCAAAAAAATACCGTAGAATCTGAAACATTTTCTGTAGTAAAAGTGTCTAAGAAATATGGGGCATTCTTTTATTAGAAAAAAATCTGAGATTCTTAGAAATTTTATCTATAAAAATTTGGTTATATAAAAATGTTTTGGATAGCAAAATGTCATAAATTCGCTTTAAAGCACAATATAAATTAATTTTATTTTTTTCGATTTTTCGTTAGCGCATAAAAAATTTAAATAAAATAAAACGTAAATACAATATTTGCATAACTTGAGTTTTACTTGAACGAACCACAGTGTTCTAATCAAAACAATTGGCCGCATATTGAGGTTTTGGTGTACATCATAAATTTATTTCAATTTTAACTGTGAATTTCCTTTCTTAACATCAATTATGTTTAAAGCATTTAACGAAATATTATACAGTTTAGTAAAACCACCCCCGCCCGTACCGCAAAAAAAAAATTGTACATACTTAAATTTACAACAACAATTGTTTTATCTTAATTAACTTTAATTTTATATTAATTTAAATACAAAACAAATCATAACTTCTAATAATATTTACAAATTTCATTACATTTGTATCATAGAAAAGATTAGAAGGTACGCAGTGTTGTATTTGATGTATTTTCCAATATGGTGGCAAAATGCTTGTTCTTCCTCATCTCACACGTATTTAATATCAAATTAGATTCTTTGTTTATAAAAAATGGAATTTGTCTTTCATTTAATTAAATTTATTATTTATTTTGCTTTATTCAACGTTTTTTTAAAGATAATACGCACAATTGATAGTTTAAAACCTTTTGTTTTTTCTTTTGTTATTTTCTTTGTTGTTGTTCTCCTTTATGTTGCATTGTTTTTATTAAACGTCAAAAGTTACATAATGTGCTGTCACTAATACTTATTCAAGCGAAATACGACTCTGTTACACTTCTATTTTTTTCTATGATTTGTATTAACAAATTCATTTACACTTAAAAATATACAAATCATTAAAAAAGATTTTCAATGTTGAGTTATTTATTCTTCATTCCATTTTATATAAAATAATATAAATATTTGTCTAACAGCAGCATTCAAAAATATCGTCCAAAAGCAGAATCCAAAAATAGCGTCCAAAAGCAGAATCCAAAAGCAGCGTCCAAAGCAGAATAAACACACAAGCTAAAAATATTTAGACATAAAAAAAAATAGACTTTGTTTTGCTTTTTTTGGATATACATAAAATAAAAAAAGCCATTCGTTGTCCAAACATTCATCAGAGCTACTATTGGACAAGATAATGTGTACAGCCGGCTGCTGTTAGAAAGCTTGTTGTTGAATATTAAAGTGTGATGACTATTTTTAGATATCATTAATGAAAATTATCAAATATTTGTCTGTTTTTGGATAATATTAGCAGCTTTTTTAAACCCTGCAAATAACATTAAATTGAATAAAAAGGGGCGTGCTATTTTATTTATTTTTTAAATCGGTATGGTTGTTTAAGCATGATTACGGAACATGCTGAAAAAACTTTCAGTATAGTAAAAAGGGGCGTATCATTTTACGCCCCCTTTCTTTGATCGCCCTCTTTTGTGGATCATACTTTTCGTTTCGGTTAATACTATCTGTGGTGAAAATTTCTTAAAAATCAAGTTAGCTGTTAAGCGTAATTGCGGAAAAGGCAGAAATAGCTTTCAGTGTAACAAAAAGGGGCGTGGCATTTTACGCCCCTTTTTCCGATAGCTCTCTATTGTGGCTCATAGTTTTTGGCTCGGTTAGTACTTAGTATCTGTGGCAAAAATTTCAGTTAAATCGGTTAAATCACTTTTCAGTGATTGCGGAACAGGCAGACATAGTTTCTGATTAATACAAAGGGAGCGTGGCATTTTACGCCCATTTTTCCGATCGCGGATTTTTCTGACCTTTAGTTCCCGCCTCGGTTTGTACTATCTGTGTTGAAAATTTCATGAAAATCGGTTCAGCCGTTTTTCCGTTATTGCAGGACAGACAGATATAACTTTAGCATGGTACAAAGGGGCGTGGCATTTTACGCCCCTTTTTCCGATTGCGGTCGCTTATGGCCTATAGTTCCCGCCTCGGTTAGTACTATCCGTGGTGAAAATTTCATGAAAATCGGTTCAACCGTTTTTCCGTTATTGTCTGACAGGCAGATATAGCTTTAGCATGGTACAAAGGGGCGTGGCATTTTACGCCCCTTTGTCCGATCGCGGTCGCTTATGGCCTATAGTTCTCGCCTCGGTTAATACTATCTGTGGTGAAAATTCCATGAAAATCGGTTCAGCCGTTGTTCCGTTATTGCCGGACAGGCAGATATAGCTTTAACATGGTACAAAGGGGCGTGGCATTTTACGCCCCTTTTTCCGATCGCGGTCGCTTATGGCCTATATTTACCACTTTGGTTAGTACTATCTGTGGTGAAAATTTCATGAAAATCGGTTCAGCCGTTTTTCCGTTATTGTCTGACAGGCAGATATAGCTTTAACATGGTACAAAGGGGCGTGGCATTTTACGCCCCTTTGTCCGATCGCGGTCGCTTATGGCCTATAGTTCCCGCCTCGGTTAGTACTATCCGTGGTGAAAATTTCATGAAAATCGGTTAAGCCGTTCTGTACTTATTGCGGAACAGACAGACAGACAGACAGAAGGACAGACAGACAAACCAACAATCAGATTTATAATATTAATAATAGGGATTTTAAAATTTTTCGCGGCAATTTTCTAGATTCTGAGATTTTTTTTTATAGAAACACACTTTTTGTTAGAAAAATCTAAGATTATTAAAAATATTTTGTAATCCCTAAATTGTTTAATTTTCCAACAGAAAAAGTGACTTGATTGGTCACGAGACATGTCACACTGACCCAAATGCCCTATTACAATCATTGACACCTTTCAAATAAAAATATCTAGGTCTTGGAAAATTTTCAAACATTGTTTTGGAACTTCGATCATTTTATTATTATTATAAAATTTATTTTTCCAGAAATCATTTTTAAGAATTTTTTTATTTCTTTTCTTTTCTTTTCTTTTCTTTTCTTTTCTTTTCTTTTCTTTTCTTTTCTTTTCTTTTCTTTTCTTTTCTTTTCTTTTCTTTTCTTTTCTTTTCTTTTCTTTTCTTTTCTTTTCTTTTCTTTTCTTTTCTTTTCTTTTCTTTTCTTTTCTTTTCTTTTCTTTTCTTTTCTTTTCTTTTCTTTTCTTTTCTTTTCTTTTCTTTTCTTTTCTTTTCTTTTCTTTTCTTTTCTTTTCTTTTCTTTTCTTTTTTTTTCTGTGACAATTTAGTCGAAGGATCTATGAAGGTGTGGTAAATTCCTCAGTGCTTCCTGAGTGTTAAATCCGACCTAAAATTCGAAAATTACTTTTAAAATTTAAATATTGACCAACATTTTTGCAAATAAATGCGAAAAATTATTCT
The DNA here is from genome assembly GCA_963921195.1 of Pegoplata infirma. Taxonomy (NCBI): domain Eukaryota; kingdom Metazoa; phylum Arthropoda; class Insecta; order Diptera; family Anthomyiidae; genus Pegoplata; species Pegoplata infirma. Next base: position 225,932,290 of record OY992536.1, on the reverse strand, counting down.
AATACTCGTATGAATGCTTAAAGCATTAATTTAAAAATGTTCTCTACTCATGAATTTTATTTTATAACCCGGTAATTGGTTACAAAATTAATTAGTATCGAACTGCAGTATTAAATTTAATTTTTTAATAATTACAAATATACTTATATATGTATATTAGGGTGGCTTTCGACTGCGGTTGGTATAATTACTAGACACTGTATTATATGGAAGCCTGTAGAGCAGTTAAATGTACCGTCAAATGGCTTTTGCGCGAGTTGCATGAATGAAGAGGAGCTGGAAACTACACAGTGAAACTGGGTGAAACCAAAAGCAAATGAAAGTAGACATATTCCGTAACAAACCCCTCAAGGTTTTTTTTTTAAAACTCAGCACTAGATTTTTTTACACGCATTTGAAGTTAGTGAACTTTTAGCCCTGTTTTCGCATAACCGTACAAATTTAAAATTGTCCACTCTTATCTTCAGCATGTATAATTATCGGCGGTATTTATTATTTTGAAACCAAGTTCACATTTTAATGAAATAGCATAAACACAATCCTTTTTTTCTTGTTATATCATACACATAAACCTTTTTGTTCTTGGTTGCCTTCATAAATGTTGACCCACAACAACAGTGATGCCAAGTACATTTTGTTAAACATGGATGCGTTTTCGGTTAAACGGTTAATGTTAACATATATACGGCTATGCGAAAACAGGGCTTTTATTTAGGCTGACCATTCGTACTGATTTGATCAGTACATGTACTGATTTTTGATCAAAAAACGTTGTACTGATTTGTACTGTTTTTTAAAAATATGTACTGATTGTACTGATTTTTGAACATTTCAACATAAAAATAATTTTATTCGAAAATTCTGTACAAAAATTTTAATTTCCATAATATGAGTCGTCAGATTTGTTTTTTATAACTTATGTCTGAAAATAAGATTATTTAAAACAAGTAGAAAAATTAAATTCGACTTGGTCGAATCTATGAATACCCTCCACAATGTTATCTGATAGTAATTTTCTAAAAAAAATTTCAAAAAATTGCATTACATTTTTTATTAGAAATATATATATTATTTTGAGTCAAACTTTCTTTTAATCAATCAAATTTTTTTGAGTGTAAAGTTTTTTTGACTGTCAACATTTTTTTGAGTCTGCCATTTCATTAAAAAAAATAATAATAATGTGTACATTTTTTTTGAGTGTAAATACTTTTTTAGTGTACAATTTCTTTGAGTAACAAATTACTTTGTAAAATATTTTTGTTGGTTTATACCTATAATGTAATACAAAAAAAAAACTATTTCACATATTTTCTTTTTTTTATATTACCATCTTCATCTTTAAAAACCAAAAACAAATTAACATTCAATCATACACATACTTTATTTGATTTTTTCCCGTTACATACAGTTACACTAACAATAACAAAACAATAACAAATATTTACTTGTCTAACAACCAAGGATGGGTACCAATTCGATAAAAGTATTGGTATTGGTATTGGTTTTTAAAATTATATTAGTATTGGTATAGGTATTGGTTTTCATTTTTTGTTGAATTGGTATAGGTTTCGGTATTGGTTTTGAATTATTTAGGTATTGGGTATTGGTATTGGTTTCAGCGTCGAATTGGTATCGGTTTTTAATAAGTATTGGTATTTATCTTATATCGGTTTTGGAATTTGTATGCAAAAGGTTTTGTCGTTAATATTAATTTATTTAACGTACGTCGTCCTTCTGTCGCCCCACAGTGCACACTGGGGCGTGATGGTAGGTTTTTTGGCCAAAAGTCTCTACAGGTCGTAAATGTTAACCGATCTTTTTGAAATTCAGAAATTAAGCCTATATTAAGGTAATTAATAAGTGCCTTGAAAGTTTTTGAAATCGGACCTACAAGGAAACTATTTCAGGGTGGACACTTCATTTCTAATCAAATTCACAGATGTTGTAGATGAATTAAATGAAGAGACACTTGTCTTTTGTTTATGTATTTGAATTCGAGATGGTCTGTGGTCCCGTTATTTGCGTGACTCAAAAAACCACGTGATTCAGGCGTGAGCGATTTTTATTTAAATCACGTGATTATTGAGCGATTTTTATTTAAATTAAGTGACTATATTAGGGTAGGTTAACCTAACGTAACCTAGGGTAATAAATAAGTGCCTTGAAACTTTTTGGATTCAGACCTACAAGGAAATTTTTTCAAGGGTGGACACTTCATTTTAATTAAAATTTACAGATGTTATAGATTAAACAAATGAAGAGACACTTGTCTCTTGTTTATGTATTTGAATTGGAGATGGTCGCTGGTCCTGTGATTTGCGTGACTCAAAAAAGTGATTTTCATTTAAATCACGTGATGTTGAGTTGAAAAATTCTAAGTGAGTGTCTAGAGAGTGGGTCGAATTTTTGCGTGAAGGATTTTTTTTTTTGAAAAACACCTTTAAAAAAAATAAATAAAAAAAAATTGTGGAAACCTCATTTTTAAACTCATCGTTATCAAAAGTTCTACGCCCTTTCAAAAAACTGTCTGGGCCAGAATTATCCTTTCTATCCCAACTTTCCAAAAAATTTGTCCGCTTGTGTCCGTTTTCAAAAATGGAATTAAAATAAATTTTTTAAAAAAATAAAATTTATAAAAAAATACGATTTTTTTTTTTTTTGAAAACTCCCTTTTAATAACTCATCGTTATCAGACAAGGGAAAAGTGTAAAACTTAAAACTCTTCAATGAAAAAAAACCAAAAGTATTTTTTCCAAAAAAATTTAATTCAATTTTTAAATAAATTTCCTACAATTTTAAAATAAAACTCGGTACCGAGTTTTAAAAATAAAACTCCGAAATAAAAAGAGTTTTATTTTCATACAATTAATTTTATTTTAAGTAAACAAAAAATATTTTTGGTTTTTAACATTTTTATGTAAGATAGTTGATAATATGATAAAAATATGACCTCACGAAATAGTAAAATTAGTTGAAACTAAATTCATCTTATTTAAATTTATTAATATTCCTAATAGAACCCTTATTTGTAAAAAAAAACTTTCTATTAACGAAATATTGCACTAAAAAAGTGTTCTATTAATATTTTGTTGGTTTTTTTTTGCATAAAATTTTTTTTTTGCAAAAATCGCGTATAAACTTTAAAAAATAAAAAAAATACTGCAAAATTAAATGTATAAACTAAATAGATTTTGCCCTCCTAATTCCAAATCTGCTTTAAATATGCGTTTACAGTTTTTAAGATATTCGCGTTTGAAGATTCGAATAACCGCTTATTTAGTACTTTCTGTAGTTCCACTCTTACTTATTCGAAAATTGGAACCAGAAAATTTTATGGGTAGTAATAGACCTCGTGAACCCAGGTTATTTCGATCCATTTTCGAAATACTCGAGACTGGAAATAAATACTGTAAACAAATTTAAGCATCAATGACCACTAGTGAGAAAAGTAATGGATACAGACGCACCATATCTTTAATATCTAAGAACTCGCTAATTTTGAGCAAAAGTTTCAGCATGTGTAACTGTTCCAAAACCAATAAAACGAAGATTTAAATAATATTATTTTTCTTAAGGGGGGTTTAAAGAAAAAATAAACAGCCTTTATGTGATTTTTTAAGCAGCAATAAAAAATAAAAACGCAATATTTTTTAATTCTGTTTTTTGATTTGAAAAATAATTTATTGCAATATTTTTAAAATTTCATAACACAAAATTTGATGAACTGATTTTTCCACTTAATTGTAGAATGTTTTTAAAGGAAAACGGCTGCAATTGTACAGCTAAAAGTACTGTACCGATTTTGATGAAATATTTTTGATTTGTAGATTATTAAATTCTCTAGTACTTATCGTGGACATTTTTTAAAATTTTGACCTAATTATGTTTTTTTGAAAGAAGAAAAGTACATTTTTTAAGTTTATATTAGCATAATTTTAACAAAAATCAATATTTTTCAAAAATGGCTAGTAGGTACTAGAAAATTTTATAATCTACAAATAAAAAAAAAATTCATCAAAATCGGTTCAGTAGTTTTTGCTGTACAACTGCATCCGATTTTCTCTTTAAAAAATAAGAAATGAGTGGCAACCTTGGAAATTCTTGTTGACCAAATTTTGTGTAATAAAGTTTTAAAAATATTACAATAATTCATGTTGCAAATAAAAAAACAGAATTAAAAAATACTGCGTATTAATATTTTTATAGCTGTTTAAAAATTGCTCACGTTAAGACTATTTTTTTCCTTTATACCCCCTTAAACCTAATGAAAATATTTAAGATGAGATACATTATTTTTTATCAAACTCTACTACACATATATTTATATTATTTTTAAAAATAATACCAAAATAAATTTCTTTCTATTTTTAAGGTAAAATAAAACTCTTTTTTTTGAGAGAGTTTTATTTTTGAAATTATAAAACTCCAAAATTTTTAAGAGTTTTATTTTTCGAAATTATAAAACACCACATTTTTAAGAGTTTTATTTCAAAACAAAATTAAATTTGAATAATTTAAACATTATTTTAATAAAGTACGGAGTTTTTCCTTGTCTGATCGTTATAGAAAGTTCCACGCCCTTTCAAAAAACTGTTTGGACCAGGATTATCCTTTTTAGCCATACTTTACAAAAAACTTGCCCGTTTGTGCCAGTCAACACAAATTGAAATGCCAAAAATTAAAAAAAAAATAAATAAAAAAAATTTTGTGAAAACCCTCTTTTTTAAACTCGTCGTAATCAAAAGTACCACACTACTTCAAAAAACTGTCTGGAACGCCTAACCGGGTATTTCTCTTTTTTTTCAATGTATTGAAAACAATTTTTAATACGATAAAAAACTATTTTTCGTGTAACCGGGTTTTCTCGAAATCGGTTTTTTGTGTATTCGGGTTTCATTTTATCCAGTATTAATATAGAAATAAATATGTTTGTACTTTTGGAAAAACTTAAAAATTGTTAATTCATAAAATTTTATTCAATTATAAAATGCTCATTTTAACAACTTTAGATTTGTTCATCTCCCTTTCTATTAATATTTTAAACGCAGACGAAAAAACGGGAAAAAGGGGCAGGTCAGTCTTAATGCTAGTAAGCCAACAAAGATTTTGGCGTCCTAAGTTTTGGATTATGTCGCGGAACATTTTGGAAAAACTATTTAAAATGGAACAATTTTAAAAAATTTAAATAAAAAAAATTAAAAAATCACAAAAAAACAGAATCAAGAACTGTCCATACCCATTTACAAGTTGTACATCCTTTTGTCAAATAAATTAATCAAAAAATAAAAACAAGGTCCCGCCTTAATAATGTATAAATTTGTTAGCTTTTTTGATAACGGATTTAAAAATAAATATTTTATTTTTGATTGATCATTCCAAGAGAATGGCTGTACCTATTTTTACAAAAATTACAGACAAGGTGCATCAAGTCATACTTAATACAATAGAGCATTCACTTTTTCTAATTTTCTAATTTTTTTTATCAATTGTAAATAGTTTTTTAGGCATTTGTGCCTTTTCATTGGCATTAGTACAAATAATGCCAATGCCAAAAAATTTCATTGGCAATAAATGCTAATGCTTTTTTTGGCAGTGGCATTAGTTCCAACTAATGCCAATGCAAATTAAATGCCAATTAAAAATTCCCATGTATGGGTTAGATTGACCATTGTACAATCGTCAAACTTACCCACACACGATCAATATAAAAGAAGAAGGAGAAGAAGTGCAAAAATCATAATAAATCTACTTGACAGCATTCATCGCGCGGAGGAAAAATTAAAAAAATTCCTAACTATTTTTTATATATTTATATTTTGGAGGGTATAAAAAATAAAAATTTCCTTGATTTTCGATAATCTCAAATGCGTAACAAATTACCTAATTTTTATTGGTCAGTTTTTACTCCATTTATGTCCACTGTGCCAATGCGAGAAGAACTTATTTTTCGCTTCTTTTTTAAATAATAATGATAAAATTAAAGTTAAAGCCAACTAAATCAAAAATGGTTTACAAAAATATATATTTTAAGGCGTTTTAATTTTATCTCTGTTGAGAAAAATTAAAAAAGGAAATTTTATAAAACTAAAGACCTATTCACACCTGCGGTGAAATCTCGTTCGAACGAGATTTCGATCATATGGTCTGTATCATTTTATACACAACCATATGATCGAAATCTCGTTCGAACAAGATTTCACCTCAGGTGTGAATTGGGTATAAGATTCAATTTTATTTTTCCTTTTTTGGAAAAAGGTACTTTTTTAGTGAAATTAGCACCGGCAGATCTTAAAAATCTTGTCAAAAAAAATGTTTAATATTCCGTAATTAACAAAATATACCTGAAATTCATCCTTTCACACATATTTTTTTAAGTGATTGAAATGGGTTATCGTGCAGGGGCCCCTTCTTCGATTTTAGATCTTTTTGTAATTACACGGGCAAATTTTTTTTCTTATATGGAGTTCACACAACAAGTTGTTTAACAAAACACCAGTAACTGAATAAAAACGTAATGGATACAGAACAAATAATTTTTTAAACACGTACCCCTTAAACTCTCAAAAATAGCAAGTGTGAACCGCACATTATGCATTCTTAAATTCTTTTATAATATGACTGTGCCTCTAATAAAACAAACAAAATTTTTTTTTCTGGATTCTGGTGTTGTGACATATAATTTTGTAACGACTGCTTGATTAAAATTTTGGGATTTCCAAAAAAGGACATTAGTATTTTTTTTTACAACGCAAAGAACAGTGCAGTGACATTCAATATATGTGCATCACATATTAATAATGTTTGCAAAAGAAAAAATTTCATTACAGAAAAGGTCTAAATTTTTTAAGATATACTTTTATTAGGGGTCATAAAAATCACGTAACGTGACAAAAAATATTTGTTTTATGTTTTTATGGCTTTTAAAATTCAAGTAGCTAACTCCTTTTTGTTATATGACTTTGCATGCAAACGATTACTGATCGATGTAACATCTTTTGTAAACATCTGTAGCAATTCGTTAGTCAGGTAAAACCTAATAATGCGATGGAAAGAAAATGTTTGACGTCACAATTAAAACAAACGAAAATAAGAATACAAAAAAACCGAAACAAAACCGATACGAAAGTAGAAAAAAATGAATTGGTATTGGTTTTTTATTGGTATTGGTTTTGAAGAATAAAAGTATTGGTTTTTAATTGGTATTGGTAGTGGGGAATCAGTATTGGTTTTTTATCGGTATTGGTATCGCACAAATAAAGGTATTGGTTTTTAATTGGTATTGGTTTTCAATTTGAATTGGTATTAACGGGTATTGGTATCGAAAAGGTATTGGTACCCATCATTGCTAACAACTAAACTGCACCCCACGAAAAGAAAACAAACAACAACAAGTTTTACAAAACTGGTATTTCACCATGCTTATAAAACTTGTTTACCGAGTTTTCAACAGTTTAAGGTCAAACAAATCTAAATTCCACTGCTTTGCTTATAACTTTTGAACCACTGAACCGATTTTGCTGAAATTCAAAACCAAACAGCCTCGAGGAACGACAAATATATATGCTAAGCTTCAGCCCCCTTAGAATTGTTTTTCGAAAGTTATAGTGGTTTTAATCTTGTAAATTCGAAAAATACCCTTGCCGAAATTTACTATTTTGCTCATAACTTTTGAACCACTGGACCGATTTCGCTGGATTGCAATACCAACCTGACCCGGTAAATGGAGAACATATATGTCAAACTTCAGGGGTCTCCGTAAAGTCTTTCAAAAGTTAGCGTGTTTTCAACGGACAGACAGACAGACGGACGGACGGACGGACGGACGGACGGACGGACATCGCTAGATCGACTTAAAATCGATCAAGGATCGTGAATATATATACTTTGTGGGGTCCTAGACCAATATTTCGATGTGTTACAAACGGAATGACAAACTTATATATACCCTCTATCACTAGAGTGGAGGGTATAAAAACGCAAAAATGAATCTGAGCATGAAGTTATTTTGATCTTCCTAAATTTATATGAAAATGCGCATAGAATCTTTAAGGTCTTCTATAACGAAAAGTTCAATGGGCCGATGGATTTTTTACATTTTTAGAAAGATGATGTAAATTGCATGAATCCAAATGATTCTGAGATTTTAGATGAGGTGTTGTCATCAGAGCTTATTCGAAAAAGCGTTCAGAAAATCAGGGCCTTCATAAAAACACGTGCTTATTAGCTGTGAAGTTTTCTTACAGAAAAATTTGTCAAAACTTACGGAAAAAGTCTTCAAAATCTGAGGGATTTTCTTATTCTCAAAACCTGTGGAATTTTGTTCAATTGTCTGCACCGAAACGATCAAAACATTCAAATGAAGTCGTTTAAAGTCAACTAAATTTTCTACAAGATAACGACAACAGTTGTTTTTAGCAGTTGTTTTTTGCAGTTGTTTTTAACATTTGTTTTTACTCAAAATACTTGATCAAGTTAGTTTACCCAACATTTTTTGAGTGTTGAAAAAACATCAGTGTTTTCTCATAGAAGAAAAACATAAAAACTTGGGCGTACTGATTTTAGCTCAAAAAAAATGGTCACCCTACTTTTATTATAATTATAATAATTACTTTTATTATAATTATAATAATGCTTGAAAGCTGCATAAGTGTCGTATGATTATTATTGTAATTGCCTTTGAATAACAATCATACGCAACGTTGAACAGTGGTTTATTTTAATAACACTGTGCAAGAAATTTAGGGTCTTCGAGTGTATCTTGAACGGAGCTTGGGTTCTTTTTTTATGGCCCACTGACGTTTTACAATTTTTTTAAAGGCGCTTTGAAGAAGTCAACAAATAAGTATAAAATTTAATTCTGAGATAAATAATTTAAAGACAGTAAAATTTGATGGCGGTTCTTTTCGTAGAATATATTAGCACTCTATCTCTGATTTTTAGGGGTAATTTTGGTCTAGGTCGTTTTTTTTAAACATTCTTATAGAACACCAATAAAACGTTCGTTTAAATCAGCGGTTATCAACCTTTTTAGCTCGCGTACCACTAATTTTAAATTTTGTCAGCCGCGTACCCCCTAACGAGTTTTTTGTTAAAAAACTTCTCATATAAATATTAGAAGTAATTTTGAAATTTTTGATCTGCGTGTATTATCATTTTTTTTGAAGGCTTTAGGGGAGATCAAAACAATGGTGGTATTTTTTGGGAAAAATTCTCGCTCCTTGGGGTGGTTCAATGCATCTGAAAACTCGGATTTTGAGCTGATTTTTCTGCAGAGCAAAAACAGCTGAAAATATTGAAAATCAGATTTCACCGATTCTACACCAAAATTTAAAACAACGTACGTTTTTTGAACTCTTAAAAAAAGTTCATAGATTTATCAGAGATTTTTGGATTTTTTTTTAAATGTTTTTTTTTTTAATACAAGGGCAGATCAACAATTCCGTGACTTTTCGAATGAAACACCCCCGTATATATGTACAATGAAATGATATTTTGAGCTTAACAAAATGGTACCAAAATTTCCACTCTATCAGAAACCGTCTCAAAAATGCCCAAATACACGTTTTTTGAGAACTTTGACATACATTTTCTCAAAAACCTGAGATCATAGAAAAATTTGGAAAGCCTATTTGGAATCAGCATCGAAATGTTAATTGAAAACAAGTGGTCAGATCTCAAAATATCACAAAAAATTCTCTCTAAATTGCACAAAAATACGTTTTTTGTAAACTTTGAACTCAACTTTCTTAAAAACCTGACGTTATGGAAAACTTTGGAAGCCAGATGCGGAACCAGCATTGAAAGGTTAATCTAAAAAATGTCCAAATTACAAAAATTTGGCGTACCCCCGCGGACAGTTTCGCGTACCCCCTAGTGGTACGCGTACCATAGGTTGGTAACCGCTGGTTTAAATGGTTAAAATGTTTTACAAAAAATGTCTGCATCAAATTTCACTAGGCGTTGCCTAAGATCAAAGGTTCGTGCAAAAAGTGCAAAACGCTTAAAAAAGTAAAATTGTAAATTAGCACATACTATTAAATTGTTTTTCATCAAAGTCCAGTGAAATAAGTCGAACAAATATTATAAATCTGCTTCTGACCTAAATTACGGTAATAGACGTTCAGACCCTGTGCTAAAATTTTGCATTTTTTATAAAAGTCAATTTATCTAAAATCCGGTCACATTTTTTATATTTTTTCAAGTTCAGATGTTTGTTTATCAACACAAAAAAATTGAGAAGGGCATTTTTAGTATTTTTTGAGAAAATGGCATTTGAATATTGGATTTCATAAAAATTCAGTAATTCTCTTGTATTTTATTGGATCAACACCGCGTATGAGTAACGAATATTTGCGAATCCAACGAATTTTCATTACTCATACGCGGTGTTGACATAAAAACATACAAGAGAATTACAGAATTTTTATGAAATTCAATATTCAAATGAGATTTTCTCGATAAATGCAAAAAATACCCTCCCCAAGTGTCAAGTGCTGTTAAATATAGTCCAGCATTCTTTAAAATTCCAGAAAAAAATAAACACCCTAATATTTATATGGGGCATTCCATGTGAAATCGGACACTTTGAAAAACTTTTTTTTTAGATTTTCCCAATTTGTTTACAGTTTTTAGTACCCTTCGAAAACTCCTTCGTGGTAAATTTTCAGATTTTTTTGATGACCCGTTCAAAAGATATCGAATTTTTAAAAATTGGTAATTTGTTCCTTTACTCAAACTTCTTTTAATCATAACTTCTTCAATAATGCTCCAAATTTAAAATTTTTTTTTCAAAATTTTTGTTTTTTTACGTTCTTTCTAAAAAAAAATCCCCAAAAATTCTTAAAAGCGCTCTAGTATGCGATTTTTAAGTTTTAAAATTTAAATCTAATTTTTGAAAATGTTTGTACTCTTCGATTTTTTTTAAATTTTTTTGTGTAAAACTTCTATCAATTCTACAAATTTTTTGCCTAGGAAGATCGTGGGATAACGATTATTACTATTTTCTAAAATTTTTTGAAAAAATTTTATTGTAATTTTTCAATCTTAAAATCATTTCTACTGCTCCAATGGTGCGTCATAGAGGGGTCCTTTATAAGACCGACCCCCTATAATTTTTACGTCTTAACATTTCTTTGGAACAAACCAATACCCTATCTCCAATTTCTAAGGGGGCTCCCACACAAAACGACATTTTTTAAAATTTGTTCCAACCGCTCTAACTGCCGTAATAGTGCCCTTAGAGCAACAAAATGTATGACCGACCCACAATATTTTTTTAGTCCAAACATTTTCTCTGAACACACCTACCCTCTATCTTTAACTGTTAAGGCGGTCCCCATACAATTTTTTTTATTTTTTGTAAATTTGTTTTATTTAATCAGCTTCTACCGGTCCAATGGTGCGTCCGAGAGGGGTCATTAGTGAGACCGAACCCCATTTATTTTTACCCTACAACATTTTTTCAAAACATACCTACGCCCTATCTCCACTCCCTAAGTAGGCTCCCATACAAATAACAGTTGGAGCAAATTTTATAAAAATGTAATTTTGTATGGGAGCCTACTTAGGGAGTGGAGATATGGCGTAGGTATGTTTTGAAAAAATGTTGTAGGGTAAAAATTAATGGGGGTCGGTCTCACTAATGACCCCTCTCGGAAGCACCATTGGACCGGTAAAAGCTTATTAAATAAAACAAATTTACAAAAAATAAAAAAAATTGTATGGGGACCGCCTTAACAGTTAAAGATAGAGGGTAGGTGTGTTCAGAGAAAATGTTTGGACTAAAAAAATATTTTGGGTCGGTCATACATTTTGTTGCTCTAAGGGCATTATTAGGGCAGTTAGAGCGGTTGGAACAAATTTTAAAAAATGTCGTTTTGTGTGGGAGCCCCCTTAGAAATTGGAGATAGGGTATTAGTTTGTTCCAAAGAAATGTTAAGACGTAAAAATTAATGGGGGTCGGTCTTATAAAGGACCCCTCTATGACGCACCATTGAAGCAGTAGAAATGATTTTAAGATTAGAAAATTACAATAAAATTTTTTCAAAAAATTTAAAAAAATAGTAATAATCGTTATCCCACGATCTTCCTGGGCAAAAAATTTGTAGAATTGATAGAAGTTTTACACAAAAAAATTTAAAAAAAATCGAAGAGTACAAACATTTTCAAAAATGAGATTTAAATTTTAAAACTTAAAAATCGCATACTAGAGCGCTTTTAAGAATTTTTTGGGATTTTTTTTTAGAAAGAACGTAAAAAAACAAAAATTTTTAAAAAAAAAATTTGAAATTTGGACTATTATTGAAGAAGTTATGATTAAAAGAAGTTTGAGTAAAGGAACAAACTACCAATTTTTAAAAATTCGATATCTTTTGAACGGGTCATCAAAAAAATCTGAAAATTTACCACGAAGGAGTTTTCGAAGGGTACTAAAAACTGTGAACAAATTGGGAAAATCTAAAAAAAAAGTTTTTCAAAGTGTCCGATTTCACATGGAATGCCCCATATACATATGTGAACTTTACAGCTTGTACAACACTCAACGTATTTTTCATGCATTTTACATAGTACTTATATTCCAAATAAGTGCACACATACTTATGTAATTTTAATTACTACAGAGTATGTAGTTTAATATTTTAATAAAAAAAAAACAACATCATCATCTAGGGTGGAGTTTTATTAAAAATAAGTGTACACGTTTGACCACCGCATTTCCGATCATATAGGTTATCATATTAGTTACCTCAAATATGCAATTATTAGCTTAATAATACGCTGTAATATACTCTAATGAATGTCAATAGTTTCCGGTCTTCGTTAACGTTAAGTCCTTGTTATAACATATTCAGTTACTTGTGACAATTTAATTTTATTAAATTTAATTGAAGAAAACTATTGGATATTTAAAGGACTTCATCTTTTAAATAATATTTCAATGAAATATTTTATAGCAAACTTTATTATTGGCCAGAATTGGATTTTTAAAATGTTTGCTTTCTTTCCTAAGAAAGTCATTAAACGCGATTGGTTTTTAGGAAAAATTTTACAACAACGTATTTTAGAAAATTTATAGATATGATCCCTAATATTATATTAGTTTTTGCATATATATCTAGTTAAGCCAAAAAATAAATTTTAAGTTTTTTAGAAAAAAATCGTCTAAAGATTTTTTAAAATGTACAGCGATGATCTCAAATGTTTGCTTTTTAAGCTGTAGTTAAGCAACTAAATGCAATAAAAGTGTTAAAAAAAAATTAAAAATATTTTTTCTCATTTTAAGCGATGATCCCAAATTTAGGCTATTTTAGCTGTATCACTTCTATTTAAACAAGAAAGTATAATCCAAGTTTAAAAAAAAAAGATTTTTGGAAAATTATAGCAATGATCCCAAATTTTTGCAAGAATCTGAGATTTTTTTTCTATAAAAAAAGTCAGATTTTGACACATTTTCCATAAGCACACGTCTTAAATTTTTTTCTATAAAAAAGGTCTCAGATTCTGAGACATTTTTCCTATAGAAAAAGTCTCAGATTCTGAGACATTTTGCCTATAGGGAAAGTTTCAGATTCTGAGACATTTTTCCTATAGAAAAAATTTCAGATTCAGAGACATATTTCCTATAGAAAAAGTTTCAGATTCTGAGACATATTTCCTATAGAAAAAGTTTCAGATTCTGAGACATTTATTCTAAAGAAAAAGTCTCAGATTCTAAAACATTTTTCCTATAGAAAAAGCCTCAGATTCTAAGACATTTTTCCTATAAAAAATGTGTCAGATGCTGAGACATTTTTTCTATCAAAACAATCTCTGATTCTGAGACATTTTGCCCATAGAAAAAGTCTCAGATGCAGAAAAAAATCTCAGATTCTGATAAATTTTGCCTATAGAAAATATCTCAGATTCTGAGACATTTTGCCTATAGGGAAAGTTTCAGATTCTGAGACATTTTTCCTATAAAAAAATTTCACATTCTGAGACTTTTTTTCTATAGAAAAAGTCTCAGATTCTGAGACATATTTCCTAAAGAAAAAGTTTCTGATTCTGAGACATTTTTCCTATAGAAAAGTATCAGATTCTGAGACATTTTTTCTATAGAAAAAGTCTCAGAATCTGAGACTTTTTCTACAGAAAAACTTCGGCTTCTTTAAATATTTTTTTCAGGAAAATGTGTAAATTTTGGGGGTATTTATGTGAAGATATAGACCTACGATATCCATATGAATAAGAAATAATAAGGCTCCTGAAATTTGGCATAAATGTTGGGCATTTACCTGGTCAGGTTGGTATTGCAATCCGGTGAAATCGGTCCAGTGGTTCAAAAGTTATGAGCAAAAGACTGAATTTCGGCAAGGGTTTTTCGTGAATTTATAAGTTAAAAAGCACTATAACTTTCGAAAAGCAATTCTGAGGATCCTGAAGCTTGGCATATGAGCAATTGTCATTAACTTTAAGAAAAAAAAAATTGCGATTTTTTTTTCGTGGCACATTGATAAGACTTTGTATGTAAATAACATTATAAATAAGTAATTCAAATCCGTCCGCGTGCATTAATTTGAGCGATCGCACCCAAAACTATGGCGGTTTAAAGTTAAAATTTTTAAAAAAATTGTCAAAATTACATTTTTTATCCGAAGTTAACCAAACGTACCATTTTGTATTATGCTTACCCAGAGCTAAAATACATATTCAAACATGCATAAAATCTTTGCTAAATATCGAGATATTTGCATTTAACCAATTTTTTTTCGGCACATTTTCCAATATTTTGGAAATAAAAATGTTTCCAGCGGTTTTATTTTTTTTTATAAAAATATTACCAAATGCATTAAAAAAATCTCAACAAATTCTTAGTTAACACCATTATTCTATCTCTAATAGGTAAGAAACAGCAGTGGCTTAAAGGGAACATTTTTGAAAAAAAAAATTTAATAATTTTGATTTTTTTTTTTTTTGAATATTAAATGTCTGATTTTACAGTGTTATCCTTCACTGAATATTGAAACTATTCAAAGGATGATTAATAATGCTAATATTAAGGTTATTACGAAATATTTTAACGTTATTACTAATTTTATCAAGGTTATAAAAAATTTTAGCGACTGGACTAATTTTGAAATATTATTTGAATAAGACATGTTAAAATTTATCAAAATACATTTCTTTTCTACTTTATTTAAGTAATGTAAGATTTTATATAACCATTAAATTTAAAGGTATCAAAAATTTAAAACCACCAAAAACCACTAAAACGTCAATTGTTTTTGGGTGCGAATGGATTGAAGATAAAGCATTAAAAATACTACCAAACGCGCTTTTCACTGACCAATTTCGATAAGCGGCCTGGATGTGCCTTACAAAAAACGAAAAACAGAAAAACGCCGCGGAATTCGCCAATATTAACTTTTGATCAATGTTGCTTTCCATGATTTTTTATATTTGCACATACCATTGTTTCTATATGTTCAACTTTCAGCCATGCACATTTGGCTCTCAAATAATGCAAAACTAAAATATCAAAATTTTGCAAAAAATTTAAAAAGTTCATAAAATTTTTGCAATTGAATATTTTTTGGATGCGTTTGTAAATCAAGTGGGAAATGGTAAATTATAAAGTTCACAAAGCATTCAGAACCATTCGAAATAAAACTGGGAGTGTGCCTCGCAAAAAACAGTCTTTTAAAAAACTTCACGTTTTTTCTTCCCACCTTTGGAGAGCTGCAGCTTCGTAACCATTGCGAGCACATCACTTGAATCAGTCTCAGATTGTGCATATTTACAAGGGCTTTTACCATGTGTATTTGAATTTTAAAATTACAGTTTGCACCAAAAGCTACAATAAAAAAACCTCGAAAAATTGAAAATTTGAAAAAATTGGTATCAAAGATTTAGGTCCATGTAACTTTTTTCTTATTGATGGCACATCCACTGAACCTACACCAAATAATTGCCCAAGTCTACTGATTAAACGGTATTAAATTTGGAGCAATAACTTTAACGCACCCAACAATATGGAGCTTTGAACGAACAATTTCATGAGAGTATCAAGCGATTTTTTTACATTTTTCAACTTTGCACGTTCCTTACCATGAGATAATGAGACTATTTGCGCTGTGCCTTTGCAGAATTACTCATTATGGTTCCCTTAACATATCTACATTCACAGGTACCACCTAGTTTACAAATAAAAATGTTATTGCGAAATTAGTAAAATATCACAAGCGTTAAAAGTTAATGACAAAAGTCCATATATGTTTTTCGTTCCTTCAACCTAGTTCGTATTGAATTTCACCCAAATCGGTCCAGTGGTTCAAAAGTTATTAGCAAAACCGTGAATTTCAGATTAGCTTCACCTTAAATTCACATGTTAAAAACCCGTTAAACCTGTTGGGCCATTCCAGAAAATTTAGCTCAAATTTTAGTCATTTTTGGAAATGGTGTCTCAGATTAATTTGAACCTTGACACATAGATAGCCCTCATAAATATGATAAATTTACCATATATCGTTTTTTTACATTTGGTGTATTTAACGAATTATGGCGGGTCAAAGATTGACTTTTTAAGCAAAAGTAAGAAAAATACATCACGTTTAAAGAGCTGTAACTTCTTAACCAATGACCCGATTTTCACAAATTTAGGCTCATGTGAAAGCTGGGGCTCTTCTTTTAGAAAATATTTTTAAAATAACACAGTTTTTTTTACATAAATGATGCAAAAATGCAAAAATATTTTTTCTTTTCGAATATTTAAAAAACACATCTTCGATTTTTTTTTTTAAATTCTGGTGAAAAATAACAATGTTTTGTATAACATATTCAAAATTCAAGGTGGAATCTCCATGGGATCAAAAACTATTCTGTTTTAAGTACGAGGTTCTCATATTTTTCCCATAGAAAATTTAAATTTCTAATGTTTTGAATGTTTTTCAAAATTTTAATAGTATAATTTTCTTTGAAAATTTAAATTTTTATATTGAAGAAACGTAAAATTTTAATTTTCTAAGGTAAAATTTAAGAACTTCGTACTAAAACCAGAATATTTTTTGATCCCATTGGGATCCCACTCTGAATTTTGGATATGTTGTACAAAACAGTATTGTTT
This sequence comes from Pegoplata infirma, assembly GCA_963921195.1. Classification (NCBI taxonomy): domain Eukaryota; kingdom Metazoa; phylum Arthropoda; class Insecta; order Diptera; family Anthomyiidae; genus Pegoplata; species Pegoplata infirma. The sequence continues at coordinate 225,915,189 of OY992536.1, read as the reverse complement.
ATCACCAAACTTTTTTAAAAAAAAAATCGAAGATGTGTTTTTTTAAATATTCGCAAAAAAAAAATGTTTTTGAATTTTTGCAACACTTCTGAAAAAAACCGTATGCTTTTGAAAATATTTCCTAAAAGAAGAAGAATTAAGCTTTCATATGAGCCATTACTTGTGATAATCGGATTACTAGTTAAAAAGTTAGAGCACGTTAAACGTCATGTATTTTTCTGACTTTTGCTAAAAAAGTCGAACTTTGACCCGCGATAATTTGAAAACTACAGCAAATTTTGAAAATCCAAAAATGCAACATATCTCATATAAACATGGATATCTATGAGCCAAATTCTCAGTGGCGTCCAAAGGCATGTTTCCGAACAGTGGGGCGAAAATTTTTGGAATTACCCTGTTTTAAAAACATTGGTAAGTCACAAAAATATTTTACAACGTATTTTTGTCACTAAAAAATATTTTTATACCAAAACAAAAAAAAAAAAAAATACACTCAAAAAAAATTTTACACTCAAAAAAAAAAAAAATTAGTAAATTATTATTTTTTTTTTTTTGCAAAAATTATTAAAAATTTTTTTTTTACACAAAATAAAATATTTCTAATCAAAACTGTTATTTTTTCACGTTAGAAAATTTACTATCACTTAAAATGGGCATTGTGGAGGGTATTCATAGATTCGGCCAAGTCGAATTTAACTTTTCTACTTGTTTCTTTTAAAAACGACTAAACGGAATACTTTTTAAATAAACTACAAACAGTTAATGACATAATTTTTTGAGTGTAGGCGATATTCCTGCTAGTTCGGAAGTTATCGAAATTTTCACGAAGGTCCACATTGTTTCATAAGGGGACAACGAAATTTTTAAACACCGATATGGCATATAAGGCGAGATACCTCAACCTTAAAATCGTCTCCTTTATATATATATTAAGTTTCAGGCAAATCGGTTCATTAAGGTTGAGATACTTCCCTTGTCAAATGCAGAAAAAAAGTCTCAGATTCTGATACATTTTGCCTATAGAAAAGGTCTCAGATTCTGAGACATTTTTCCTATAGGAAAAGTCTCAGATTCTGAGACATTTTTTTTCCTATAGAAAAGGAAAATTCGCGACATTTTCCCTTAAGAAAAAATAGCAGTCTTTAAAACATTTTGTACTTATCAAAAATTATGTTAAACGGTGGATATATGCATGTACAACCCTGATCATTCCTCAACAATGAATATCCCACGCTTCTAGTTTTGAGAAAAAGGATAGAATATGCGTCTCTGCAGTTTTAGATGCCGATACGTTCACAACATATTTTTAAGTTTTTGTGCATAAAAATTCACTAAATCCCCTGATGATGATTCTCAAAGAAAATCGAAATATTGGAATGGAATAAAAAAAATATTTATTTACAAGTAAAAACTGGCCTCGAGATCGAAGAATTTTTATTTATTTAATACTAATAAAATTTTATTTTTTAGAAAAAATTTATTTAAAATTGTATTTTTGGAAAATTTTTAGCAACGATTCCTAATTTTTTTTTATTTTTTTTCTAGCACCTCTAGTCAACTAAAAAAACTGCAACAAAGTTTTTTTTTTTTTTAATTTTCTAAAAATGTCGTTTTTAGAGAAGAGATCCAATTAATAATATTTAAGTTAAAGCGTCTCTAGTTCAGCAAGAAAATCAATTAAAGATTAAAAAAATCATATAAAAATGTTTATTTAGAAGGTTATAAAGATTATCCTTTATTTTTGCTATTTTAGATCTAGCAAGCTCAAGATAAACCAAAAAAAAAAATAATTTGAGCATTTTATATAGCAATGATTCCTAGTTATTGTTATTTTAGATTTAGCATCTTCAATTAAGCCAGAAAATGCAATTTAAGTTTTTTTTTTTTAAATCTCCGGTTTTGGTTATTTAGACCGCTAGTTAGAGCAGAAAATGCAAACAAAGTTAAAAAAATCACATCGAAACAGTTTTTTTTTTTGAAAATTAATAGCGATGATCCCCAAATTTTACAATTTAAGCTCTAGCAACTCTGGTTGTACCAGAAAAAGCAATTTAAGCTTTAAAAAAAAAAAATTATAGCAATTATATCCAATTTTGACTATTTTAGCTCTAGCACCTTAAGTTAAGCCAAAAAATGCAATAAAGTTTTTTTTTCAGAAAATTCATGTAAAAATGTTAGCTTTGGAAATTTATTGAGATGAACCGAAAATACTTTTATACAAATTTTTTTATATAAAATTAATAAAAATTTATGTAATTTTTGAAATTTGTAGCGATGATCACCAACTTTTGTTGTTTTTGTTCTAACAACTATTTTTGTTTACAAAAATATATGCAAAAATGTAAATATTTCTCAGATTTTTTTTAAAAGAAGAAAGTGGTTGTATAAATTTTACCCCCTTTTTTAGTGTTGCAAATATTTTAATAGATTTTTTAAAGAAAATTTTCAACACAATAAAAGGGTTAAAATACATACGACAATCATATTAATTTATTCATGCAATGATGACACATACTCCATGTATAAAACAAATTATTTAATATTTTAACGATAATCTCAAGAGTATTGCAATCATATGTAATTAGAAAACGTATTTACAACAAAAAAAAAAAAAAAAAATATGTAAGTATGAAATTTATTCATAAAACAAGTCGTGTTAATAATACAAATACACTCGAACACTCGTAATAAACACTTGATATGTATGTGTGAATGAATGAATAAATGATTTAACTACAGGAAATGCAAATAATATGGAAAATGGGAAAAGGGAATTGCAGGTGATGGATAAGAAATGGAAAATATATTAAAGGTTTAAATAAGTTAAACCACAAAAGGGTTATTTGTTATTGTAATACTTGTTGTTATTTGTACAAACAACAAGTCAAATGCATTAATATAGTAAATTTTTCAAATGTATGCAACTAAAGGACTACTGCTGGACAGTGGGTAAGAATTCATGAATTTGCAAATATTTAAGAAATAAAAAAATTACTTAGTCGGCCTATGGAAATAAATCCTTACAGGCTAGATACAAATTTTACGTAATATACTTTTTTTTCTTTTACAAAAATGTTGGAGGGCAAAAATAAATGGAGGTTGGTGTCACTAATGACTAGGCTGACCATTCGTACTGATTTGATCAGTACATGTACTGATTTTTGATCACGTGTACTGATCAAAAAACGTTGTACTGATTTGTACTGATTTTTTAAAATATGTACTGATTGTACTGATTTTTGAACATTTCAACATAAAAAAAATTTTATACGAAAATTCTGTACAAAAATTTGAATTTCCATAATATAAGTCGTCAGAGTTGTTTTGTATAACTTAAGTCTGAAAATGAGATAATTTATAATGAATTTATTCTGAAGAGATTAGAGTTCGTGAATCAAGAGGTTCCTTAACGCAAAAATTAATCTGAGCATGAGGTTATTTTGATCTTCTTAAATTTTTATGAAAATGCGCACAGAATCTTTGAGGTTTTCTATAACGAAAAGTTCAATGGGCTGTTGGATTTTTTATATTTTTAGAAAGATGAATTAAATTGCATGAATCCAAATGATTCTGAGATCTAAGATGAGGTAATGTCATCAGAGCTTATTCGAAAAAGCGCCCAGAAAATCAGGGCCTTTAAAAAAACCCGTGCTTATTAGCTATGAAGTTTTCTTACAGAAAAAGTTGTCAAAACTTACGGAAAAAGTCTTCAAAGTCTGAGGTATTTTTTTATTCTCAAAACCTGTGGAATTTTGTTATATTTTCTGCACTGAAACGATCAAAACATTCAAATGAAGCCGTTAGAGTCAACTAAATTTTCTGCAAAATAACGACAACAGTTGCTTTTTGCAGTTGTTTTTTAACATTTGTTTTTTTTTGCAGTTGTTTTTAACAGTTGTTTTTACTCAAAATACTTGGGTTCAAGTTAGTTTAACCGTCATTTTTTAGTCTTGAAAAAACATCAGTGTTTTCTCATAGAAAAAATTTTTAAAGATTTATTTGTAGAAAAAAATATAAAAACTTGGGCATACTGATTTAAGCTCAGAAACAAATGGTCACCCTACTAATGACCCATCTCGGACGCATCATTGGACCGGTAGAAGCTGATTAAATAAAAAAAATTTACAAAAAATAAAAAAAATTGTATGGGGACCGCCTTAATAGTTAACGATAGAGGTTAGGTGTGTTTAGAGAAAATGTTTGGACTAAAAAAAATATTATGGGTTGGTCATACATTTGATTGCTCTAAGAGCACTCTTAGGGCAGTTAGAGCAGTTGGAGCAAATTTTAAAAAATGTCATTTTGTGTGGGAGCGCCTTTAAAAATTTGAGATAGGGTATTAGTTTGTTCCGAAGAAATATTTAGGCGTAAAAATTAATGGGGGTCGGTCTTGGAAATGACCCGTCTTTGACGCACCGTTGGAGCAGTAGAAATGATTTTAAAATTGTAAAATTACAATAAAATTTTTTCAAAAAATTAAAAAAAATAATAATAATCGTTATCCCACGATCCTACTGGGCAAAAAATTTGAAGAATCGATAGAAATTTTACACAAAAAAAATTTCAAAAAAATCAAAGAGTACATACATTTTAAAAAATGAGATTTAAATTTTAAAACTTTAAAATCACATACTAAAGCACTTTTAAGAGTTTTTTTGGGATTTTTTTTTTTTAAAGTATGTAAAAAACAAAAATTAAAAAAAAAAAAATTGCAATTTGGACCATTATTGAACAAGTTATGAGTAAAAGAAGTTTGAGTAAGGGAACAAACTACCAATTTTTAAATATTCGATATGATTTGAACGGGTCATCAAAAAAATCTGAAAATTTACCACGAAGGAGTTTTCGAAGGGTACTAAAAACAGTAAACAAATTGGGAAAATCGAAAAAAAAAATTATTCAAAGTGTCATGGAATGCCCCATATATATTCATGATCCTCGATCGATTTTAAGACGATCTAGCGATGTCCGTCCGTCCGTCTGTCCGTCTGTTTGTTGAAAACACGCTAACTTTTGAAAGACTTTATGGAGGCTTCTGAAGTTTGGCATATATATTGGGCATTTACCTGGTCAGGTTGCTATTGCAATCCAGCGAAATCGGTCCAGTGGTTCAAAAGTTATGAGCAAGAGCCTAAATTTCGGCAAGGGGTTTTCGTGAATTTACGAGATAAAAACCACGCTAACTTTCGAAAGATAACTGTGATGATGGTGAAGCTTAGCATATATATTTGTCGTTCCTCTGGCCTAGTTCGTAATGAATTTCCATCAAATCAGTTCAGTGGTTCAAAAGTTATTAGCAAAACCGTAAATTTCAGATTAGTTTCACCTTAATTTCCCGTGTTGAAAGCCCGTTAAACATGTTTTAAAAACATTGGTAAGTCACAAAAAAAATTTTACAACGTATTTTTGTCACTCAAAAATAGTTTTACACTAAAAAAAACACACTCGAAAAAAATTTTACACTGTAGTGATACAATCCACAATTTCAAAAAGATTATAGCAAAAAACTTTTTTTAAAAGGAAATTACTTTTGAAAATTTTTTTTTTTTTTAAAATTTCACCGAAAAAAAAATGGTAAAAAAAATCCGCGATTTTTATACCCTCCAACCACAGTATGGGGGTATACTCACTTTGTCATTCCGTGTGTAACGCATCGAAATATCGGTCTAGGACCCCATAAAGTATATATATTATTGATCAGTGATCGATTCTAAGACATTCTAGCGATGTCCGTCCGTCCGTCCGTCCGTCCGTCCGTCCGTCTGTCCGTCTGTCCGTCTGTCCGTCTGTAGAAGACACGATACAGTCCAAAATAAAAGAGCTAGACTTCCGAAGTTTGGCACGAATATGTCTTATATTCCTAGGCAGGTTAAGTTCGGAAATGGGTAAAATCGGACCAAGGGGAAAAAAGTTCCCCCTTGGAGAACTAAACCAACCCAAGAAAAACCACATTTTTTGCAGGGTTTTTTGTACTTTTGCTAAGCAAATGCAACATTCTTATCTCAGAAGAAGTTAAAAATCGCAGGGGGAATGTGCCCCCTAACGTCTTCCACCAACCCCCCCCCCCAAAAAAAAAGACGACCCTGGTTTTTTTTATATAGTTTTTTTACATTTTGGAGGGTATAAAAGATTCGGCACAGCCGAATGTAACACTCTCACTTGTTTTCTTTTTTTTTGTTAAACAAATATGTTTGAACTTGTTTAAATAACATTTGGTGTTCAATTATGTTCATATATGTCAACCAGTAGCCGAATTAAAGCATTTTGTATTTTTAGGTTATGTTGAATGTACTAAAATTTTTGAGGTGTCCTGGCATTTTCGTTCATAACTTTTAAACCGCTGAACCGATATCGCTCAAATGCAATACCAAACTTCTCGGGAGAACTTCCAATGAATATGTTAAGTTTCAGTCATATCCGTGTAGTATTTTGGTGGTGATCACCATTTCCACAGACAGACGGACATCGCTAGAATGTCTTAAAATCAGGCTGGGTATCGGTTGCCAACCCTGCTTAAAATCGATCGGGGATCATTAATATATATACTTTATGGTGTCCCAGACCGATATTTCGATGAGTTACAAACGGAATGACAAACTTATATATACCCTCTATCACTAAGTTGAGGGTATAAAAAAGTTTATACCCACCAAATTTTAGCTTTAAAATACCTTTGCCCCACTGCATTCAGGTAGACTAATGTACGAAACAACATGCTAAGAGTATATAACTTTGACCACAAAAGAAACACACTGTCAGAGATATGTATACATTTAAATGTGGTTTGCAGTTTTGAGAGTATAGTCTGAATGAGCAACCTTAAGTCAACGTATTATTTTTTTTCATTCCCTAGTAAAAATGGTATTTTAGAAAACCATAAATAATTTGATCTATTTTCTCGTTGTTTTTTCTGTTAGTACAGATCGAGCACGGTCGCTTGCTTTATTTGTTATAAGGGATTTACTTGAAAAATGTAGAAAAAAATTTAATTTCTAAAAGTTATATACATTTATGGTATTCCCATAACGGTTTAAAACACTTCCAGGTATAAGTGTTATCTTCAGTATTGTTTTTCTTATATTGTTTTTCTTATATCCCAGCAAAACTTTGATAATGCGTGGTGATTATATAACACATTACCAGGTAATGTATATACCTTATTTGTAGCATTATTTTAGGATGTCTTACCAAACATTTGTTCCACAACGTATTTTTTTAAAATGAAAAATAATGCTTTACTAATAATTTGTTACGTAATGCATGATTATTGGAATAAATGTATTTAATATTTATTATTTGTAAACATTAAATCATGGATGACTTATATTTGGTTACATTATGTATTATTTCAAAGTTTGAAATAATGCATTATTTATAATTAGATGCATAATGCATTACAATAACATAAAAAATGCATAAGTTTAAACTAGAGATGGGCTCACGACAGGAATTTTCTAATGACACACACTTACTCACGAGCATATTTTATCTACTTACACTCACTTACAACTACGTGAGTAAATTTAATACAAAATTACTTTTTCGCTACTCGTAACACCTCATATATTATGTTCTGGTATGCTATATTTCATACCTCACTCGTATGCTTTGCTATAAATTTGATCAATTAATTTATACCTTACTGGTATTCTTTGTCATAATGTGAATGCATTACTTTGAGTCTCTTCCCCTATTAAAATCATCAATGATGCAATTTATAAAATAAGCAATCCTATACTTTATTTTATACCTTATTTGGTAATCTAAGTTTTTTATATCAGATTTATAAAATCAATTTTACACGGGTTCAAATGTACACAGAGAAAAATAAATTTCCAACTGAATGTTTCAGTTGTATCAACTCAAAATTCGGTTGCTGCTGCTAAATTTCGCTGTGGCATATGAATTTTTTAGTTGTTTCAATTAAAAGACAGTTGTATTAATAAAATTTAGTTGTAACTATCGATATTTAGTTGTTTTAACCTTAATGCAAATGCATCAACCGAATTTTTTTTGCAACAACTGAATTTCAGTTCGAAATTAGCAAATTTGTTTTCTGTGTGTATATAACTCTAAACCAAGTGCATGTAAAAGTAGTATAGATTAACAGGTAATATGGCTTATTTTAATTGTAAAATATATTATAAGCCGTAACGATATACCCACATATACATTTTACAGTATTGTGTCAAAAAAATAAAAACAAAAAAAGGCAGTTGTTGTATAGAGAAGTTCTTAAAAAGTTAATTCAAGTATGCTGAATTAAATGGATTCAAAAAACGGCTAGCACCATTGAATTCAGCGTACCCGAATTAGCCTTAACAGCAAGGTGCCCAGCTTGTTAATTTTTTGGATGAACAAACATCTAAACTTAAAAAAAAAAAAATTTAAAAAAAAGTCACCGTATTTTTGATAAATTGACTTTTTTAAAAAAAAGGAAAGATTTCAGAACGGGTTCTGAAAATTTTCCAAAAAAAAAAAAAAATTTGTCGATAGCCCATACAAAACTATATAAGAATGTAAATTTTTGAGATTGTGGTGCATTCCGTTTTAATGTGATAAATACTTAATCAAGGCAACTTGCCAAAAATTTGACAATTTTTCCAATATTTGACCACGTCTCCTAAGCCAGTTTTTGAAAATTTAAAAAACCAAAAACGCAATTTTCTAAGTTCCATATCGGGCTATCTAAACAAGCTATTCAGAAATTTACGGGACACATGTTTTTCTGTAGCGGGACATTTGGTGTGGAATGCCTCATATAAAAAAACGATTTTAAGGTCATTTCGTTGTACTCTTATAAATCAATGTGGACATTCGGGAAAATTTCGATAACTCCCTAACTAGCAGGAATTTCGTCAAGAGCAAAAATACGTGTCGACTTAAATTTAATAAAGAAAAATTTGTACTTTTTCATGAAAAAATAATTATCGAAGACGAATTTTTACCAAGTTATGACACCGTTGGATAGGCATTAACAAAACCTTTCTTCTCATATGCAATTATCATATAGTTTCTAAGAAAGAAATGGCTCAAAAATTTAAAAAACGAATTTTTATATATATTTTAAGTTTCAGGCAAATCGGTTAATAAGGGTTGAGATACTTCCCTTGTAAGACATTTTGCGCATAGAACCAAAGATTCTGATACATTTTTCAAGTTGAAAATTTTTTTCAGCTCCTAATGGTCTTTTCTATATAAATTTCTGTTGTCTCTATTTTGGTCACTAGGTACTCATTACTAACACACACATACATTTAAAATTTATTAATATGCATGTGAGCATAAGAAACATTTATTTATTTTCTTTTTTTTTCAAAGCGATAATGTCATAATTTTTACCTTCTTTTAACTATGTTCTAGTGTATATGAGGCATTCCACACCAAATGTTCCGCTACAGAAAAACATGTGTCCCGTAAATTTCTGAATAGGTTGTTTGGATAGCCCTATATGGAACTAAGAAAATTGCGTTTTTGGTTTTTCAAATTTTCAAAAACTGGGCTTAGGAGGCGTGGTCAAAAATTGGAAAAATGGCAAAATTTGTGGCGAGTTGCCTTGATTAAATATTCATCAGATTGAAACGGAATGCTCCACAATCCCACAAAATGTACATTCTTATATAGTTTTGTATACGCTATCGATTATTTTTTTTTTTAAATTTTCAGAACCCGTTCTGAAATTTTCCATTTTTGAAAAAAGTCAGTTTATCAAAAATCAGGCCACTTTTTTTTATTTTTTTTTTTTAAGTTTAAATGTTTGTTCATCCACACAAAAAAATTCAGACAAGCGTTTTTCGTTTTTTTTTGTTTGAGAAAATCGCATTTAAATTTTAAATTTCATAACAATTTTGTAATTTGCTTGTATTTTCATGTTTTAACGTTGCGAATGAGTATTATTAATTGCATAAATATTACTCATACGCTCTGTTGAAACAAGATAATAAAAGCAAATTACTAAATTGTTATGAAATTTAAAATTCAAATGCGATTTTCTCGAAACGAAAAACGCGTTTCTGATTGTTTTTGTGTGGATGGACAAACATCTAAACTTAAAAAAAATATTTAAAAAAAACAGTGGCAGGATTTTTGATAAATTAACTTTTTTAAAAAATGGAAAATTTCAGAACAGATTTTGAAAATTTTCCAAAAAAAAAAATTTTTAACGATAGCACATACAAAACTATATTAGAAAGTAAATTTTTTAGATTGTGGTGCATTCCATTTTAATGTGATGAATATTTAATCAAGGCAACTTGCCACAGATTTGACCATTTTTCCAATATTTGACCACGCCTCCTAAGCCCAGTTTTAGAAAATTTTAAAAACCAAAAACGCTCCATATAGGGCTATCCAAACAACCTTTTCAGAAATTTACGGGACACATGTTTTTCCGTAATTTTTTCATATTTTTTTCTAAAACTACATTTAAATACCAAAAATGCCTACGAATTTTGTACTCTTGCCCAAAACATTAAATCATGATAATGTTTTGTGGAAGATTTGGCTGTACTTGCCAAAGCAAAGTTTTTTTAGAAAAAATAATGTATTACTTTGCTATTCCATGCAAAACGAATTGAAATATCAGTCGAGGACCCCATTAAAAAACCAAAAGTGCTGTACATTTCGTAAGTGAGTGCAAAAATAAGTACAAAAAAGTGTTTTTACATTTTGGAGAGTATAAAAGATTCGGCACCAAAGAATATATCACTCTTACTTGTTTTATGTACATTTGATAAACAAATGGAAAATTTTTATGCGAAAAGTAGTTTTGGTAAAAAAAAATATTTTTTTTTTCACGAAAAACAAAATTATGTTAAAAAAAATTTAATGAATCCAAAATTTTTGGTGAAAAAAAAATTTTGATCAAAAAAAGTTTTTGATGAATTTTTTTGATGAAAAGAAAAATTTTTTGATGTAAAAAAAACTTGATGAAAAAAATATGAAAAAAAAAATTTTTGGTGAGAAAAAAAATTGATAATAAAAAATTTGATAAAAAAAAATTGATGAAAAAAATGTGATAAAAAAATATTATGGAAAAAAAATTTTGATGAAAAAGAAAAGAATAAAAAAAAATTGATGAAAAAACACGTAGAAAAGTTAAATTCGACTTGGCCTAATCTATGAATACCCTCCACAATACCCTTTTTAAGTAATAGTAAATTTTCTAACGTGAAAAAAATAACATTTTTGGTTAGAAATATTTTATTTAGCGTAAAAAACTTTTTTTAGTAATTAAAAAAAAAAAAAAAAAAAATTTACTATTTTTTTTTGAGTGTAAAATTTTTTTTTGAGTGTATTTTTTGTTTGTTTTAGTGTAAGAATATTTTTGAGTGACAAAAATACCTTGTAAAAAAATTTTGTGACTTACAAATGATTTTAAAACATTTTTAACGTGTTTTCAACACGTAAATTTAAGGTAAAACTAATCTGAAATTTACGGTTTTGCTAATAACTTATGAACCACTGGACCGATTTGGCTGAAATTTAAAGCGAACCGGACCAGAGGAACGGTAAATATATATGCCATACTTCAGCACCCTCAGAAATGCCGTTCGAAATTACCGTGTGTTTTATCTCGAAAATTCTAGAAAAACCCTTGCCAAAATTCACTCATTTGCTTATAACTTTTGAACCACTGGACCAATTTCGCTGGATTGCAATACCAACCTGACCAGGTAAATGCCTAACACATATGCTTAACTTCAGGAGCCTCCGTAAAGTCTTTCAAAATTTAGCGTGTTTTCAACAGACAGACAGACGGACAGACATACCGACGGACGGACGGACATCGCTAGATCGTCTTAAAATCGATCGAGGATCATGAATATATATACTTTATGGGTTCCTAGACCAATATTTCGAGGTGTTACAAACGGATATATACCCTCTATCACTAGAGTGGAGGGTATAAAAAAATTGATGAAAAAAAAGAAATGATGAAAAAAAATTTGATGAAAAAAAATTGATTAAAAAAAAAATTTATGAAAAAAAAATTTATGAAAAAAAAATTTAAAAAAAAAAAATTATGGAAAAAAATATGATGGAAAAAAATTGATAAAAAAAATTGATAAAAAAAAAATTAATGAAAAAAATTAATGAAAAAAAAAATTGATGAAATAAAAATTCAAGGAAAAAAATTTGATGAAAAAAAATTTATGAAAAAAAATTTGATAAAAAAAAAAGATGAAAAAAAGTATGATAAAAAAAAAAAAGTCACTAGAGTGGAGGGTATAAAAAAATTGATGAAAAAAAAAAAGAAATGATGAAAAAAAAATTTGATGAAAAAAAATTGATTAAAAAAAAAATTTATGAAAAAAAAATTTAAAAAAAAAAATTATGGAAAAAAATATGATGGAAAAAAAATTGATGAAAAAAATTGATAAAAAAAAATTAATGAAAAAAATTGATGAAAAAAAAAATTTATGGAAAAAAAAAATTGATTAAAAAAAAAAAATAAAAATTTAATGAAAAAAAAAAAATTGTTTTGTTGAAAAATAATTATGTTACTTTTTATTCACTAGCTGGTGAAAAACGGGTTTATTCACCACGAGGTGAATTATTATCCAAGTTACAAACCCAAGTTATTAAAATTTTTGGTTTTAAGAAATTGAAAATAGTAATTCTTGTTTTCTTTTTCGTAATTTGTTAGCTTATATAATCAAACTGAGGTGGCATCCTGCAACTTTTTAAAATTAGACACCAGCGTAAAAACATTTTCATGTTAAAAAACGTTGTCCAACTTTTTTTATGATATCTATATTTTTTACTGGTCAAAATTAATTGAACATTTTTTTATTTTTTTTTTTTAATTTTTTTTTTTTGAAAAATTTGAAAAATTGATTATTCAACTTGGTATAAAATGTTGAAAATTTGAGTGCAAGTTGCATTTAATACGCGCTAAAACATATTAAAACAAATTTATCAAAGGGGGTCGGGTCTAAAAGTGAGTTAATGCCCCATATATCGTTTGTTGTTAGTCCTAACCAACTTGTGTCAAGTATTTGCATGTTTGTATAATAAACATGTGGTTAATTGACGACAACAACTAAAACCACAATACTAAAAAACAGAAAAATAACAATAAAAACAAAAAGAACAACCTCATTTGTTAGTATTTCTTGTTTTTTTTGTGACATTATTACACACAATAGGAAAAACAACAGCAACAACATAAACAAAGAAATTGCATAGTGAAGGAAGATGAGGGTAAACATTGGAATGCAAATCGCGTGCAACATATTACTATTATCCATATTATAGAATGTTGTTTAAAATTACTTTTGAGTGTATAACAGAATACATATGGATGTATGAATGGGTGTTAGCTTGTTGTAGCTGTTGTTTAGAGTATGTGTGTGTATTATTTTTACGTTAAACCGGAAACCAAGGCGTATGCGTGTTATTTTATTTATTTAAGTTAAGCATACGCACTGTGGTACTTCAGGCTGAAAACTAAATATTTCAATTGTAAGACTTTTTTTGTATAGAAATTATGAAAGATTATGAAAAAGCGTTTTCCCGTTTTTGAAAATTCTGAGATATGTTTTTAATATAGACAACATTTTTTTTAATGATTTTAAAGTATCTTTTCTATAGGAATTTTCTTGTAGAGCAAATGTGTGTTTATAATTTTTAAGTTAAACCTGTAACCAAGGCGTATGTGTGTTATTTTATTTACTTTAGTAAAGCATACGTAATGCGGTACATAAGGAAAAAGACTAAAGATTTAGAGACATTTTAACATGATAATGTTTTTAGGCTGGTGTCTAATTTTAAAAAAGTTGCAGGACGCCACCTCAGTTTGACTTTATAAGCTAACAATTAACGAAAAAGAAAACAAGAATTACTATTTTCATTTTCTTAAAACCAAAAATTTTAATAACTTGGGTTTGTAACTTGGATAATAATTCACCTCGTGGTGAATAAAACCGTTTTTCAACAGCTGGTGAATAAAAAGTAACATAATTATTTTTCAACAAAAAAAAAATTTTTTTTCATCAATTTTTTTTATCATTTGTTTTTGTTTCACCAATTTTTTTTTTATCAAACTTTTTTTTCGTCAAATTTTTTTTTTCATAATTTTTTTTTATCAAATTTTTTTGTTTCATCAATTTTTTTTCATCAAATTTTTTTCATCAAATTTTTTCTTCATTAATTTTTTTTCATCAATTTTTTTTTCGTTTCATCAATTTTTTTTTTCATAAAATTTTTTTTTCATCAAACTTTTTTTTTTAATCAAAATTTTTTTTTTATCAAATTTTTTTTTCATAAATTTTTTTTTCATCAATTTTTTTTTCATCAAATTTTTTTCATAATTTTTTTTTTCACCATTCTTTTTTCATCAAATTTTTGTTTCATAAACTTTTTTTTCGTATTTTTTTTTTCACAAAATTTTTTTTTCATCAATTTCTTTTGTTTTTTGTCAAATTGTTTTTTCCATTAATTTTTTAGTTTTTTTCATCAATTTTTTTTTTTTTATCAAATCTTTTTTTTCCATAATTTTTTGTTTTTTTATAAAACATTTTTTTCTTCATCAAAATTTTTTTTTCGTCAAACCTTTTTTTTCACCAAAAATAATTTTTCCTCTTTTTTTTACCAAAACTACTTTTTCAACAAGTCGTAACTTTTCACATAAAAATGTTCCATTTGTTTATCAAATGTACATAAAACAAGTGAGAGTGTTAAATTCTTCGATGCTGAATCTTTTATACTCTCCAAAATGAAAAAACACTTTTTTGCACTTATATTTGCACTCATTTACCAAATGTACAGCTCTTTTGGTTTGGACTACATCTCGCTTTCCACAGACAGATGGACGGATGTATATAGACAATCAAAAAAAAAAAAACTTGAAAAGTTACTAAGAAATCTCGTGATTTTACGAGGCTATTCTTTGCAAATCAACTAGAATCCTCGTAATAAAAAATTTGTTGTAAAATTACAGTTTTTTTTTGTAAAATGACCTTTAAAATGGTAGAATACAATTACGAAAATTTGTAAAATTACCAATAAAACTGTAGTTCTCGTTTGAGCAAAGTACAAGAATTTTTGTTAAAAAGCAAGGAAAATTGTTAAATATATATTGGTAGAACGGGATTACAAGGCATTTTACCCGGCGTTTTACAAGTTTTTTTTTTATTGAGTGTAGATATTCCTATTTCCCAAGCCTTTTTAATTTTTCCTACTTTTCACCCACTGTAACTTTTCTTCATTGTATAATAATGTATGTAACTATCATTGTTGCCCCCAAAGGAATTCAAAATTACACATAGATGCAGACAAAATTACACAGGAAACCTAAAATTTCAAAGGAAATCAAAAATTACACATGTTGTTTAAATTTAAATAATCAGGTTAGGTTAGGTTAGGTTGTAAGTGGCTGCTGACGTTTTACGTCAACACACGTAGACTCTGAGGTCCATTGTGATACCACGGGACCGTAATAGGTTTCCCTACTAATCCCTGTCGTTAAACCATTTTGAGCTTCTTATAAAACTCCTTAGATGTTGAATTTTGACATCCAACAAATCAGAAAGATCGTACAGCTCCCTAGATCCCAGTGAAGCAAGTCTCTGACCAGAAAGTGCCGGGCAATGGCAAATAAAGTGTTCGATAGTTTCCAACTCCTCTTCATCCATGCAACTTCGGCAAAAGTCATTCGACGGCACATTTAACCGCTCTGCGTGCTTCCCTATAAGACAGTGTCCGGTAATTATAGAAACCACCGTCGAAATCTCTCCTCTTGGAAGCGATATCAGCTCACTTGTGCGCCCCTGATTAAGAGAAGGCCAAATCAGTCGTGTTGTCTCACACGTCCATCCATTTGCCCATCTTTGATTAGTCTCCGTCGCAGAACAAAGCCGTAGGTTTTGCTTGCAAGTTTCTAGAGGCATACCAACACATTCCAATTCTGTTGGAACCTGTAAGGTAGTTCCTAGTCTTGCAAGCTCATCGGCTTTGCAATTCCCTGGAATGTCTCTGTGCCCTGGGACCCATATGAGTCGTATGTTAAACTGCTTGGCCATCTCATTTAAAGACGTGCGGCAGTTAAGGGCAGATCTTGTTTTCAGAAACATTGAATCCAGGGACTTGACCGCGGCTTGACTGTCAGTATAGATGTTGACTGCGGTTGTAGACAAGACATTGCAGCTCAACCAGTCAGCCACTTCTTTTATTGCCAGCATCTCTGCCTGGTAAACACTGCAATAATCTGGCAATCTACGAGCCAGGCTCAACCCAAGCTCTTCCGAATAGACTCCAAAGCCCACTTGTTCGTGCAGCCTCGATCCATCTGTGTAAAAATTTATGGTAGCTCCACTACCCGGAGTATCCCCCATCCAAGACTCCCTGGATGGTATCATAGTGGTAAAGTGGCGCTCAAAGAGGCTCAAAGAGGGAGCACAGTCCACATTTTGTGGTATTGTTATCTTTTTCAAGATCGCGCTATGGCCACAATCACTGCTCCTCCATTGCAGCGTGCTATTAAGTCGAATTGCCGTTGCAGCCGCATACTGCCTACCCAATATGTCCAAGGGTATCAGGTGAAGGAGGATTTCTAATGCAGCCGTAGGTGTAGTACGAAGAGCACCAGTGATGCACATTGACGCCATTCTCTGTACCTTCGTGATAAAGACAAAGTTCGCTTTTGTTTCCAAAGCAGGCCACCAGACAATGATTCCATACAGCAAAATTGGACGCACCACTGCTGTATAGATCCAATGAACGACTTGAGGGCTAAAACCCCATCGTTTTTCAATGGCCCTTTTACAGGAATACAAAGCAATCGTTGCTTTTCTCACCCGTTCCTCAATATTACGCCTGAAATTCAGCTTCCTATCTAGAAATACTCCAAGATACTTGGCTCCATCTGAGAAGGTGATTTCAGTACCGTCCAGAGAAATAGGATCAAAAGCAGGAATCTTATTTTTCCTTGTAAACAGAACAAGCTCTGTTTTACTAGGATTAACTCCTAGACCACAGTCTCTTGCCCATTTAGACAGATCTTTCAGAGAACCCTGAAGAATGTCCCGCAATGTTGGCAGATGCTTCCCCTTTACCGCTATCGCGACATCGTCAGCATATGCGACAACATGACAACCACGTGCTTCTAGAGATAGTAGCATTGAATTCAGTGCCAGGTTCCAAAGAAGCGGCGAAAGAACACCTCCTTGTGGTGTGCCCCTATTGACAAATCGAGATATGACGGACGCTCCCAATAATCAGAAAAGTGATTTAAAACGAAAATGTATTAATTAAACAACTTTGAAGTTCCAATCTTAGAATGTGTAAAAAGTGCCAAAACGGTACTTTTTGATCACAGCTACACTCATAGAAATCGTACAGTCAAAAATACAGTAATAGGGTAAGTACACTACTTTTTTAATAAAAGAAAGTCATTACCACTTCTCAGAGGAGTGCTTTAAAACTATAACAAATGTAATGAAATACAACATAAATAACAAAAAACACAAGACAAAAACATACAAACCGTTTTTTCTACTCCAGAATACATAGATATTCAGCACTTAACTCATTACCTATCGCGACACCTCCATACAAATGTAAGTAGATATTCAGTAGATAAGAACTACTCCGTGGAAGTAGTTGGAAGTTGTTTGAAAGCTCGGAGTACTTCTTATCTACTGAATATCTACTTACTTTTGTATGGGAGTGTCGCGGAAGGTAATGTGTTAAGTGCTGAATAACAACTTTTTATGGAGTAGAAAAAACTGTTTGTGTGTTTTTTTCTTGTGGTTTTTGTTATTTTTGTTGTATTTCATTACATTTGTTATAGTTTTAAAGCACTCCAAAAAGAAGTACTCCGCACTTTTTTTGCTGGGTAAGAGTATAAATTTTGTTTTAAAGTATAAACTTACATTTTTTTGAAACTTGGAATTTACAAAATACTTATTTTTACCGATTTTTTAAAATAATTTTTATTAGTAACTTTTAAAAATTTGTGAATTTATTTTTGATACTTGGAATGGTTAAATTTACATTTTGTTTTTATTTTTAAATATCGGTCAGAATCACGACACAAAACCACAAATCTGGACGTGGGTCTTTAGATTTTGTTTATATTATGAACACAATGCTCTATGGAGCCATTTAGACATTCCCATTTACAGTTTGGTAACCACATTTTGTCTTTTTTGGCGCAATGTAATGCTAATGGTAATTAGTAGTATTCAATGCCATTACCACGTAAGCGAGGCAGGAAGGGGTACCCATTACCAAGTTTTTGCTGGGCAGTTTGAAAAATGTACATTTTGATAAATAATGTCAAATTATTTCTTTTAATAGAAGATACAAAAAAATCCTTCTACATAAAGAGGACTATTTTTGAATTTATAAGATAGAACCTATAAATACAAATGGAAAACATTACACACTACACATGCAGCCAAAAATTGTACCTAAAATATTTAATTACACAAGAGGTGGCAACACTGATAAGTATTTAATAAGGTGTGTTAGTATTAAAAATTAAAAAAAAAAAAAAAATGCAAAAGGAATAAGAAATAAATTAATTTTTTATTATTTTGTAATTCTATACATTTATTTTTTTTATAACCACTATATGTAACCCTCATCATTTCAACCAGGTTCAAATTACCTTCTAACTAGTAAAAAAGGTAAACATTTAACTAGTATTTTGATTTCATGTTCAATTGCTTTTTTTTATTTTTTAATAAAGAAAAACGCAACTTAAATTTATATTTTAATTAGTTTAAACCGCAGTTTTTCACACAGGAATTTCCTTAAATAATTCTCTTTTAAGTTGAAACTTTTTTCTTAACCATAATGTGTTGTTAGTGTAAAAGTAAAGTTTTATACATACAAACAATAACAAAAACTTACATTCATTTGTGCATGTATGCTAATGTAGGAATATGTATTTGTAACTAGAGTTGATTGAAAATATTTTATTTTCGAATTTTCCTACTTTAAAAAAATATTTCTTTTAGAAATCGGAACAAGTAAAAAGGTATTTGGAAAAATTTTTGTATGTGGAACCATTTTGATCAAATATAGGTGATGACCAAATTTGTATATTTGGCAACATTTTTGTATTTGGAACCATTTTGATCAAATATAGGTGATGACCGAATAAGCAACGTTTACCAAAAAGCATGTACGATTCATATTCAGTTTTAGAGAATTTTTAAGTACCCAGGCAGAAAAATACGACCGAGAGAGCGCTGGCAAAGTACTTTTTATGGTCGCTTGAGTGCTAAGAAAGCATCACAGTTTAGTACTCTCCCAACGTCCAAAATGATAACCACGGTAAACGGTATGCCGTTGCTATTTTAAAGCGGTTTGAAAGCGCTTTAAAAACTAAAAATATTGATAAATATTGATAAAAATTTATTAGGATAAAAAAAAAAATTTCGACAAACTTTGAAATATTTTCCTGGAAAATTTTGTTTTCCGTTTTCTTTGCGTTTTGGAATAAAAAATTTATTAAAAATGCTTTTAGGAAAAATTTTGAAAAAGTCCAGAAAAAAAAGTGGTGTATTGAACCGAAACGGGTTGTGTTCCAAAGGGATAGGTCCAGTGACAATTCATATCCGAAGTTTAAGACACTTCCTCACGAAAGAAACAGGTGTTTTTATATAAAAGGCGTCAAGTTTGTAATATGTGGGTCATTATGTATAAGTGACATATCATGAGAACTATCAAGGACCGGCCACTAATCCTGCAGGGAAATAAAAAATATTCCAATTGTTATGAAAATTAATAAATTTTAATAAAAAAATTATATTTTGAACGGATTTAAATAGAAAAACATTGGCAAACCGCTTGGAAAGCATTTTTTCGAATTCATACTACCTTCTACACAAAAAATTAGTGCTTTGCCGAGCCTTTTTCTTTGGAACGGTTGTCAGTTTCTGCCTGGGTAGGCTTTCATTCAAAATTACATTTTTATAAAATTTGCTCCAACTGTAATTTGTAAGGGAGCTTACTAAGGGAGTGGAGATAGGGCGTAGGTATGTTTTACAAAAATGTTGGAGGGTAAAAATAAATGGGGGCCGGTCTCACTAATGATCACTCTTAGGCGCACCGTTGGACCGGTAGAAGCTGATTTAATAAAACAAACAAAAATTTAATAAAACAAAAGGGCAGTTAGAACGGTTGGAGCAAATTTAAAAAAATTTCATTTTGTGTGGGAGCCCCCTTAGAAATTGGAGATAGGGTATTAGTTTGTTCCGAAGAAATGTTAAGACGTAAAACGTAAAAAAAACAAATTTTGAAAAAAAAGTTGTAATTTGGACCAACATTGAAGAAGTTATGAGGAAAAAAAGTTTGAGTAAAGGAACAAACTACCAATTTTTAAAAATTCGATATCTTTTGATCGGGCCATCAAAAAAATCTGAAAAGTTACCACGAAGGAGTTTTCGAAGAGTACTAAAAACTGTAAGCAAATTGGAAAAATCTAAAAAGAAAATTATTCAAAGTGTCCGTATGTCCGTCCGTCCGTCCGTCGGTATAAGACACAATGCAGTCCAAAAGAAAAGAGATAGACTCATCAAGTTTGGCAGGAATATGTGTTTTGGTCCTAGGCAGTTCAGATTCGTAACTGGGCAAAATCGGACATGGGGGAAAAACGTTCCCCCTTAAAGAACTTAACTAACCTCTGAAAAACGCCATATTTTCACAGGTTTTTTTTTTTTTATATTTTTGTTAAGCAAATGAAACAATTTGATGTCAGAAAAAGTTTAAGGTCCTGCACTTGAATCTAGGATATAAAAAAATCTTTTTTTTTGTACGGCCCCTTTTTGTGGGCGTTGATATTAAATTTTTTTTTTAAATAATGATAAAATTGTATTACTTAATCTCCTAAGGGATAATAAATGAATTTTTAAACATTTACCGCATGGGTGTATGTGTCCCCCAATGACCCCTACTAAACCCCCCCCCTAAAAAAAAAACCCTGGATTTTTTATACCCTCCACTCTAGTGATAGAGGGTATATATAAGTTTGTCATTCCGTTTGTAACACCTCGAAATATTGATCTAAGACCCCATAAAGTATATATATTCATTTACCTCAATCGATTTTAAGACGATCTAGCGATGTCCGCCCGTCCGTCTGTCTGTCTTCTGTTGAAAACACGCTTACTTTTAAAAGACTTTTTCAAGAGGCTTCTGAAGTTTGGCATATATGTTGGGCATTTACCTGGTCAGGTTGGTATTGCAATCCAGCGAAATCGGTCCAGTGGTTCAAAAACACACTATAATTTTCAAAAAGAAATTCTGAGGATGCTGAAGCCTGGCATATATATTTGTCGTTCCCCTGGCCTGGTTCAGTTTGAATTTAAGCCAAATCGGTCCAGTGGTTTAAAAGTTATTAACAAAACCGTGAATTTCAGATTAGTTTCACCTTAAATTCATGAGTTGAAAACCCGTTAAACAATAGGAATCTTAATGTAATTATCCGGAATAACTATTAATTTAATTAATTTTTTAATATTTTTAAATTTAATGCAACTTGTAATAACACCATACATATCCATATTGCAATTTCCAATACCAACAAAGCCAGTTGGCGATAATGTATCCGGAATTGTTAGGCTTTTAGGTACCATAGATCTTGCAATAAGACTAATTGGGCTACCAGAATCAATTAAACACAAGACATTCAGATAATTAGTATCTTTGCTTCTACAATTAACATCAAATGCCACACTCACCTTTTGCATCGGATCAACAATATCATTTAAAGGTTCTTGAAAAATGGAAGCAGCCACACGTTGACGTTTGGGACAATCCTTATGGAAATGCCCCATTTGATGACAGATAAAACACGAACCTGGTTGACGCAATGGTCTTGGGCATACGGATTTAATGTGACCAAACTGTGAACAATTGAAACACCGAACTTCTTTACTTCGATTGTTGTCTTTTAACTTCATACCAGGATTTATTTTAGAACGTTTTTTTTCGTACCTGTCAATGCAATCAATAAGTTCATCAACTGATGATGAGCGATACAAGAAGGAAATATTATTGGAATTGTCCTGAAAACCATCAAGTATGATGTCAACTAATTCTTGACCTTCAATTTTAGCTTGCGATGCAATTGTTTGCATAGATATAATGTAATTGATACACGATTCAGAAGGTAGTAGAGTTCGTGAACGTAGTTTGTGGTACACTTCCTCACGATTGATTGTTCTTTTAAACGTTTTAAGCAAAGCCTTTTTTAGATCACTGTATATCCATGTCGAATTTTCCATGAACTCACGAGCTGTACCTTTTAACAACCATTTAACGCACATCAATTTTTTTTGATCACTGAAATTTATTGTAAAATTTTCAAATTCTGTAAACCATTTACAAATATTTTGGTCGTCATTTCCACTAAATTTTGGAACCATTATGTCCAACTCTTCATAATTTATACGAGATTCTTTCTCTACGGCACTTCCCTCTAGATTTCTGAGTTGATTTTGGAGACTCAGCATCTCACAACGCATTTTTAGAATTTTAATTTGATTCTCCAAATCTTGTGATTCTGGTGTTGAAACAAACGGTTGAGAAACTGAAGAAACTATAGGTGAAGTATTTGAGGGAACGGTCACACACTCTTGTGTTGAATCGGAAGAAACAAACGACATTGGAATTGCATCGGAAGGCCCAATTAAATTCGTAGGCATTTCAGAAATACCAGCGGAAGTAGTAACAGCACTAACGGAAGAGGCAGCGGCAGAATTTATTGTTTCGGAGGATAAAATATCAATAACATTTGTTGCGGAACTTTCATCCAGGTTATTTTCATCACCATTTTCATTCGGTTTTATTGACTTATAAAGAGCTCTCAATTGGCTCATTGTTGCAGATTCCGGAAAAGATATCCCCTCTGCCACTAGTGATTCAATAATTCGTTGACGAGTTGGGCGTAAATCCATATTTCTATTTGCCACAATATTTAAATTTTTATTTAAAAATGTATATTTTTTATTACCCCACACCTGAATTGTAATATCGCTTTCACAAAACTGACTTTTATTTTTCTATTTTTGATAAACATTTTTAACAAAGAAATATAAATGTATAAATAATTTAATTAACAAAGTATTTTAACAAAGTATTTAAATAAGTACCTTACACTACTTGTTTTTTTTTTTCAATTTTTTTTATATGTTGGAGGGTATTATATATTCGGCATAGTCGAATTTAACACTCTCACTTGTTTTTATTTTTTTTTTGTACTTTTTCAGATAAATGAAAAAGTATTCCGGCTTACAAAAACTTTAATTCTATAGTTTTTAGACTTAAAGGCACAAAATTTCTGGCACGCGACATAAGTCGTTATTCGTGCCACTCTAATGTGCTCCTACCTGCCATATATTAATATGCATAACAACGTTAACAAACCGCTGTGTTAACATGCAATTTTTTGTTTTGCATTAGAAACCCCTACTAAATTAACGGTTTATTTTTCATTGATTTCCTGCAGAGTATAATTGCACGCAAAAAAATACATGGGTCAAGTGGTGCAAACTTTTAAAAGAACTATGTCTTACATATTTAATGAAAGCAGATGTCGATTTGCATTTAAATGCCGACGCGACGGCAAATGTTAAAAGCACTTTTTGCTTCTAATAGAAGACAAATCTTCAGGAATTTGGAGTAGGGTTATAAAGTTTAGCAGTGAATTCTAGTTCGGGATCATTTATTTTCCCCATTAGAAATTAATAACACGCCCGAAGGAACTTCGTTACCGGTTATGTTAAAAACCGGACAATAAAAGGATCAGGATTGCCCTACCGATTTAAAAAAAAAATATTCCCTACACTCAAAATAATAACTCTGTAAAATACTCTGTAAAATGACTGTAATCTCATTTCAACAGATATTTGACAGAGTTTTCTGTCAAAATACAGATTTAAAGAAAATACTTTGTATTTTGTTGTGACAAAACAACAAAGTTTCCTCTGTTATATTACTTTTTACTTTGTAATCTTAATTTTTACAGATAATTAACAGAGTTTTCTGCTAAAATACAGATCTAAGCAAAATACTTCGTATTTTTTTATAAAATTTTCTGTTTTGAGTAGTTTTTGTTTTTGTTACCAAACATCGAAATTTTATCTGTATATATTTTTTTTTTTGAGAAAAAGTTGAAAAAGTAGCAAAAAAAGTTATCAAAAATTTTTTTTCAGAAATCTTAAAAAAATTTTACAAAATAACATGCATTTAACTAAACTCTGTAAATTTACAGAGACTTTTCTGTAATTTTTTTTGCATTAAATGTATTTTACAAATATATGTAAATTTACATAGTTTTCTTTGCTAAATGGTGGTTTATTTAACAAAAATTTTACTATAAACTCTGTAAATTAACAGTTTTTTTTCTGTCAAAATCATTTTACAGAGTTTTTTAGTAAAATTACCAAGAAATGTTGTTAGCTGGAAAAGTATGGTGTACTCTGTTAAATTAGCAGAGTTTTTCTGTAATTTAACAGAGTTATTATTTTGAGTGTACGTAGTCTTTGTTTTATTTACTTGTGGACGTTTAAGTCTTCCATAAAGAAATATTATATATATATGAGCAATTGTCATTAACTTTTAATATTTAAGAAAAAAAAAATTGCGATTTTTTTTTCGTGGCACATTGATAAGACTTTGTAGGTAAATAACATTATAAATAAGTAATTCAAATCCGTTCGCGTGCATTAATTTGAGCGATCGCACCCAAAACTATGGCGGTTTAAAGTTAAAATTTTTTAAAAAATTGTCAAAATTACATTTTTTATCCGAAGTTAACCAAACGTACCATTTTGTATTATGCTTACCCAGAGCTAAAATACATATTCAAACATGCATAAAATCTTTGCTAAATATCGAGATATTTGCATTTAACCAATTTTTTTCGGCACATTTTCCAATATTTTGGAACTAAAAATGTTTCCAGATGTTTTATTTTTTTTTTAGAAAAATATTACCAAATGCATTAACAAAATCTCAACAAATTCTTAGTTAACACCATTATTCTATCTCTAATAGGTAAGAAACAGCAGTGGTTTAAAGGGAACATTTTTGAAAAAAAAAAATTTAATAATTTTGAATTTATTTTTTTTTTAATGTTAAATGTCTGATTTTACAGTGTTGTCCTTCACTGAATATTGAAACTATTCAAAGTATGATTAATAATGACAATATTAAGGTTATTACGAAATATTTAAACGTTATTACTAATTTTATTAAGGTTATAAAAAATTTTAGCGATTTTTCGCGATTTTCGCGACTGTAAAAATCAATGGACTAATTTTAAAATATTATTCGAATAAGACATGTCAAAATCTATCAAAATACATTTCTGTTCTACTTTATTTTAAGTAATGTAAGATTTAATATAACCATTAAATTAAAAAGTATCAAAAATTTAAAACCACCAAAAACCACTAAAACGTCAATTGTTTTTGGGTGCGAATGGATTGAAGATAAAGCATTAAAAATACTACCAAACGCGCTTTTCACTGACCAATTTCGATAAGCGGCCTGGATGTGCCTTACAAAAAACGAAAAACAGAAAAACGCCGCGGAATTCGCCAATATTAACTTTTGATCAATAATGCTTTCCATGATTTATTATATTTGCACATACCATTGTTTCTACATGTTCAACTTTCAGTCATGCACATTTGGCTGTCAAATAATGCAAAACTAAAATATCGAAATTTTGCAAAAAATTTAAAAAGTTCATAAAATTTTTGCAATTGAATATTTTTTGGGTGCGTTTGTAAATCAAGTGGGAAATGGTAAATTATAAAGTTCACAAAGCATTCGGAACCATTCGGAAAAAAACTGGGAGTGTGCCTCGCAAAAAACAGACTTTTTAAAAAATTCACGTTTTTTCTTCCTATCTTTGGAGAGCTGCAGCTTCGTAACCATTGCGAGCACATCACTTGAATCAGTCTCAGATTGTGCATATTTACAAGGGCTTTTAACATGTGTATTTGAATTTTAAAATTACAGTTTGCACCAAAAGCTACAATCAAAAAACCTCGAAAAATTGAAAATTGAAAAAAATTGGTATCAAATATTTAGGTCCATGTAACTTTTTTCTTATTGATGGCACATCCACTGAACCTACACCAAATAATTGCCCAAGTCTACTGATTAAACGGTATTAAATTTGGAGCAATAGCTTTAACGCACCCAACAATATGGAACTTTGAACGAAAAATTTCATGAGAGTATCAAGCGATTTTTTTACATTTTTCAACTTTGCACGTTCCATACCATGAGATAATGAGACTATTTGCGCTGTGCCTTTGCAGAATTACTCATTATGGTTCCCTTAACATATCTACATTCACAGGTACCACCTAGTTTACAAATAAAAATGTTATTGCGAAATTAGTAAAATATCACAAGCGTTAAAAGTTAATGAGAAAAGTCCATATATATATATATATATATACCCGGCTAAAAATGAATTGTATATGAGCATATATGAAAACATCTGACCATACATCATTTATTCGGAAACATATATGATCATGTATTAACATATATTAAAATTGGCGCTTATTCAATATATGACCATATATGGAAGAACATATGATAATATGCGATCATATATTGGTCCATCCTTAACATAAATTGTCATATATGATAGTACATGCGTTTGAACACTTTATTTTTAGCCGGGTATATATAATATTTCAATGAATAATTTAAACAATTAAATTTGAATAACTTCACTGGTACGTTATTATGTTCGTTCCGGGGAAAAAAGGGATTTTTTGTGAATAAATATTTCAGAGAAAAAAGAAATTGGAGTAAAAAAATAAGTAAAAAATAGAATTTGAGTAAAAAATATCATTCCATATTGTTCCCTGCTCTATTCCATTTTGTTACCCGTTCTACTCCATTTCATTTCCAATTCCATCACCTTCTTCTAAGGTCACTATTATAGAAACAAAAAAAGTACCAAAAACATTTATTACCCCCATTAGAAAAGGAATTTCCAAAAAGTACCTCTTCCAGAATGTTTTTTTTTTCACCGAAGAATCCTATAATCCATATTTCAATTATCTAGGATCACTGTTTCAGCAAATATTCAAAAAATACAAAAAGTATACTTTTAAAAACGGAATTTCCAAAAAGTACTTTTCCCAATTTTTTTTTTCAACGAAGGATTTTACATTCAAAACTTCAAGTTTTTGTGATCATTATATCAGGAAATAAATAAGTACACTTTTTTTATCCCTTAAATCCATTTATTTTCCGAGAGGCGAACCTTTTCAAATTTCAAGTTTCTATGATTATTATTTCAGGCAATAAAAAAGTATCAAAAAGTGTACTTTTTATAAAAGGTACTTTTTATAAAAGGTACTTTTTATAAAAGGTACTTTTTATAAAAGGTACTTTTTATAAAAGGTACTTTTTATAAAAGGTACTTTTTATAAAAGGTACTTTTTATAAAAGGTACTTTTTATAAAAGGTACTTTTTATAAAAGGTACTTTTTATAAAAGGTACTTTTTATAAAAGGTACTTTTTATAAAAGGTACTTTTTATAAAAGGTACTTTTTATAAAAGGTACTTTTTATAAAAGGTACTTATGCAAATATAAAAGGTACCAAAGGTATATTTATATTTATATATATTTACCCCTTCTACCCCCTTAGAATCAACATTGGCAAAAATCCAGCCTTAGCGTATCTATATTCCGGGAGGTGAACATACAGTCCTAATTTCAAGTCTCTATGACCATGTTATCAGGAGATATAAAAAGTACCAAAAGTACAGTTTTTACCTTTTTTACCCCCTTAGGTTCAACATTGCAAAAATCAAGTCCCTACCTTCAGCGGTTTGGGCTGGTCGAGATCTAAAAACTAATGAAAATTGCACAAAAATTTATTCGGAAAGTAATTTAAATAAAATAAGTTAAATTAAAATAACACAAAAATTTTAAACAAATTAAACAAACTATCAAAAAAAAAATAAGTCATAAAAGTCGGAAAAAGTTTAAAAACTCTGAAATAATTAAAAAATAAATAGAACGAATTAAGGAAAATTATAAAAATTAAAAAAAGTTAAAAATTGTAAAAAAACACAGAACAATTATAAAAAATCTTGTAGAATTCAAAAATTATTTGGAAAATTAAAAAAAAAGTAAACAAAATTGTTTTGTTAAACAGTGCAATACATTTTTCATGAGAGATTTGCCTAAATGCATGAACTGACCTTCGTGGTTCCTTATTCACTTATATTAATTGAACTTAGCGGATAATTTAACTTAATATTACACTTGTTTATAGTTCGTTCAACTGTTGACGAGTGTGGACGTGTTTTATTTTAACTCCGTGCTATAAATTGAATTACTAAAATTGTTCGTAATAGGTTTGTTCGTAATAGGTATTTTTGTGATATTTTCATTACCACATCAAGGAAAATGAAAATATGGACACAAATGATACCGATTTAGTTCGAGGCTCTGCCTCACCGACTGGTGCTGGTCCTAGCACTGGTCTTAGGGTTGCGACCTTGAAGTCCGGCCTTGATTCTGGTAGGGGTGCTCAGCCTAATATTGGTGGTAAAAAGAAAAAGAAACTTAAGCCATCAAAGGTCAGGCACAACCAGAGAAGGCTTTGTTTGAAAATAATTAACAGACTAAGCCAACTCGATGGAACGAAGCTCTCCGAACGTGAGAGTGCGTCGCTTTCATGGGCGAAAGGAGTCATTGAAGAACAGGACAAACTTTCGGCAATGCGCGCATCTGACAAACAGAGCGCTGTTTCGGCCTCGTCATCGAAGTCTGGTAAAAGGTTGCGCTCGCCCGACGAGAAACCTTTACCTAAAAGATCTAAGGTGACCGGCAACGTCTGGACTCAGTCTTTTAGTGAAGTGGTGAAAGGTAACTTCGTTAGGGCTGTGATAAACAGGCAAAATGGGGATTGTAGTATTCCAAGGGACAAGTGGAGTTTAGTTGAAACTAAACTAAATGAAATCTACTATAGGCTTCTTGAGAGTATGCCTGATTTTCTCCCTACTACTGTCAACGCAGGTTGGTATCAGGGGCGAGTAAAACTCGTTGCTTTTGGAAACGAAAGATCCGCAGCCGTGTTTAAGGTTGCCATTAGCCAAGTGGGAGAGTTATGGCCTGGAGCCAGACTGGACGTTGTGGAAAAACATGATATCCCCTCGCAACCCAGAGCTCATGCATGGATCCCAATGGCTACAAGTGACACTGCGGTGATTTTAAAGATGATAAAAGTCTGCAATCCTGACCTTCCAACTCAGAATTGGCAAATTGCCAGATTGGGTGAGATGGAGGGCGCTCGTCGTCAAGCAGTGGTCTTGGTTAATGAGGAATCGCTTCCGCTTTTAGCCAGGACTGACGGCATTATTAGATTTGGCTTTTTTCATATAAGAGTCAATGTCTACAAGGGCGACCAGAAGCCTATTTTGGAAGCAGACAAGCCAGTGGCAGAGTCGGCTGGGGAGGAGAATCTGGAAAAGGTTGATATTCAGCTGACCGATTCTAGGCTGATGGGAGATGCATCTGGCATTTTCGAAACCGAATCTGGTAACGAATGCGACCTCTGTGATGGCACGGAGGATAAAGCTGATGCCACTATGGGT
This sequence comes from Pegoplata infirma, assembly GCA_963921195.1. Lineage (NCBI taxonomy): Eukaryota > Metazoa > Arthropoda > Insecta > Diptera > Anthomyiidae > Pegoplata > Pegoplata infirma. Next base: position 225,885,587 of record OY992536.1, on the reverse strand, counting down.
GACATTCAGGACGAGGCCCATGCAGTGAGGAATTCGGAGAGTTCTGTTGCCTCCGATTCAGAACAGATGGGACACATATCTGGCTTATTCGACACCGAATCTGGGGACGAATGCGACCTCTATGATAACACGGAGGATGAAGCCAATAACACGGTGGTGGAAAGGATGGTGGAAAAAAAGCAAGATGTTGCGGTTCCTACAAATAAACCTCCATCACTGTAAGGCAGCCTCAGCTGCACTATTGCTGCGCCTGACGACAGGAGCAGTTGACTTGGTTTTTATCCAAGAGCCCTGGGTGCGGGGTGGCAGGGTTTGCGGATTGAAGACCCCTGGGTTTAAGTTGATGGTTGCCAAAGGTGAGGGCTCACCAAGAGCCTGCATCTTGGCGAAAAATGGCTTAAATATATTCTTTTTATCAACTTTTAGTGATATGGATGTTACAGCGGCTAGCTTAGAGCTTCATGGGAAATCTATTTGGCTCGCCTCTGCGTATTTTCCTAATCCGGGGCCAATACCCCCGGAGAAGGTTGGCGGTCTGATTCGGGAGTCTGAATCTAGGGGACACCAGTTACTAGTGTGCTGTGATGCTAATGCACATCATTCAATATGGGGTAGTACAGACACAAATGATAGAGGCGAATCACTTTTGGAGTTTTTGTTAAGCACTAACCTGTATATTTGTAACAAGGGTAGTGAACCAACTTTCGTTACAAGTACGCGGCAAGAGGTTCTTGACGTAACACTTGTATCAGATACATTGTCTGATAGAATTGATGACTGGAGAGTTTTGGAAGAGCATTCTTTCTCAGATCATCGCTACATTGAGTTTTTACTCAGGGAGCGTGCCCCGGTTGAGACAGTCTCTAGAAATCTGAGAAGAACAAACTGGGTGAAATATAGGGAGACTTTTTCTTTGCTTTTGGATGAAGTACCCCTATCTGAACCGCATAGTTTAGCGGAAATTGACTGTCTGGTTGACCATATAACAAATGTTTGTAATAGGTGCCTGGATGCGTCTTGCCCTTCTGCAAAGCCTAGAGGGAAAAAAAAGCCACCTTGGTGGTCAAATGAGTTGCAGACGAGCAGAGATTCCTGCAGAAAGCTCTTTAATAAGGCTAAATTTTCAAGAGCGGACGAGGACTGGTCTGCATACAGGCTGCAACTTAAGAGTTATAAAAAGATGATCAGAAATGCAAAATGTGATTCTTGGAAAAACTTCTGTGGAAACATAGAAGACGTTTCTGAGGCATCCAGGCTGCGCAAGGTTCTGGCTTCTTCTCCTTGCACCCTAGGATACCTGAAAGATCCTAATGGGGTGTGGTCTTCCTCCAGTGGAGAGTCGCTGGATCTCCTTTTAAACACGCATTTTCCGGGCAATTCCATGACGCCGTTTCAAGCTTTGGAACGTTATGACGCCCAAGCATCTGAAATTGCTTCGGAAATAATAAATATGCCAACATTAATCTGGGCGATAAAAAGCTTCAGGCCCTATAAATCCCCGGGACCTGATGGTATAATCCCGGCTGAGTTGCAGCAAGTGTTGGACTATATAGCCCCGTTGCTGTATAATCTATACACAGCATGCATCAACTGGTCGTATATTCCTTTAAAATGGAGGGATACCAGAGTCGTATTTATCCCGAAGGCTGGGAAAAGTTCCCACACAGCTCCGAAGGATTTCAGACCAATTAGTCTGTCTTCTTTTTTGTTAAAGACAATGGAACGAATGATAGACTCATATTTGCGTAGAGTGATTGACCCGAGGTTGCTTTCGACAAAGCAACATGCATACAGCAAGGGACGATCAACGGAAACAGCTCTTCATGAGCTCGTTGGTACCATCGAGAGATCGCTTTCGGTAAAGGAGTACACTATGGTGGCCTTTCTTGATATTGAGGGGGCTTTTAATAATGTCATTCCAGAATCGATAATATTGGCATTGTCTGGTCTGGGAGTAAAGCGTGAAATCGTTTTAATGGTGGAAAACCTACTTGCCAATAGACGTATAACGTCTGAATTGGGAGCGTCCGTCATATCTCGATTTGTCAATAGGGGCACACCACAAGGAGGTGTTCTTTCGCCGCTTCTTTGGAACCTGGCACTGAATTCAATGCTACTATCTCTAGAAGCACGTGGTTGTCATGTTATCGCATATGCTGACGATGTCGCGATAGCGGTAAAGGGGAAGCATCTGCCAACATTGCGGGACATTCTTCAGGGTTCTCTGAAAGATCTGTCTAAATGGGCAAGAGACTGTGGTCTAGGAGTTAATCCCAGTAAAACAGAGCTTGTTTTGTTTACAAGGAAAAATAAGATTCCTGCTTTTGATCCTATTTCTCTGGACGGTACTGAAATCACCTTCTCAGATGGAGCCAAGTATCTTGGAGTATTTCTAGATAGGAAGCTGAATTTCAGGCGTAATATTGAGGAACGGGTGAGAAAAGCAACGATTGCTTTGTATTCCTGTAAAAGGGCCATTGGAAAACGATGGGGTTTTAGCCCTCAAGTCGTTCATTGGATCTATACAGCAGTGGTGCGTCCAATTTTGCTGTATGGAATCATTGTCTGGTGGCCTGCTTTGGAAACAAAAGCGAACTTTGTCTTTATCACGAAGGTACAGAGAATGGCGTCAATGTGCATCACTGGTGCTCTTCGTACTACACCTACGGCTGCATTAGAAATCCTCCTTCACCTGATACCCTTGGACATATTGGGTAGGCAGTATGCGGCTGCGTCGGCAATTCGACTTAATAGCACGCTGCAATGGAGAAGCAGTGATTGTGGCCATAGCGCGATCTTGAAAAAGATAACAATACCACAAAATGTGGACTGTGCTCCCTCTTTGAGCCTCTTTGAGCGCCACTTTACCACTATGATACCATCCAGGGAGTCTTGGATGGGGGATACTCCGGGTAGTGGAGCTACCATAAATTTTTACACAGATGGATCGAGGCTGCACGAACAAGTGGGCTTTGGGGTCTATTCGGAAGAGCTTGGATTGAGCCTGGCTCGTAGATTGCCAGATCATTGCAGTGTTTACCAGGCAGAGATGCTGGCAATAAAGGAAGTGGCTGACTGGTTGAGCTGCAATGTCTTGTCTACAACCGCAGTCAACATCTATACTGACAGTCAAGCCGCGGTCAAGTCCCTGGATTCAATGTTTCTGAAAACAAGATCTGCCCTTAACTGCCGCACGTCTTTAAATGAGATGGCCAAGCAGTTTAACATACGACTCATATGGGTCCCAGGGCACAGAGACATTCCAGGGAATTGCAAAGCCGATGAGCTTGCAAGACTAGGAACTACCTTACAGGTTCCAACAGAATTGGAATGTGTTGGTATGCCTCTAGAAACTTGCAAGCAAAACCTACGGCTTTGTTCTGCGACGGAGACTAATCAAAGATGGGCAAATGGATGGACGTGTGAGACAACACGACTGATTTGGCCTTCTCTTAATCAGGGGCGCACAAGTGAGCTGATATCGCTTCCAAGAGGAGAGATTTCGACGGTGGTTTCTATAATTACCGGACACTGTCTTATAGGGAAGCACGCAGAGCGGTTAAATGTGCCGTCGAATGACTTTTGCCGAAGTTGCATGGATGAAGAGGAGTTGGAAACTATCGAACACTTTATTTGCCATTGCCCGGCACTTTCTGGTCAGCGACTTGCTTCACTGGGATCTAGGGAGCTGTACGATCTTTCTGATTTGTCGGATGTCAAAATACAACATCTAAGGAGTTTCATAAGAAGCTCAAACTGGTTTAACGACAGGGACTAGTAGGGAAACCTATTACGATCCCGTGGTATCACAATGGACCTCAGAGTCTACGTGTGTTGACGTAAAACGTCAGCAGCCACTTACAACCTAACCTAACCTACACTTGTTTATTTTGAGTGTAACATACATAGTTGGCATTTAAGCTAGGGATGATAAATGAAATAGAACATTTTAAATGAATTCGTTTTAAAAGAGGAATTTTTTGAAAAGGTACTTTTTAAGCTTCATAAACATGCAGATTTACTAGGAAAAACATTAAAGCAGCCTTGCAGGAAAAGGTCCACGGACCCAAAACACTTTTACCCATCGGGGTCTGGACCTATCGGGTCCGAACCCAATGGGGTCCTCAAATGTGGATGAACTAAGTTGAAATAAAAAAAAATTCTGTTAACTAATTTTTGACAAAACATTTTTGCTAACTTTACCAAAAAAATTGTGGGTTCAAAATCAGCAAATTTTCTTGTAGGTTTACAAGCTTTTTTTTCTAACATTATAGTTTATTTTTTTAATGGAGGTTTTAAAGTTAGATTTCAGGTTAAATTTACTTGATTTTAGTTATTTCGAAACAGGCAATTAGAATATAAAACTATATAAAACTAAAGTACTTTTTTGCTACATTCTGGTACATTTTTTTGTACTTAACCCCATTTGAAAAACGAGAAATGCTAAATATAAATTCAAAAAAGAGAGTTGACATGTAAACGATATGTTGATTAAAATTAGATTTCAACTTAAATCTACTAGATTTCAGTTATATTGAAGTAGCCTAGTGGAACCTAATAATTATCTGAGTACTTTTTTTTTGTTAAATTCCAGTACTATTTTGTTTGTAAGAAGTACCTTTATTATCATACTCGTTTTACAGAAAGGTTTTACTATGCTGTTGTTACATTATTTTTTTGCATATTAATAAAAATGCGAGTGTATATGTGTGTTGTGTCTATGTGTGTAACCGTGCATGTGTTTATTTGTCTGCGTGATTTATTAAAACAATTTTAAATCTAAGAAATGAGCGGTTTCCCCTTGTTTTTAATTTTAAAATGCATTTTTATGTTTAACTCTTAATATTTCGCCATAATTTTATTAGACTTTCCGTTGAATTTATAGAACTAAAAAAATTAAAGAAATTTTAGCACGCAATCTAGATTTTGTTTATTTTTGATTTGATGTTTCAAATAAGGGCACTCATTCTAAGCATTTTATGTTACGCTCACACCCGAGTAAAAATTTTTATATGATACAATATATAATGATATGTAACACAATATATATTTATACGCAATTTGATCGGAATAATGGTGGATGTTTTTGCATTAAAAAAGATCAACTTGTATAAAATATGATTTGATTTCATCCGAGTTTTGACCAGACATTGCCATATATTAGTGGACCTAATTAGATCTAATTGCATAAAAACATGTAAAATCCTGGTGTTTTTTGTTTTGGGTTGAGTTACACCACAGGTCAACGATACATTCACCAAACATATAATTTTCCTTAACAAAAAAATTTTCGGGTACGCTTCGAACCAGATAGGTGATATACATAACCCTAACAAGGAAATGTTTCACAGAAAAAAATATCGTGAAATCAAAAGTAACAAAACATATTGTTAGCAACTAACTTCCAGTTCAACAACGTTTTTAATTGTATCAACAATGTAAATAGTTAATGTGACAAAAATCCAATTTAATTTCCAATTAAATGCATCAATTAAAATCATTGTTAAAAAACGCACAAAATGCTCATTGATAACACAGACACCTTATAAATTCATTTAATGAAGCTCAAACTTATGTGACGATAGCTCGGTGGTGTGCTAGACTCAAATCATGAACATTGCGGATTCGCTGCCAGCTGGCGGAACTTTTTTTTATTTTTATTTATTTTTATTTTAAATTATTTTTGTTTTGCTATTCTGCAACACCTTTTATACGCGTTAAGTCAAGTAAAACATATATGAGAAATAGCGCGGTGGTAGTGTGCTAGACTCGTACCATTATCGTTGCCGGTTCGATTCCAGCTGCCGCTGGATGTTTTTTTTTTTTTAGTTTTTTATATATTTTTTTAAATAAAATGACATTAAAACCGGTTTATTTTCTTTAATATACGCTTATAGTCAACTACAAATATATACAAGGAATAGCACGGTGGTAGTGTGCTAGACTCGTATCATGTTCGTTGCGGGTTCGATTCCAGCTTTTTTTTTTTTTAATTTTTTAGATTTTTTTTGTTCTATTTTTAGATTTTTTATACCCTCCACTTAGTGATAGAGGGTATATATAAGTTTGTCATTCCGTTTGCAACTCATCGAAATGTCGGTCTGGGACCCCATAAAGTGTATATATTCATGATGCCCGATCGATTTTAAGACATTCTAGCGATGTCCGTCTGTCCGTCTGTCTGTCTGTCTGTGGAAAATGCTGTAGCGGACAAAATATTGCACAGAGATGACTGAAACTTAACATATTTATTGGAAGTTCTCCCGAGAAGTTTGGTATTGCATTTGAGCGATATCGGTTCATCGGTTCAAAAGTTATGAACGAAAATGTAAGCATACCTCAAAAATTTCAGTACATTCAACATAACCTAAAAATACAAAATGGTTTAATTCGGCTTCTGGTTGACATATGTGAACATAATTGAACACCAAATGGTATTTAAACAAGAACGAACATATTTTTTACAAAAAAAGAAAAAAATCGCGGATTTTTTTTTTACCAAAAATTTTTTTTGCGGAAATTTAAAAAAAAAAAAAATTTTTTTTTCAAAAGTAATTTCCTTTTAAATAAAGTTTTTTGCAATAATCTTTTTTAAATTGTGGAGGGTATCACTACATTCGGCAAGGCCTAATTTAACTTTTTTACTTGTTTTTTTATAAAATGACATTAAAGCATGCTCATTTCCGTTAATATAATTTATTACAAACTTTTCAATTAATTTCATTGTTGATACAACAATGAATTTAATTGACAAAAATGAGTTGATATTTTTTTTAAAAGTTACAAAAGTCAATGTTGTATTGACAAAATCCAATGTAGGCTCAGTTTCAATTAAATGTTTAATTGTATTAACAATGAAATTAATTGTATTGACAAATTTTTTTTTCTGTGTTAGGAACATTTTAAAAAGTTTCTTATACTTTGCCTTAAAAACTTAGAAAATTGTAGGTTAAATGGAAACATATACAGCCTTACCACAAGATATAAAATAAATTTAAAATGAGCTTTTAATTTTATTTCCATACAAATTGTTTTTGTTTTTAAAATCGACTTTCAAAATATGTATAGAAAATTTGAAATTTAAAATAAAACTTTTGTTAAAATAGACTTTTTGTTTTCTTGTGGTAAGGGCCATAGTGTTATATATGGAACAGAATAGGGTATGTATAATTTTTTATTAAATTATACAGAAAAATAAATTTTGTATTGACCCACATATAATTTTATATAATTATATCAACCGTACACCTTTAAATCCGAATCAAGATTAAATTATATATAACTACATATGACTGCAGTTAAAAATTTAGAAAATATCTCACGCGATGTATAATCATATATGATTTATTATGTTTGCATCAAGTTATATATTGTTATATATGTTTATTTTTACTCGGGCATATAAACATACAAAATTTTAATATTTTCCTCCAAAAAATTCAATGTTTTTTAATACTTTTAGCACCCTATTTATAAGCATATTATTCCGTATTGAAACTATTCGTCTGTCTGTCGATATCTTGTTTTTTCTACACAAATAGACCATTGATCGTGGATTAATGATATATATGGTTGAGCATTCCATGTCAAATCGGACTTTCTAAAAATTTTTAAAATTTTTAGATTTTGTTGATGACCCGTTCAACGTAAAAAAAAATTAATTTCAAGATTATCTCGAAAATGACGAGAGATATGAAAAAATGATTTTAGACAAAAATTATTTCTCGGGAAAAATGCAATAAAACTGTAAATTCACATATTGAAATTGCAATGTTTTTGTTACGAAAACTTACACTTTTAAATTCCGAGCTAAAAACTTCCTGTTTTCTGTTTTGATATCTCGCTTCGTTTTCGAGTTATAAACACTCAAAGTTGCAGTTAAACATTTATAAAAAATATAATGCAAACAATTTTTTACAAAACCGATCATATTAAAAAAAAAAAATGTAATGATAGCAAAAAAAAACTAAACCTACAAGAAAATTTGCTGATTTTGAACCCACAATTTTTTTTGGTAAAGTTAGCAAAAATGTTTTGCCAAAAATAAGTTAACTGAAATTTTTTATTTCGACTTACAAGGGAAGTCTCACTGGTGTCACCCTCCGATCTTAATGAAATTTGGATATGTTGTTAAGAACGAAAATTAATTCGACCCGTATTTTTTTTTAGCGGCCCAAACTCATTTTTAGGGGGGGTCGATTTGTATGGGAGGAAATGGACCTTTTTCAGTTTTTTACGATTTATGCCTATTTAAACAAAATTAATATTGGCATGTGTAGTATCAGATTAAAGGTATTAAAAATACCTATCTCGTGGTGTTAACAACGGGAAATTAAAATTAATATTTTTCGACATATTAACAACAATGTCCTAAAATTTTGGTATTTTACTCAATATGACAAAAAGTTGTGCATGTTTGGACACGTTCTTAGCACACGTAGATAGGTTTTCCAAAGACCTTTCATTTGGTATGTAACATGACTAGGTTTCTTTGCATAATATAGGAGATAAAAGAAAAAAACTGAAAAATGGCCTTGTCTTCCCCCCTCCTTTTTACCCCCTAAATATGAATTTGGGCCGCTAAAAAAAAATACGTGCCTCTTTATTTTTCCTGATCTACAAAATAAAACCAATTCCATAAAGATCCGCGGGTGACACTAGGGAGACTTCCCTTGTTAGTTCATACACATTTGAGGACCCAATTGGGTTCGGACCCGATATGTCCATACCCACATGGGCCTAGACCTACTTGGGTTCCTTAAAAGTCGTCATAGTTTTTGATCCAAAATTTTTGTCCGTTTCGCTCTATCTTGCTTAGTTTTTTAGATACGTAATTTTAGGGGACCACTGGGGTTTTGAGAATTAAAAAATTGGATAACTTCAAAAATATTACTCTGAGAGCTTTTGGGTATTTTGTGGTCTTGTTCTACGTGTTGAGAGCTACAAAAATGCTTTTGGACTTTTATCGAGTCGGCAATATTTACCGAGATATGAGCATTTTAAAATTTTCGGGAATGCTAACTTTTTTGGATCTAAAGTTAGCACCCATTAGGATCCACACATGTGAAGAGGACCGGCGATACTATGGTGAGCCCGAGAACCAAAAATGGCCTCCGTTTTGCTCTATCTGGCTTAGTTTCCGAGATAGCGCCATTTTAAGTTTTCTAAAAAAAAATAAAAATTTACAATTTATTTTTGCTAATATTAGCAAAAAAGCTTTAAAAAATTTGGTCAATTCAATTTTAAATTTAGCAAAAAAATTAGTTCAAATTTTGTTTAAAATTGCTAATGGGCTGAATAAAGTTTACAAGATATTTTTGCTAACATGCTAATCTCAACTAAAAATTTGCAAAAGGTTAGCTTACTAGCATTAGCAAAAAAAATTAGTAAATCTACTAATGTATTATTTTGAGTGTAAGCAAATAAAGAAGTTTTAATCGCTGTATTTACAATGCTTTATTTTTTTTACAGAAAACGCGAAGTTTTTAGCTCAGAATTAAGCAGTTTTGTTGCATTTTTCCCGAAATTTTTTTTTTGTCTAAAGTAATTTTTTTTATACCCTCCACTCTAGTGATAGAGGGAATACAATAAGTTTGTCATTCCGTTTGTAAAACCTCGAAATATTGGTCTAGGACTCCATAAAGCATATATATTTATGATCCTCGATCGATTTTAAGACGATCTAGCGATGTCCGCCCGTCCGTCTGTCCGCCTGTCTGTTGAAAACACGCTAACTTTTGAACGACTTTACGGAGGCTCCTGAAGTTTGGCATATATGTTGGGCATTTACCTGGTCAGGTTGATATTGCAATCCAGCGAAATCGGTCAAGTGGTTCAAAAGTGGTCCAAATTCCAATTTTTTTTTACATACTTAGTAAAAATTGCCTTAAAATTTATAAAGGTTCTAGTATTCAACTTTTAAGTTTTAAAATTAAAATTTAATTTTTGAATATGTTTGTACTCTTAAATTTTTTTTTTATTTTTTTTAAGGAAAGCTTCTATCAATTCTACATTTTTTTTTACTACAGAGTGGTGTAAGGTTTCAAAAGTCAGGAACATTTCAAAACATGTAAAAAAAATTCAAAGATTTTAAAAATAAAAGTTTGTTTTTTATTCGACCTTTTCTTTATACACTCAAAATAATTCTACAGTAAAAGGTTTGGTAAGTGATTTTGTTCAAAAATCTACTAATTATTTACTAATTTTAGTATCTTCAAAGTACTAAAATTAGTAATTTTTACTGGTTTTCACTAATTTAAGTAAAAAGTTTTAGTATTGGTTACCAATTTCTGCACTAGGTCCTTTTGGACTAAAATTTTGTTAAATTTTTAGTATTGAGTACCCACGTTTTTTTTTGGGTGTAGTATCTTAAATGAATAAATACTCAAGCTCGAGGTCATATGACCTCGAGCTTGAGTATTTCTTAATATGAGAAATTTTAAAAATATTAAAAAAATAAAAAATGGAACATCAAAACCAAAAAATGTAAAGAGATTTTTGATTCGGCATATCCGAATAGCATTCTTATTTGTTTATTTTCATAATTTTATATATTATTTAATTATATGTTAAGGCACTACAGTTTTTTTAAATGTCTAAATTAAATAAAAAACGTTTTACATCGTTCAGTTCATAAGGACATGTTAACATGTTTTAATAATTTTATATATATTTTTTAATTGTTGTTTGTGTTTGAAACTACAAAAGGTTTCGTGTTAACACTTTAATTATTTTATTATGTAGAATTTTTCAATTGTTTTTCACGTTGGTCAAACATTTTAAAGTGCATTTTTTTATAATATGGGTACATTAAGTATACATTACAGTTTTAGAGCATTTTTTTAATGAAAATAAGATATAATAAAACAACAATAATTAACACTTTTATGTAATAATCAATTACAAATTTCCCGGGAAACGGGAAATAAAAAATGTATTTCCGGGATTTCATTATCAATATAAATCCTTAAAAAACATTAAAATTTCACAAATTTTTAGTTTAAAACTCTTTTATTGGAAATAAACAATATGTGTACAACTAATTAAAACATAAAAAAACAATTAAGAAGTAAAATAAAAGTAAGAGAAATAAAAAAGATAGAAATTAAAAAAACTAAATTTTTCAAGTTTTTGCGTTTTGGAACAAAAGCCTGTTAAAAATTTCTGAATAAAATCATGTTTTCACAGCCTTAGCACAGTCAGAATAAATACATTTTGATAATTTGACATACGGATGGCTCTTCTCATCTTTTGAAATTATTCAGAAAATGATTTGACAAGCGTCAAATTCATTAATCGAACTACTAACTCTTTTTGTACAACTTATCTGATTTTTTTTGGGTTGTAAAATTAGGTTAATATTACTTTTAGCGCTACTGGCATTTGTTAAAGAATTATCAACAAAAACACAACTGTTTTAATAAAGACAATCTAATCTCAATAAATCCAAAATAATTGTTATTTTTAGTAAAATATGTTTGTTAGGGTGGCTTTTTTTTAAACTAATTTTTCTGATATAATTTTTCTACATTGCTTAAAAACCGTACATCAAAAAATTAAATTTAACCAGCAGCGACTCATGGTTCGCAGCATCCGGTTGTTGAAAATTCAGAAACCGTAGACAAGTTAAACTACTGAAACGAGTACACAGGCGCATTGTGGGTATACTAACCCGATTATAAAAGATCAATCCGACTGGTAGATTTGATTCTGGCACTGAATATAGTGGCAGTGTGGGTCATACACTGAAAAAAACCTTCCTGATAAAAATGAAACGGATACATTATTTTGTTTTCATTTAACCAATGAAGGAATTTATAAGCTTAATAAAATATCATTAATATTTGGAACAAATTTCGTAAAATTTTCTTCATTAGCTTATATAGTTTAATTAAAAATTTCATTAAATTTTGTATATAAAACTTGTTGTTTCTTTACACCTATCGAGTCGCGTCTGTTTAGTCTGTAGTAAACTCACAAATGAAGAAAACAAATAAAAAACAACTCACAAGAGCGGCAAGAATTTTTTTGTGATTTTTTTAAGACTCTTTATACGAAATTTAAAATGAAATTGATCAATTAAACATTTACTAAAATTCGCGTTTTTAAATTATTTCGGGGCTTTACATATGCATTAATATTTTCGGACCCTTTCGTCCAACTAGAAATCCCAAGAATTTATGTGTAATATTTAAGGATATAGTAAAAATTTTGGGTTAAAAAACTGAGTAAAATCTATGAATGAAAAAAATGTGAAGTGTATGTTTATAACTTGTTTTTGTGATTTTTTCATACTTTTATGCTGCTAGATGTTAGCGGACATGTTGGGAAAAACTGTTGACTCTTACCCACCATCTACACGTGGGAGAATTTTTTCATGAAAGCAGAGATAACGTCGGCAGAGAAACAGTAGGGTAATTTCAACATCTATCTCAATATCAAGTGGTGTGGAAAACGAGCTGCAATTATTCTCTTGAAATTTCATAATTTACAATCAGCCGTGGAATTACTATATATGTTATTCATCATAAATTTATGTACAATCTATTATTTAAGCACATAAATTTGTTTATACACTTATTTTTGAATGTTTTATTATACTTTTCCTTTTTTCAACGCCATTTGTCGCAAAAAACAATTGTAAACATACAAATACAAGTGAATTTGACACTTGATCTCATGAGATTGTTTTTATGAGATTTCTCATAACAACTATCTTATGCAATTGATTTTGACGTTTCTTAATTAAAATATCTCAGTGTTTCTCCCAGGTGTAGACAGCGGGTTATATGGGTTATGAGAACTTGCAAGTTTGTGTTAATTAGTGTTGTAAAAGTATTGAGTATTTGAGTACCGAGTACTCAATACTACCTATTTTTTCGAGTACTCAATACATAAAAGTAATTACTCAATACTTTTAGGGTTGTATTTTTTCACTTGAAATTCATAATTTAACCAACAAATATAACCATAAAATGCAACTCTGTGTATGAAAAATATTTTAGTTTTTTTTTTTCTAGAAAAATAATTTTTAAATTGATTAAAAATAGTCTAAACTCAAAAGCGAATGCATTGTTATGCAAACACAAATATAATTTTGATAATAATTAGTAAAATTTTAATTTATAAAGCTCTATTTTTAAATTTTTAAATTTAAAAAAAGTATTGAGTAGTATCGAGTATTCAGTTGAAAAAGTATCGAGCAGTATTGAATAGTCAAAAGTAACCACAATTTACAACACTAGTGTTAATATATAATTGGTACCATTACACATCGGTCGAACACTCGAAACTTGGAGTTTATGTGAATTTTACCACCGCTTCAGCACTACAACTAAGATGAAATTTCGTTAATGTCACCAAGGCAAACAGGAAGTGGAGAGAACTAGCAACATGCTAAAATTAAAATTTAAGCCAAATTATATAAAACTTTTTTGCATTTTTGCGGAAAAAATTTCAAGTTTAGTCAATTTTTAAAAATTTGTATGTGATTTTTTCGGGATGAAAGATAATGTTAAGAATATAGAAAACACACAAACTCGCGTAAGAAAATCAACTCACGATCACTCCCTTACGCTAAAATCTTACTTACCCACACTCACTTACACAAATTTTTTTTTGGCTCACACAACAAAAAACAAGTAAGAAAATTATAGTCGGTTAAGACCGACCATATAATACCCTACACCAGAGTTTCCCGGAAAATGGGTCCCAAGTTCAAACATGGATTGATTAGATCTATATTTTGTCAAATCTTTAATAAGTGTAAAAAACACTCACTAATCAAATTTAATTGGGATAGGCTTCTTTTTATTGCTAATAAACCGTTTCAACTGAATATCGGGCGAAATTTTCACATGGGACCCAAGTCCAAAATTGGTCCGATGATAATCAGATTTGATAAGGTTATAAAAGTACGCGTTTAACATACACAAACAGAATTTTAATTAAATATTTTCTATTTTCATGAAATTTGAGAGATTTATGTGAAAATCGGGAAGGTGGTTTGTATGGGGGCTACAAGAAGAACTCGTCCGATTTCTTTAAAATTCGGATTGGTGATTTGTATGGATGAAACATGATTACCTGCCAAATTTCGGAAATATACCTATTAAAATGCGGCTATTAGAATCATTTGAGCCAAAACTAAAGAGGACCTTTGTATGGGGGCTAGGTCTAAATATGGACCGATTTTTTCCAATTTCAATAGGCCTCGTCCTTGGTCCAAAAGAGGCTTAAGTTTTAAATTTCAAGTCAATTGATTAAAAATTACGACCTGTATCGTGTTTACACCGTTTACATGGACAGACAGACGGACGGACAGACGGACGGACGGACGGACATCGCTAAATCGACTCAAAAAGTGATTCTAAGTCGATCGGTATACTTAAAAGTGGGTCTAGGACCAATATTTCGGGTAGTTACAAACATCAGCACAAACTCATTATACCCTGTACCACAGTGTGGTGTAGGGTATAAATAGTTTCAGTTACACTTACCGTGATCACGTGAATTCGCACTAATGTGCTCATATGAACTCGCACTAATGTGCTCATATACTATATTTTACAAAAATTGTACCTTAATCGGACCAGACTTGTTTTTTGTTTTTTTTTTTTTTTATTTTATATAAAAACTAAGAAAAAAAATTATTAAAATTTTTTTTTTTTTTGATGAAAAAAATATTGAATATACTGATTAGAAAAAAAAATATTGATGAAAAATAACTATGTTACGTATTATTCACCAGTTGGTGAATATTTTTTTATTCACCACGAGGTGAATTATTATACAAGTTACAAACCGAAGTTACTTAAATTGTTTTTTGATGAAAAAAAAAAAAAAATATTGATGAAAAAAATATTGAATATAAAAAATGTTTATTAAAAAAATATTGATGAAAAATAATTATGTTACGTTTTATTCACCAGTTCGTAAATATTGTTTTTATTCACCACGACGTGAATTATAATTCAAGTTACAAACCCAAGTTACTAAAATTTTTGTTTTAAAAAAATGAAAACTGTAATTATTTTACGAAAAAAATATTGATAAAAAAAAAATTGATGAAAAAAAATATTGATAAAAAAAAATGTTGATAAAAATAATTATGTTACGTTTAATTCATCAGCTGGTGAATATTTTTTTATTCACCACGGGGTGAATTATTTTCCAAGTTACAAACTCAAGTTACTTACATTTTTGGATTTAATAAAATGAAGGCAGCAATTCTTGGTTTCTCTTTTGTTAATCGTTAACTTTCATAGTCAAACTGAGGTGTCGCACAGTGGGGAAAAATGGACTTTTTTTGTCCAATTTTGCCTACAGGTCGCAATTCTTAACCGATTTTGGATTTTCTTTTTTTGTATTTTAGCTAATAAAATTCCTCATCGATCTGTCATGGTGGATTTTTGAAAAATAATTTTGGATTACTTTTTATATTTTCCTAAATTTCAGAAAATTTTCATTTTTTCAGTATTTTTGCAATAAAAAATGTATTAGGCATGGTACGAATATGCTTTACAGACTAAATTAAAGGTATTGGAACCCCTTATCAACGACGTGATTAGTATTTGAAAATAAATTATTATTTTGGTTTTTATAACCAGACAAAAATTCAAGAATTTTCACTTTTAAAAGCCAATATCTTCAAAAATAATGTACCAATTTCAATGAAATCTTTTTTAGATTAAAGGGTATGTTTTGCTTAGTCATAATTGGTACACAAATTTTTTAAAAAAAAATATATAATTTTTTGCTTAAATTTTACCTTATGATTTTTAGAATTTTAAAATTATTTTTTAGTCTATTTTTAAAAAAAAAAAGTTGTTACATTGTAAATTCGAAAAAAAGAGTTAAACAATTTTGCAAAAATACTTTATTTACCAATAATGGTTAAGAAAATGATAAGCTTTAACCTAAAAAAAATTTCATTGAAATTGGTACATTATTCAAAATGGTATAGGTACTTAAAAGTGAGCATTTTTAAGTTTTCACATGTTTATAAAAACCAAAATAATAATAAATTAACAAATGCTATTATTGTCATTTATAAGGCGTTCAAATACCTTTAATTTTATCCATACAGCTTATTCGTCCCCTGCCTATTACAATTTTTAGAGCAAAAATTCTAAAAAAATTAATATTTTCTAAACTTAAAAAAAATATTCAAATAAAACAAAAACGATTTTGAGAAATCCAACATGACAGACCGATGAGGAATTTTATTAGCTAAATTTCAAAAAAAGAAAAACTAAAATCGGTTAAGAATTGCGACCTGTAGGCAAAATCGGACAAAAAAAGTCCATTTTTCCCCACTGTGTGTCGTCTTGCTACTTTTTTTAAATTAGACACTAAAAGTAGTATCATGTTAAAAATCCACAAAAAGCCACACAACTGCCCCGCAGTCGCCCCTGGATAGATAAAATGTAAGAACGACCCCCATTTATTTTTGCAGCATAACATTTTTTTCAAAACACATCTAAGCAGTGGTTGTACTCCATTAGGGGGCACCCATATAAAGATAACATTAAAAAAAAAAAACTGCTCCTACCGCTCTAACTGTCCGAATAATGTCCATAGAGGAGTCAAATGTATGACCGTTGCTCAATATTTTTCCCACCACAACATTTTCTCAGACTCAGGCGGTCCCCACTATTTTTATACCCTCCAACCACAGTATTGGGGTATACTCACTTTGTCATTCCGTTTGTAACGCATCAAAATATCGGTCGGGGACCCCATAAAGTATATATATTATTGATCTATGATCGATTCTAAGACATTCTATGAATGTCCGTCTATCCGTCCGTCCGTCCGTCTGTCTGTAGATAACACGATGCAGTCCAAAATAAAACAGCTAGACTCCTGAAGTTTGGCACAAATATGTCTCATTTTCATAGGCAGGTTAAGTTTGTGAATGGGCAAAATCAGGCCAGGGGAAAAAAGTTCCCCCTTGAAGAACTGAATCAACCTCTGAAAAAATACACTTTTTTACATGCTTTTTTTATACCCTACACCACTCTGTGGTACAGGGTATAATGAGTTTGTGCTGATGTTTGTAACTACCCGAAATATTCATCCTAGACCTACCTTCAAGTACACCGATCGACTCAGAATCACTTTTTGAGTCGATTTAGCGATGTCCGTCCGTCTGTCCGTCCGTCTGTCCGTCCGTCTGTCCGTCCGTCCGTCTGTTCGTCTATCGGTTTAAGGACGATACAGGTCGCAATTTTCAACCAATTGACTTGAAATTTGAAACTTAAGCATCTTTTGGTCCAACGTCGAAGCCTATTGAAATTAAAAAATCGGTCCATGTTAACACCTAGCCCCCATACAAACGCCCCCTTTGGATTAGGCTTAATTGACTCTTACAACTGGTTTTTTAATATATATCGCTTTGAAATTTTACAGGTAATCAAATTTTGTATTCACGAATCATCATTCTAAATTTCAAAGGAATCGGTTCAGTCCTTCAGGTAGTCCCCAAACAAACCACCCTCCCGATATTCACATAATTACCTCAAAATTCATAAAAATGGCAATATTTGATAAAAATTTTAAAAAGAAACGCCCCTGACAATTTTTTTTTTAATTTGTTGTTAACATTTTGGATTTAACACTCTCACTTGTTTTATTTCTTTTTATAAATTTCTTTTTTTGTGTGGTCAAAAGCAAGACCGATCCCTACTTATTTTTACCCTCCAACATTTTTTCCGAACTTACGTACACCATCACTCCATTCCCTTAAGAGGCTCCTACAAAAAATTAAATTTTTATAAAATTTGTTTACATCTGAAAAGACGTTGGAGAACTAAAAATATTGAGGGTCGGCCATACATTTGACTCCTCTAGGGCCATTATTTGGACAGTTATATCGGTAGAAACAATTTTGAAAATATATAATATTTGTATGGGAGCCCCAGTCAAGTTTCTTGTTATTATAGCTGAATATAATTATGCGGTAGCACCAATTATGATTAAGCTGTTGGGCAATAACTGATGACACTATATTTTGTGGATCCAAATTCTTTTCAGAACACTGTTGCACAGTGTTGTTAAAAAAACTAATAAAAATGTATATTGATGAAATTTTTGATGACATTATAAAATGTGCCATCACTTGTTTCTACAATTTTGATGACACGTTTCATCTTATTAAAGAAAACTTTAATCAATATAATAAAATTTGTCATCAAAATTGATGACAGCAAATGATGAAACCGTTTCATCAATATGATGAAACATACAAACAAATCAGCCACCCTAATGAAAGTAAGTCATTAAACAATTCCAGTTATAAAGTTCAAATTTTTGGGTTTATTTATTTAAAATACGTCTAAGGCAACGGTTGTTTATATACGAAAAAACATTAATGTACTCAAACCAATCGTAATGATTCTAACGGTCATCTGTACAGTCATCCTTATAATAATTGCAATTGTTTATTATTGGTTTAAACAAAAATTGAATTATTGGTCGAAACGAAATATTGTAACCACTACATTATTGCCATTCGATATACGGCTTAAATTAAAAACTAATTTTGGTTTATATTTACAAAAAATCTATAATGAGATCAAAGATGGTAAAGAAAAAATTGTTGGAATTTATATAGGACTGCAGCCAGCTGTAATGATTAAAGACACGAATTTAATAGAAGAACTGCTAATGAATGATTTGGAATATAATTCTCAAAAACGAAGTGATCATGATATATTGTCTACAATGACCATGTTTCGATTTAATACACAAAAGGATAAACACAAAAAGGTGTTGGGAATTTTTAATGAACAAAATCTTAAGGATATGTATCCGTTAATGGAAAAGGTAGCCAAAGATTTGGAATATTTTTTGTTTAGCAAAGGTAATAAAAACTTTGTGCAAGATGTCAATAATATGGTTTCCCTATATACCTGTGATATTACTGCAAATATAGTATTTGGTACAAGCAGCAATTGTTTAAAAATACCAGACATAGAATTGTACCATAAACAAGTCTTAACAATACTAGAATATTCTTGGTTAAGATTTTGGAAATTTTGCATGGTTAATTTCTCAAATTCCAATTATTACAAAGAAAGCAATTACGTGAAAATGTTTGATGCAGATGTTGAATATATAATGCGTATTGCTACCGATTATGTTATGTGTGAGAGAGAACGTCGTAAATTTAAGCGTAATGATATGGTTGAACAATTGGTTAAACTAAAATTAGAAGCTAAAGCAAATGATGAGTATACTGAAAAAGAACATGATATATTGTTAGCATTAGCATTTGGTCTCTATGCTTCACTCTTTGATGCATCATTTACTCTCAGCTATGCTTTATATGAATTAGCAAAGAATGCAAAGTCTCAAATGAGATTAAGAGAGGAAATTCGTCAAGCTTTAAAAGAAAGTGATGATGGTAGTGTGTCTTTAGAAAAACTAAACTCTTTGGAGTATCTTGATATGGTAATATGTGAAATTTTACGTTTGTATCCTTTATATCCATTTATATATCGGAAATATACAGAAACGTCGTATGAAAGTTTAAATAAACATTTACAATCTGAGTTTAATTATAAAGCTTCAACTGATTTACCAATTGTTATACCAATTTATGCTTTTCATCATGATTCTAAGGTAAGTTGTAAACAAAGTGGGGGTATTGTGCAAATAGACTTTTTTTAAATTATTGTGGACTTTTGCCATAATATCGAATGTATATCGGTCGAACTTGAGTCGATTTAGCGATGTCCGTCCGCCGGGCCATGTTAACTGTGTATTCATGAAACAGGTCGAAACTATCTATATATGAAGGTTTTTATTTCAAACGTACCACGAAAAAAAAATGTTGTGGGATCAGAGTCAAACTTTAGGAGCTTATTGCCCTATATGGAAGTAACAAATCGTGGAACAATAGTTTTCGTCTTTCGGAAAAATGTGCGAGATAGGCGTGGTCAAACATGGTAAAATTGAACAATTTTAGCATGATGTCGCTTTATATTTAATTTTTTCTTTTTTTCCGAAACACATCTATTTTATAGTGTTTTGCATGGGCTATCGATTGTCATTATTTGTTTTTAGAAAAAATTCAGAACTATGTCTGAATTTTTCAAATGAAAAATAAAAATCAATGTAGCAAAAACACGCCATTTTTATTTATTTTTTTTTTTAAATTTAAATTAAAGTTCATTTCATTCTCTACATCATATCAAATTTTCAGAGAGCAGTTATTTTTGGTTTTCGAGAAAATTGGCTTTAAAATTTGAATGTCTAATTTTATTTTCCATATCACTCATACGCCACGATACATTTATTTTTGCACTTATCAAAAACTTGTTTAATTCTGTTTAGAAATAGATTTAGAGCTGATTTGTAGAGTCCAACCGAATATTCGGTTTCGGTCTCGACTTCGGCCGAATAATGGGGTTTTGGCCTCTATTCGGTATTCGGCAAAATTTTAGTATTTTAAAAAATGTATAAAAAAGTTGCTGAATTTTTCAATTTCGAGTATCATTATACTTGATTCAGTTCATTTTAAAAAATATAACAAGGTTTTCCAATTAACGTGTTACTGTTACAGTTCAAATAATGTTTTTTCTTAATCTACAGATTTAATGAACAATTTTTTTAAGTTTATTTAAATATGATTTTTTTGTAAGTTTTTTAAAATATATATATTTTTTAATAAATGCAACAATTGCTATGGTTTAAAAACATTAAGTGCTGTATATTTATCTTAAAGAAGAAATCATGGACTAATTATAAAGGACTGCTACCAACGACGTAAATCAGAACAATAACAATAACGACATTTAAATATTTATTTTCTTTTTTAATCAAATTTTGATTTTTACTTTATTCCCTTTCCATAAATAATTTCAGTTTGTTTACATTTTTGAAATTTTTTTCTTAAATATTTATGAGAACCAAAACAAATTTCAAATATTTTGAATATTTTTTTTTTGTTTTCTTGAAAAATTCGTAAATATTATTGTTCTGATATTAATCAAAAAAATAACTATGGCGACCAACTACTTGTTTGGAAGCATTCCTTTATACATCTTCCTTGGAAGAAATATATAAAATTTTCATTCAGCCAGGCATTAATTTTTTTTCAATTTCAGTTTCGGTTTTGATACGGTTTCGGTTTGACCTCGAAAAACTCGTTTCGGCCGGACTCTATTGATTTGTCATTTTTATAATAAGAATTCGACTGTTTTTCAAGATTCTTCGTATCAAAGTTACATTCAATATCAAGAAAATGACAATATTTCAGAAGTGATCTTTGCCTTATGATTGTTGAAATTCTGAGACGCCGCTTAGCCATTTATTGGAAAAAATCCAGGCAACAATATTCACAGTAGTTGTTAATTTTTAAGATTACTCTGATATTCAACACATTGCCTTACATCTAAAAATTTAAAATATATCAGAAGTAGACAAGTTCCAAAATATATTTTAAAGTCTGCACTTCAAAAATTTTACAATCCTTCTTCATCATTTCACTGTATGTCTCTGGTCAACAAAAAACAGTCGAATTCCTATAAATAAGACAAATCAGCTCTAAATCCGTTATCTAAACAGAATTAAGCAAGTTTTTGGTAAGTGCAAAAATAAATGTATCGTGGCGTATGAGTGATATGGAAAATAAAATAAGACATTCAAACTTTAAAGCCAATTTTCTCGAAAACCAAAAATAACAGCTCTCTGAAAATTTGATATGATGTAGAGAATGAAATGAGCTTAATTTTAAATTTTTTTTAAAAAAAATTAAAAATGGCGTGTTTTTTGCTATATCGATTTTTATTTTTCATTTGAAAAATTCAGACATAGTTCTGAATTTATCCCAAAAACAAATAATGCCAATCGATAGACCATACAAAACACTATAAAATAGATGTATTTCGAAAATTTCAGAATCGTTGAGTTACTGTAGAAAAAATTAAATATAAAGCGATATCATGCAAAAATTGCTCAATTTTACCATGTTTGACCACGCCTATCTCGCCCATTTTTCCGAAAAACGAAAACTTTTGTGCCACAATTTGTTACTTTCATATAGGGCAATAAGTTCCCAAAGTTTGACTTTGATCCAACAAATTTTTTTTTTCGTTGGACGTTTGAAATAAAAACCTTCATGTATGGATTAAATGTGAAACTTTCTTTCAAACTTTGTTTGAATAACCATACACTCAAAGAAAACATTGTCTACAATATCTTAAACGACTTTCAGTTAAAATTAGCAAACGGCAATTTTTTAAAAAAAATTAAGAAATTGAAATATTCAATTAATTTTGACCAGTAAAAATATCGATATCTTAAAAAAAGTTGGACAACATTTTGTTGGTATTTAAATGTAGTTTTAGAAAAAAAATATGAAAAAATTATTCGAAGTAACGTTCACTTATTTTTTAATTTAAAAAAAAAAAAATCTTCTTTTTAAAAAAGTCCGAAACCTTCGATTAAAAAAAAACTCTAAAAAATCTTCTCTAAATTACGAAAGCTTTAAGCCATAATTCAAGATGTGATTACAATTCGTCCTATTTTTTTTTTTGAAATTTCGAAAATTGCACTTTTTTTGACTCTGGATTATATTATATGATGCTCCAAAAAAATTAAGTTGTTAGATATTGACCGCAAGCAACTCCACTTACCAGGAGAGTCTCCCTGGTGTCACCCTCCGATCTTCATGAAATTTGGATATGTTGCTCAGAACGAAAATTAATTTGACACGTATTTTTTTTTAGCGGCCCAAACTCATTTTTAAGGGGGGTTGATTTGTAAGGGGGGGGGGAATTGACGTTTTTCAATTTTTTACGATTTACGCCAATTTTGACATAAAATTATATAGGCATATATGCCTATATAATTTATATATGTGCTATCAGATAAAAGGTATTTAAAATACCTATCTCTTAGTGCTAGGTTAGGTTATGTTAGAGGTGGCGAAGTCAACGACTCCTCACATAGACCGGATGATCCATATCGAAACTACAATAATTCCTCACCGACGCTGATAGAACGCGTTTGTCCTCATCGCGAATTGTACTATTTGCCTTAGGTCGACATTCGAAACCGTTTCCAAGCTCTCAAAGTCATGTCTGCCTAAAATGTGCAGTCGGGTTGGCCAAAGCAGGACATTGGCAAAGAATATGTTCGACCGTTTCTCAGTGTAAGGTTCATCGCACCTTCTACAGCTTGTATCAGAAATAAGTCCCATCTTCTTTCTATGATAACCTATTAGGCAGTGCCCGGTGATTACTCCAGTAAGTACACGGCAGTTCCATCTGGTGAGTGAGAGTAAGTATTCAGTTTTTCTTAGATTGTAGCATGCCCACAATCTTCTACTGTTCGCACTTGTTGTTAGCTCTCTCAACTTTCTATTAGCCATTGCAGTGTTTTGAATGTCGCGTAGCGATCTGATGTTCTGGATTGGTGGATCAATATGCACAGCAATAACAATACCATCAGCACCTTGTTTCGCGAGCTCGTCCGCTCTCTCGTTCCCTTGAATACCTATGTGACCTGGTACCCATATTAGTTTCACCTTGTTCATACTCCCTAAACTTTGTAAGTTCTCGAAGCATTCGAAAACTACTTTCGACTTGATGTAAAAGCTTTTAAGAACTTTTGAAAGCAGCTTGGCTGTCAACGTAAATGTTAAATTCTCTGTTTGTCTCATCACCGAACTGTAAAGCTGCCCTGCTAATGGCAACTATTTCGGCCTGGAAAATGCTAGAGTCCAATGGAAGGATAAAAGTCTTCTCTAAATCCCGCAATCCCATGGATTGTTTGGAGCTGTCTGTGAATATGTTAATAGCGTTCATTGGGGTGTTCCGCCAGTTTGACCAAAATTCTCGAGTCGGAAATTCTACGTCGTATTTCCGGTCGAAAATAAGTTTGGGCACTCTGTAATCGGTGGCAATATCATTTAAATTGTCCATGTTACTGTGTCCAAAATTGCGTTGCCTGAATAAATTTGACTCTTTGAGACGAAGGCAGATGTCAGTTGGTATCAGGTGCAGTAGCGTGTCAATAGATTGGATGTTAGGGCTGATGTTGTTCTCAGAGCGCCTGTGATGCATATACCCATGAGACGTTGAATTCTCTGAAATTTTAAGTGCTTCACAATACGCTCCAGTACGTTATACCAGACCATAAAGGCCGGGTTAGCCATAAAACGTAACCGTAGCGTAGACTCTATACAATATTCAGTAAGCAAAAATAGTACAGAACATTTTTATTTATGTTTTGTTTTTTTCCAACGCATGGAATTTTATGTCACGCTAAAATGTAGAGAGAACCTGTTCAAAATAGGTTCTCTCTACGTTTTAGCGTGACATAAAATACCATGCGTTGGAAAAAAACAAAACATAAATAAAAATGTTCTGTACCATTTTTGCTTACTGAATATTGTATAGAGTCTACGCTACGGTTACGTTTTATGGCTAACCCAGCCTTAACACCATACAGTAAGATTGGTCTTACTACTTACAATTATTGCTAACTACGTGCCATAAAATGTTATTATTTTTGGACTTATTAACAAAAATGTCCTAAAATTTTGATATTTTACTCAATATGGCAAAAAGTTGGGCAAGTTAAAACGTGAGATTTATACACGTAGATAGGTTTTCCAAAGACCTTTCATTTGGTATGTCACTTGACTAGGTTTCTATGCATAATATAGGAGATAAGTGAAAAAAAAAACTGAAAAATGGCTGTTTCTTCCCCCCTCATTTGCACCCCCTAAATGTGAATTTGGGCCGCTATAAAAGAATACGTATCCCTTTATATTTCCTGCCCTACAAAATAAAACCAATTCCGTAAAGATCGGCGGGTGACACCAGGGAGACTTCCCTTGTTAGATATATTTATTTGAATGTAGAAATATGTTCCACGAAATTTCAGGATAATCGGACATGCCTATGGTGTGCTGCATAGGTCATGAATTTTAAAAACTTATTAAACTGTGAAAATATGTCGTTTTGTTAATTTTTTCAATATTTTGAGTTAAATTTGAATTCAGTTGGTTACAGAATTATGATTTGGAGTAAAATGTCTCTCCAATAAGGTACTAAAAACTAAAATCGATTGAAAATTGGTCATGTTATTACCAGGCATCTAACGTGTGTCATACTACATGATTAATGAATACGAGTCAAATTTATAAAATTTATTGAAATTATCTACTGTCTTAACATTTTTCCAAAATTTAAATAGCTAGACTCCTGATTAAGTTCAAAAAAACGTTTTTTTTTTACTTTTCTCACGTAACCTCGTGTAAATCAGAAACTTTTCAACCGATTTTAAATTATCCTGTTTTGGATATAAGTATTATATATCCCATGTGTATAAGATTTCTCACGTATGTAAATCGGTCTATACACATAACAAATAAATGTATTGATTTTTTCAATAAAATCATTTTTTTTTATTTTCGAAACTTTTACGAGTTTACCGATTATTTCTGCTATAGTTCATTCAACAACCTTCATTTTTATAAAATTATTCTTAAGGAAATTTTATTTGGAGTACAATGATCTTAATCCTGAAAAATCGGATAGTAATTTACAGAAATGTGATAATTTGTATAAAAAAGAAAATTAAGATTTTGCTGGAAATAGATGTTTGGATTGTCCAGGAAAACAAATAAATTCATTGTAAGAGGTCATGCATAAAATTGTTAAAGGTTTTTGGTACGCTGAATCCGAATCTGGCCTAAAATTCTTCTATGGCTTCAGGTTTTGGGGATATTTAACATATCTCTTGTTACCTCCAAAACGTTATGCGATAGAGCTATTTCAAAGTCAAATTCGGAATCAGCGCGCAAAAAACCTTTAAAATTTGGTACGCCACCTCTCATGATGTTTGTTTTAATTTTTTTGCCTGGGCTATCCGAACTGCGATTTATTTATTTATTTATTTAATTATTTAATTCCTGCACAACAAGATAAATCTTATAATACGAGTACAGGAATGATTATGATAAGCAATTTAAATGATAAAAACAATTTAATCAAATGAAAGAAAGAAAAAAATTAAAAAAAAAAAAACTAAAAACAACGAAAAACCATTAAATTAGAATTACATATATGAAAAAAAAATACTACTATAAAGTATAAATAAAACAATCAAAAAAAATTAGTTATAAAAAAAAAATTAAAAATAGTTGAAACGTTTAAATACGATTTAAACAAAACAAGTTTAGTTTCGAAAAAATTCATCAAAAAGAAATGTTTTAAAACGTGAAGCGTTGCTGTTAAGTTGTTGATCTTCTGGAAGACTGTTCCAAAGACGAGAGGCATTAAGGTAGAAATGCTACTCAGATACAAGAGTCCTGTGCCTCGGCAGTATTATCTTCCTGCCTCTATTAGATCTGGCAAACCTAATTTTCTCATAGAGGTAAAGTGGCTTTTTGGTATAAACTATTTTGTGTAAAAACAAAAGAACTCTTATTTTCATTAAGTTTTCAAATGACACACCATATAATTTTTTTACAAAAGAAGAGGTTCGAGATAATCTCCTTAAACCATAGACATATCTTATGATACTGTTGTACACAACCTCCAGTTTTCTTTTACTTCCTGAGTCACAATTTGCAAAAAGTTCACAGCCATATAATAAACCAGGAATTAAATACGTTTTTGCCAGTAGTATTCTAATCCTAAGAGGAGTAAAGAACTGAGTTGCCCATAAAGGCCTTAACTTCACATATGTCTGAACAACAATCGTGTTTATATGATTTGTCCAGGTCAATGTACTATTTAAAAAGAGTCCAAGGTTTTTGGCTGAAGGAACAAAATTAATTATTTCACCATCTATAACTATGTTACTGTCAAAAACTGGATTTGTCCTCCTTTTACGTATTAGTAGGCATTTAGATTTGCGCGGATTAATACATAGCCCGTTTCCCAAAGCCCATTGGTGTAGTCGGCTAAGGTCGGCATTCATCAGTGCTATACCTTCATCTATAGAGTTTTTGGGACTACTCAGGTAGAGTTGTACATCATCTGCGTACATATGTATGTTGCAATGAGATATATGTTCAGGCAGATCATTTATATATATAGAAAAAAGAAGTGGTCCCAAGATGGATCCTTGGCGTACACGCTTTACAAGATTTAACGGATCAGATGACCTGTTGTTAACATAAACGGATTGCGAACGACACATAAGGTATGATGACAGTAGTTGAGTGGAAGTGGAAGAAAAGTTCAAATGACGTCTAAGCTTCATGCAGAGAGTAGCCCGATCGACTGTATCAAAAGCCTTAGAGTGGTCAAGAAGAACCAACAAATTTATTTTACCATCGTCAATATCACGCCTTATGTTTTCGCAAACATTAGCCAGAGCAGTTACACAGCTGTGATTTGGGCGGAAGCCGGATTGTTTTCCAGACATTAAGTCATGATCCGTGATATATTTACTCATTTGAGTGTGTAATATTTTTTCGAATACTTTTGAAAGGTAACATAAAATAGCTATGGGGCGATATTCAGATGAAGATTTAGGAATTGATATAATTTTGGAATGTTTCCAAAGGGATGGAAAAGAGCTTGACATTATTATATTGTTAAAAAAATACGTTATGTAAGGCAGGATAAATGGTAGAAGAATTTTCACAAATTTTGGATGTATGTTATCATATCCTACAGCGTCAGACTTTATCAGATAAAAACTTTTAATAACATCAAATTGATCTACGCAAGCAAAATCAAAAGTGTATTGCTCAAAGAGGTTTTCGTGATAACCTGTGTTGTTGAGATTGTCATTGCCATAAAAATCGTTTACGATCATGCAAAATCTTAATTTTCTTCTGTAGAAAACTTATCACAACTCTGTCAATTAAAATCCGATTTTCAGGATATAGCTCATCGTATTGAGAATTAAATTTTCTTTAAGAATTACTTTGAAAAAATTTATTTTTGAATGAACTATAGCAATAGAAAATCGATAAACTCGAAAAACTTTAAAAAAAAAAAAAAAAAATATTGAAAAAATCAATCATATCATATTTTTAAACAAAAATCAATGAGAATTTGAACAAAATGGTTAGCACGCGCAAGTGGAGTACTCCATATATTGTATTGCAGTCGCAATAGCTCATATAAATGAGCTTTGCAACAACAACTAACATATAGTATTATCCAGTTTATGATTTTGTTGGTTGTTTGGGTGTCGTATCAAACTAAGAGAATGTAAGGGGTGGTCTAACAACAAGTATCTTTTTAAAAATGCAATAAAATGATCAATACTCAACTTTTTTTGGAATGTTATGGCTTTATTTGAAAGAGCAAACATTCCCGTTTTTTATGGCAAACGACTTCATTGATGCGTCGTCGGCTTGCTCCGCTGTATCGCGTTGTAGCGCAGTACTGCGATGCTAAACGGCACGTTTTTCGAAAAAAAGTTTTTAACCGAAATAAGGCACTCAAATAAGGTTATGTTAACAAACAAATTGCTACATCTTGGGATCGTAAAACTCGCACGGTATTGTAAAGATTCCAATTCATCTATAGTAAGCAACAGATTTTGGGATCTGGGACTTTCAGCAGAGGTACACGTAGTGTGGAAAGTTTCTGATCGTCATTCACTTGGGAGTGTCCAGAAATGATTCCTCTGTTTGACTGTCCAAGCAGCTCACTACTTCCGGTCCTAGACCAAGTATTTCCCGGGCAATGGCTTTCCAGCATCCGCTAAAAGCTAGCTAGAGTGAGAAGGCGACCAGTCATGTAGCCTGAATGGTCATGGTAGATCCTGACGTCTCAGGCCAGTAGGTAAATAAAAGTTTGCTGAAGCATGACTGCACCGTGGGATTGGACACGAAGATAGCAGCCCTATCACCAATCTAAGAAAGGAGGGCTAGCAACCCACCTTTCCGAAATCTATCTTGCTAACGAATCGCCAAACACACATGGCGCCCTATGCTCCAGTGGGAGTTAGAGGAATATATGGGGCATTCCATGCCAAATCACTCACTTTTACGCCCGACCCCCTTCGATTAATTTTATTTTTGGATATGTTTTAGTACGTATTAAATGCAACTTGCAGCCAAATTTTCAGCCTTTTATACCAAGGTGGTGTTGAGTAATCAATTTTTCAAAATGGCGATTTTTTCCAAAAAATGAAAAAATTTAAATTTTCAATCAATTTTGACCAGTAAAAAATATAGATATTTTAAAAAAAGTTGGACAACGTTTTGTTGGTATTTAAATGTAGTTTTAGAAAAAAAATGTGAAAAAATTATTCGAAGTAATTATCACTTATTTTTTGACGTTTAAAAATTAAAATCGACTTTTTGAAAAAGTCCGAAACCTTCGATTTTTTTGTAAAAAACTAAAAGAATTCTACTCTAAATTATGCAACTTTTAAGCCATAACTCGAGATGTGATCACAATTCTTTCTATTTTTTTTTTAATTTTTAAAATTGCACCTTTTATGTTTTGGCTCTGATTTATTTTATATGGAGCTCCAAAAAAAAAAAAAAAATGGTAGATACTGACCCTAACTTACCCTAAATATATTCATTTGGAGGTAAATATACGTCTCACAAAAATTTGGGACGATCGGACATGTGTAAGGCGCTTAGCATGGTCCTTGAAGTTTAAAAAACGGATTACAAGGAAAAAATATGATTTTTTTTTCTGTTTTCGCAATTTCTTTGGTATTTTAAGTTAAGTTTTAATACAAGTGATTACAGAATTATGATGTGGAGTAAAATGCCTTTCTAATAAGGTACTAAAAACTAAAATCGGTTGAAAATCAGCCAAGTTATTACAACTTCCCCAGGCATCTAGCGTGTGCCATACAACTTGATTAAAAAATACGAGGCCCTTTTTTTAAATTTATTGAAATTTTCTACTGTAATAACATTTTTTCATTATTCATGTTTCAGTGTAATATTTTTTTGACTTTTCCAAATTTTAAAACAAAAAAAATATTTTTTTTTTAAAAATAGAGATTTCAAAAGGGTGTGGAAAATGCAGGCATTTTTAGCACTAATTTAAAAAATGTTAGCAAAACACAATATGAAAAATACTTGTCATCTAATAACATTTGAACTTGAAGAATAAAAAAATGTTATTACAGTAGAAAATTTCAATGAATTTCAAAAATCGGATTGTATTGATTAATCAAGTTGTCTGCCACACGTTAGATGCCTGGGGAAGTTGTAATAACTTGGCTGATTTTAAACCGATTTCGGTTTTTATGACCTTAATAGAGAGACATTTTACTCTACATTTCAATTCTGTAACCATTTGAATTCAAAATTAACTTAAAATACCAAAAAAATTAAGAAAACAGAAAAAAATGCATATTTTCCCTTGTAATCCGATTTTCAAACTTCAAAGCCGATGCAGCACGCCTTACCCATGTCCGATCATCCTAAAATTTTCTGAGACGTATTTTTACACCCAAGTTAATATATCTAGGGGAAGTTACGGTCAATATTTACCAAATTATTTTTTTTGGAGCACCATATAAAATAAACCAGAGTCAAAAAAAAAAAAGTGCAATTTTCAAAATTTGAATAAAAATAGAACGAATTACGATCACATCTCGAATTATGACTTAAAAGTTGCGTAATTTAGAGTAGAATTTTTTGACATTTTTAAAAAAAAATCGAAGGTTTCGGACTTTTTCAAAAAGTCGATTTTAATTTTTATACGATAAAAAACAAGTGATAGTTACTTCGAATAATTTTTCATATTTTTTTTTCTAAAACTACATTTAACTACCAACAAAATGTTGTCCATCTTTTTTTAATATATCTATATTTTTTACTGGTCAAAATTGATTGAAAATTTAAATTTTTTCATTTTTTGGAAAAAATCGCCATTTTGAAAAATTGATTACTCAACACCACCTTGGTATAAAAGGCTGAAAATTTGGCTGGAAGTTGCATTTAATACGTACTAAAACATATCCAAAAATAAAATTAATCGAAGGGGGTCGGGCCTAAAAGTGAGTGATTTGGCATGGAATGCCCCATATATATATATATATATATTAGAGTGTCCCTTATTTTGGAAATGTTGGAAATGTTGAGACGGTACCCCCTCATTTTTTTCCTTTTGACTAAAAAATAACTCAGGAAAAATTTTACGCCCCTACGACCACGCCTTCCCTACGCGACGGGGCCGTAAAGAGCGGGGCCTTAAAAATCATTTTTCCATACAAAGCAAAAAAATTTTTTTTTGATTTTTAATTTTTTTGTTATTAATTATAATATTACTTGATTAGCTTATTCACGACAAAAAATTTGATTTTGGTGGGATGAGGCTTTCAGTTCTAAAAAATTTTTCGAAAAAAAAAATTTAGAGCTTTTGGGGTCCTACAGTAAAAATTTTTTAAAAATTTTTTTTTTTTAGTTTTGACAAGCAACGGTTTTAGTTGTAATGTTGCTTTTAATGGTATATATTCATAAAAAAATATTATTCATATCTGTGACATCTTGATCGTGTATCGAAAAACATCAAAAATGAATTTTTTACCCTTTTTTAGATCACGATAAAGATGTCACAGATAGGAATAATATTTTTTTATGAAAATATATCATTAAAAGCAATAATTCAACTAAAACGGTTGCTTGTCAAAACTAAAAAAAAATATTTTTTAAAAAATTTTTACTGTAGGACCCCAAAAGCTCTAAATTTTTTTTTTCGAAAAATTTTTTAGAACTGAAAGCCTCATCCCATCAAAATCAAATTTTTTGTCGTGAATAAGCTAATCAAGTAATATTATAATTAATAACAAAAAAATTAAAAATCAAAAAAAAAATTTTTTGCTTTGTATGGAAAAATGATTTTTAAGGCCCCGCTCTTTACGGCCCCGTCGCGTAGGGAAGGCGTGGTCGTAGGGGCGTAAAATTTTTCCTGAGTTATTTTTTAGTCAAAAGGAAAAAAATGAGGGGGTACCGTCTCAACATTTCCAACATTTCCAAAATAAGGGACACTCTAATATATATATATATATATATATAAGCAACAGATTTGAATATCAGCATCAATACACAATATTTTCAAAAATACAGCTGAAAACCCCATTTTCGTCAAAGATGAGCCATGATTACCGACTTTTTGTTGGCCGTAATAGAATATATCAACTTGGATGACATTTATTTTCAGAAGGATGTCGCAATATGTCCCACAGTCCATCAAACAATCGATATTTTGCGCACTTAGTTCGGAAATCGTGTTTTTAGCCATTTCGCGGTGACAATTGATCACTTCAGAGCTGCCGATTAAACCCTTTAGAAATTTTTTTGAGGGGTCTCGTTTAAGATTCATGCAACATGGGAAATCCAGAAATGTTCTAGGCCCTTTCGACGAATATCGTTCAAGCCATTCGTGAGATAGAACCAGAAACATTAGAAAAATGGGTGCCGAGAATGAGCTACTGCGGAGCTAACCCAGGCAGCCGCATGAATGAAGTCGTTTGCCATAAATAATGGGAATATTTGCTCTTTCAAATAAAGTCATAAGGTTCCAAAACTATTGAGTATTGTTCATTTCATTGCATGTTTTAAAAAGATACTTGTTATTGGACCACCCTGTACAATTCTTCTTCTAATTCTCAATAAAGGTAGAGTTAAATATTTATAAATATATTTTTGTTTGAAAATAAACGATTTGTCCTTTAAATTCCCTATGATACTTGTAGTATAGTGTTTTTATGTTTGCTAAATAGTCCTGATAATGTAATCTGACAAATTCTGAAACACTTGTCAACTAACAAGGAAGGCCTTTCACAGGGCACCCACCGATTGTCCTTAAACTTGCATATAGGAAAGAGGGGAGCAAAATAAGAGTTACCTGTTTTTTATAGCTGCCCAATCTCACATTTAGCGGGTCAAAGGGGAGGGGGAAAAACGGTATTTTTTTCTTTTTTTGAGGATTTTTCCCATTTATTCAAAAGAAACTATATGAACATTTTATACAGGTCGAAAGGTTTTATGAAGGCTTATCCAGTGGTGCATCGGTCGTGTCCAAATTCGGCTTCGTTAAGTTCGTTATTGTCAAAAATGTATAATCGTTGGGGTGGTTTATATTTAGATGCATATACGTATAACCGCCAAAAAATATATAATAATCTCTATCAAAATTAAGCTGACCCGTATTTTTTCGTTTGGCGAAATTCCTGCTAGTTTGGCTTTTATACGGATGTCCCCGAAAGCCCTCATTTTTTCATAAGGTGGCAACACTTTTTTAAATTTGAGATTGGGCAGCTAAAAAAACAGGTAACTCTTATTTTTTCCCCCTCATTTTTATATTAAAGTTTCAGGACAATCGGTGGGTGCCCTGTGAAAGCCCTTCCTTGTAAGTCTTGCAAAAACGACCAACATAAATAAATTAAAAACAGAAAAAATTAGTCTGTGAAAATTATTCTGTGAGAATATCATAGTTGTAATTGGTAAAGAAAAAATGACCTCGAACTAGAATACATATAATATTTTAAAGGTCGAATAACACAATTTTTATTTTTAATAATTTTTAAATTAAAAACAAGGCAACATCCCTAAATTTAAGCTTCAAGTTTAGAATGCGATTTTATGATTGTATGCACCCTGTATTTATATTCACTAACCTTCTTATTTGTACTACTTTATAATCTGACTTATCAATCACAACTTACATATTTTTTTTTTATTTTTCAGTTTTGGCCTAATCCATCTCAATTTGATCCTGAACGTTTTTCTTCTGCAAATAAATCCAACATTCATCCCATGTCCTATTTACCATTTGGTAATAATCCTTATGATTGTTTTGGTTCTCATTTTATAGCGCTATCGATTAAATTGGGCTTATTTTATTTATTAAAAAATCATTCAGTACGTGCCTGCAGCCAAACTTCTAAGAAATTAAAATTCGATCCACATTCACCGACTTTAAGATTAAAAGATAATATTTATTTAGAATTTGTAAACGATAAATTGTATAATAAAGAAAATTAATTGACGATAAATTTGTGTGTTTTTTAAATTTTGTTGCAGCAAACAAATTATTTTGTGTAAAATAAATACGGATTTGATAACATGACCTACCTTAACTATTAAACAATTTAAAAGAAATAGTAATTTTTTGTTTAACTATTTTGATAACAGAAACATTAATAAATACTCCTATTTTACTATTAACAATACCACATATGAATTTTTAGATAACAATATTTTTATTTAGGTGACATATGATTTCTTTTGTTTTTTTTTAAACAAAAACAAAAAAAAAAACGCAAAGCCAAAATAAACCAAAACTTAAAATATACCTACTGATACTTAATCTTATCGTTAGCAATTGCCTTTGCCTGAATATTATATTCATATTAAAAAATGAATACCACAAAACTTCTATATCTGGAAAAACTGAAAGTCTCAAAATTGTTTTATATTTTCAGAATTTGGGGGAAATGAAAATTGTATTAGAATCTACGACATCTAAAATATCCTATGGATTTTTATACTTTTTAAAAAAATTAAAATTTATTATAAAGTTGAATTATATAAAATTTATTATTTTTCGGTCTTGAATTTACAATCATATTTTTTTTTACATTTAGTACCCTAGTAAAAATGTGCCCATTATTCGGATGAAATTACAGATCAGATAATATCTAAAAAAAATTAATTTTATCCGAAAAATGGGCACATTTTTACTAGGTTGCTTCCCAATTGGAAAATGTGTCACTGAGGAAATTTCCACAGTGATTCCTTGAGGAAATATCTTCAGGTTCTGACAAATCATAGGTAATCCTTGATGACATGTCCTAACATTGTCAGCACTGAATGTTTCTTTAAGAGTGTGGTAAATTCCTCTAAGACGTCTAAAGGAAATGTCTTCAGAATAGCAGTATATTAAATTAGAATTTTAAATCTGGGCAACTCTTCAATTTCCAAGAAAAAGATGGCAATATTATAGATTTAATTAAAATAAAATCAAAATCTAATAAGTAGAATTAAAGTAATAAATAGACAAACAATTTTCAAAATAAAGCTTGGAACAAGTAGTTAGGTGTGGGACTAATAAACTGGAGGTTCCAGGTTCAAATCCAGTTGGGACTAAAAAAGGCGAAAAGAAAGATAATTTATAAAGGAAAATGGATAAAAGTAAAAAGTAAAGGAAATACAAAATTTTTTTTTATTTTCGCATGACCTACGTCAGACTTTTCCCCAAAGAAGTCTTAGGTGACTGTCCCCAGAAGGTCAGCCCTGACCACTGCTGACTTTGAGTGAGGACATTTTGAAAATTTGTATGAAACTGTCTTCAGCCCAGTACTTAGAGATGTCTTGTGGATGTCAGCAGTGACTCTGACATGTCACCGCTCCGTCACTGAGGTTGGCTCGAGGACGTTGCTAACTGGGTTTATGAACCTTGTTTAAAATTATCTTTTTGATTATAAACAATATTAAAATGAGTTAAAAACAATTTTAAAAATGACATTTCAAAAATTACACTGTGCTACAAAAAACACAAACTCGAATATACTTTTGAAATGAGGTAGTTAAGGTTGTAGGTCTCGTCGAAAAGATCACAAAAATGCCCATCAAACTTGCCAAAAACCTTCAAATTTAAAAGTTATTGTCAAAAAACGTTTTTTTTACTTTTCTCACTAAACCACGTGTAACCTAAAAAGTTTTCAACCGATTTTCAATTTTTTAGCTGTTTTGGATAAGAGAAGGATAGGAATTTTGATGATGTTTATTCTGGCTCGAGGTCATTATTTTCTTTACTAATTAAAACCATGATATTCTCATAGCATAATTTTCAAGAAAATTATTTTTTTGTTTTAAATTTATTTATGTTGGTCATTTTTGCAAAACTTAATCGACACGTGTTTCGGAATTTGTCAATTTCCATTGTCAAGATTATTTAGCAAAAAATAGAAACGATTTACAACAAAGTAGCAAACGAATCTAATGACAAATTGTTTGTGCACAAACTAAAATATTAATACATATTCGCCTCTATTCACAATGAGAATTAGAAGGACGAAGAAATTGTACCATACTAATAAGGCAACAATTGTCAATAACCCACAAAAATATTTAAAAACAATTTTACATATGATAGTCCATTGGACTACAACAATATGTTATTTGTGTTGTTGTTGTGAGTAATACTCCATATTAGGGTTATTCATCACATGGCGTGCCAACCATTATGTTCAAATTCTGATTAATTTTTATTAAAAAATAAAAATTGTTTTATTCGACCTTAAAATATTATATTTTGAGGATGTTTATTCTGGCTCGATGTCATTATTTTCTTTACTAATTAAAACCATGATATTCTCATAGCATAATTTTCAAGAAAATTATTTTTTGTTTTAAATTTATTTATGTTGGTCATTTTTGCAAGACTTAATCGACACGTATTTCGGAATTTGTCAAATTCCATTGTCAAGATTATTTAGCAAAAATAATAATAAATAATAATTTTGTAGTCCAATGGACTATCATATCGCTCCTTTACTTGTATAGTGTCACAACTCAAAATATTTGATTTTGCAGAAAACACGTTTAAAGTTTACTATTGAAACTGGTTTTTAATTGAAAAAGGCCGGTACATAGAAAATGTAATAATGGCGTGTACTCTTCTCAAACGGTGAGTTTAAAAGATATTAATACGAATTTTTGAAACAATATAAAGCACGATATAACGAATAATTCTGCATCATTAACTCAAAAAACGCATTTTTTGAGATATGACACTATGCAAGTAAAGGAGCGATATGTAAAACTGTTTTAAATATTTTTGTTGGTTATTGACAATCGTTGCCTTACTAGTAGGGTACAATTTCTTCGTCTTTCTAATTTCCATTGTGGATAGATTCGAATATGTATTAATATTTTAGTTTGTACACAAACGATTTGTCATTAGACTCGTTTGCTACTTTGTAGCAAATCGTTTCTATTTTTGCTAAATAATCTTGACAATGGAATCTGACAAATTCCGAAACACGTGTCGATTAAGTCTTGGAAAAATGACCAGCATAAATAAATTTAAAACAGACAAATAATTTTCTTGAAAATAATGCTATGAGAATATCATGGTTTTAATTAGTAAAGAAAATAATGACCTCGAGCCAGAAAAAAAATCATCAAAATATAATATTTTAAAGGTCGAATAAAACAATTTTTATTTTTCAATAAAAATTCATCAGAATTCGAATTTAAATTATCTTTATTTTTAACTAAACACGAGTTGTTCAGGCGCGAAATTTTGCCAACAAGTTGTTCGGAGTGTGGTCCAAAAAAGTTATTAAAAAAAAAAAAAATTTTTCTTTATATATGAGGGTTTCTTCGCCAACCTGGCCACCCCTCTCTTCAAAATTGGTATGGGTTTAAAATTTTTTTAAAAAAATTCGAAATTCACAAAAAACGGGTAACTACAAGATTAAAATTTTTGGATTATTTTTCTCAGATGTAAGTATTTTTTCATTGTATTTTAACAAAAAAAAATATTTAATTTTTTTAATTAGTTTTTTGGACCACTCTAATCATGCATTTTGGTGCATTCCAAAACTAAAAAAAGCTCATTTGCCTAAGTTTTCCTGTAGAATCGAATAGTTCCGTTTTTGTTGTATGGGAAAAGGGACCCAAAATTCGCGATTTGAGTCGCCTATAGGCACGGGAAGGAGTTGGAATTAAAAGAAAAAATACGCCATTATTTTTATTGATACAACAACCTTCTAAAAAGTGATAATATCCAGAAATCAAAATAAAAAATTGAAAACGAACTCTAATATTTATGTATAACCTCAGATAAGAAAATGGAGCCACATTAAATCTTTCATATAATTAGATCTAAACATATAAAAACTCATATATATTTTAATATGATTGTATCAAATTATATATTATTATATCAAAACTTTTTCTAACCCCCTTGATCCAAGCGCAGGTCTATGAACATAATATGGCATACAAATGTTACATTTGTTGAGCAAAAATTAAACAAAAAAATCGTAAAAAAATACCTTTTAGGGGGCCCCTTAGGCTAGTTGATAGCGTGTTAGCCTTTGACCGTGGGGGTCGTGGGTTCGATTCCCACCAGAACCCTTGGTTTTTTCGCTCGGTTAGGTTAAAATTAATAAAACTGAGTTGTAATTAAATAGAATGAATAAATAAAATAATTGATCATGTGATCAAAACCAGTGGCGTATACAGGGGGGGGGGGCTCGGGGGCCTTTTCTTTATGAAAAATGTTTTAGAATCTTGAAAACTTTCTATAGGAATAATTTCTTTGAATTTTTCTTACAATCTAGGAAAATTTCTCAGAATCTTATACTTTTTTGTGAAAAATGTCTCAGAGTTAACGAATTTTTCTTAAGGAAAATTATCTCAAAATCTAAGATTTTGTGTATAGGAAAAATGTCTCAGAGACACAAGCTGAGACTTTTTGTATAGAAAAATGCTCAAAATCTGAGACTTTTTCTATTGTAAAAATATCTTTTTCTATAAGAATAATGCCTCAGAATCTGGGTATTTTCTATGGGAAAAATATTTCAGAATCTGAGACTTTTTCTTAAGAAAAATGTCTCAGAATCTGAGGCTTTTTCTATATGAAAAA
The DNA here is from genome assembly GCA_963921195.1 of Pegoplata infirma. Lineage (NCBI taxonomy): Eukaryota > Metazoa > Arthropoda > Insecta > Diptera > Anthomyiidae > Pegoplata > Pegoplata infirma. The sequence continues at coordinate 225,847,026 of OY992536.1, read as the reverse complement.
TGTTTCAGAATCTAACAATTCCATATAGGCAAAATGTCTCAGAATCTGAGACTTGTTTTATAGGAAAATATCTAAGAATTTGAGACTTTTTCTATAGGAAAATTGTTTAAGCATCTGAGACTTTTTCAATAGGAACAATGTCTCAGAATCTAAGAAATTTTCTGTAGAAATAATGTCTGAGAATCTGAAACATTTTCGATAGGAAAAATGTCGAAGAATCTGAGACTTTTTCCATAGGAAAAATGTCTTAAAATTTGAAACTTTTTCTATATGAAAAATATCTAAGAATCTTAGACTTTTTCTTTAAGAAAAATGTCTAAGAATTTTAGACTTTTTCTATAGGAAAATTTTCTCAGAATCCGAAAATTTTTCTTTAGGAAGACTTTTTTATACTGTTTTCTTTTTAAAAAGGTCTCAGAATCTGAATTATTTTTCATATAAAAAAAGCGAAGATTTTTTCAGAATCTAAAACTTTTTGTGTAGAATGTTTCAGAATCTAAGAAAATGTGCTGGACTAGAAATATCTCAGATTCTGGGAGTCTTTTCTTTTGGAAAAGTATTTTATGAATATGTTTATATAATTATTTTCTAAACTTATTTTTTCCCGAGAAACGTTTTCCATTGGAAATATGATTTAGAGTCTTTAACTTTTTCTATAAAAAAAAACTGTCTTAACTGGAAATTTTCATAGAATCTTAGACTGATACAATTCACACTTAAAAAAAAAGCTTAAGTCTCTCAAAAAATTTTAAAATATAAAAAATTTAATTTTTTTTTTTCCCAACAGTTTTAAATTTATATGGCATTCACCCTTGCTGTTTTGAAGTGTTCAAGAGTAAGATGTTTAAAAAAGTCTTTGTTCTGTGTCCAATACGTTTTTATTTTGTTACTGGTGTTTTGTTGAACAAATTGTTTTATTACGCAAAATTGTTTATTACGCAAAAATGAATAATCTGATTGTGTTACATTCAGTTCAAGGAAAATATCGAGAAAAATTCTTAAGCATGTGTTGTTATGTAAATTTAAAAAAAAAATTAAAAAAAAATGTTGGGCCCCCACCGAAATAAAATCCTGGATACGCCCCTGATCAAAACTATTAGTAGTATTATATTATTATAAAATATCTTTCAGGGGTCGTTTTAGTTCTTCAAGGGGGAACTTTTTTCCCCCTGGTCCGATTTTTCCCATCTTCGAACTTAACCTTACCAGTAACATAAGAGATATTTTTGCCCAACTTCAGGGCTCTAGCTCTTTTGGTTTGGACTGCATCGTTATTTCTACAGACGGCCGGACGGACGGACATCGCTAGAATGTCTTAGATTCTATCATGGATCAATATTATGTATACTTTGTGGGGTCCCCGACCGATATTTCGATGTGTTACACACGGAATGACAAAGTGAGTATACCTCCATACTGTGGTTGGAGGGTATAAAAATATTTTTAAATGAATTAAACACAATTTTTGCTATAGGGAAAGAGAGAAGTCAATTCTACTATTTTTCCACCATCATTATGTGGCTAATTTTTTGTTGCCAGATTTAATGAAATCTTTGTAAAAATTTAGGCAATTAGTACTTGCAAAATTTATTTCCACTTTTTTGTGTTTTCGTTGCCTATAATTCAAGTTCCTCAAGTCACCTGTCCCACCTGTGTCCTAGTTCTGTTTGTCCTAAAAAAAAGTGGTGTAATCTTAAACGCAATGAATAAAAGAAAAAAGTAAAGGAGACAACGACGAAAAATGTAATATAGAAAATTTACACGTTAATGTGCAAAAAAAAAAAGAAGAATGAAAAAAAATTAACTAATGCTGGAAGGGCGTCATGCAAATTAAATGCATTTCTGATGTTATTTTGTAAGAACTATTTGCATATCTATCTATTTGTTTTTGCACAAACTTTCTTAAACGCAGTGTGAAAAATTGTTTAAAAACGTTAGGGGTAAATTTGCATTTCACACAGAAAAAAATGTCAATACAATTAATTTCATTGTTAATAAAAATATTTAGTTGAAACAGACATATAGAGAAGAGATATGATTGTGGCAACTATAGTTTAAGGTCATCATATTATGATAGAATAATTTGTTTGTAGCAACCATAACATTTTTGCAGTAATGATCCTAAATATTCAAAAAGTTATAGTAATATGATTGCTTCAAACATTTTATGATTGTTCTCAAATTATGGTTGCCACAATCATATTTATTCTCTGAAATTGAGTGGAGCTTATGTTGCATTCCGTTAATACAACAACAAGTTTTGCTACTCATTAAAAAATTATTAACTCGTTTTTTTCAATTATAATAATTTTTGCCTTTTCATTGAAATTAATTAAAAAAATTTTAATAATATAAGTTAAAAAATAAACTTTCTCTTATTAGGCGTACAAAAAAAAAACGTTCCCTCTCGTAGTCCGAAACGCTATCTATCGCGATAAACTACTTTTAAAGCTTTATGCACTTTACTCAATTATTTCTTTTAAATATCTAAAAAAAGTTTCATCATAAAAATAATCTCTAAATAGAAAAATTATTTAAAGAGGTTGCGACTACAATGATCTTAATTATTGCATTTAATTGGAAATAAAATTTTAATTTTGTCGTATTAACAATCTACCTTGTTGATTTAATTGAAAATGTTGTTGAACTATAATTTTATTTTTAACAATTAGTTTTGTTTTATACTTTTGGTTTTACGATATTTTTTTCTGTGTACTAAGGCAAGTAAGTAAGGCTAGAATCCTGCGAAGAATAATGTGAAAAAATAGCTAAGAACTATAAAAACCACAAAAGTAAATTAATTAAAAATTCATGGCACACCAACACCCCATTATCACCACACTCATCGTTGCATCATCCAACAACAGTCAAATATTGTATACAATGAGGCAAACAATTTGAAACCACATAATACTGTACAAAACAAAAACACCATTTTCAACAAATTTACCTTTTTTTTGTAATGAAAAATTCACAGATTCTGAGACATATCGCATGAAACAAAAAAAAACTTGATTCTAGGAAAATTTTCATTTAAAAATATTGTATGATTCTGTGAAAGTGTTTGTACAGTTTAATCTTTTGAGAATCCTTTTGTAGAGATTGTAATATATTTTTTTGTCGTGAGTGGTTTTTGACACACACTCACTCACGCTCACGACAGAAAATTTTGAATCACGCACACTGACTCACAAACATATTTTTTCTATTCACTCACACTCACTTACAATCACGTGAGTTAATTTAATACAACTCACTCTCACGTGCACTCAAGAAAGCTTCAAAAACTAAAATTTGAAAAATCTTTCAAAATTTTCACCAAAATTTAAAGTTCAGCGAAATTTATTTATTTTTTTTTGTGATGAAATCTTAAGTTAAGCCAAATTTTACAATTTTTTTTAAGGAAAAGAAATATGAAGAGAAAATAAATCACGCAAACTCACGCAAAAAAATCGACTCATTCACGCAAACTTTTTCCTCACAAAATTCTTAGTTTTTGGGACATTTTTCAAATACAAAAAATCTCAGAATCTAAGACTTACATTTTAGAACATTTTGTCTACATAAAAACTCAAAAATTCAGAGACATTTTTCCTACAGAAAAAGAGTGAAAGTTTTTTAGGATTCTAAGATTTTTTTTCTTATAGAAAAGGTCTCAGCTTTCTCTATTAAAAAGTCTTAAATTCTGGAACATATTCAAATAGAAGTAATCTCAAATTCTGAGATATATTATAATCTCAGACACTTTTTCTAAAGAAAAATCTTAGATTCTAATACTTTTTTAAATAAAAAAAAACAATGATTCCGTAATATGTTTATAGAAAAAAAAAGTCACAGATGCTGTGAAATTTTTCCAATAGAAAAGGTCTCAGATATAAATACATTTTTTATTAAAAAAATTATCAAATTTATCCTGAACAAATTTTTTTTTATTTTTCATATAAAAATGTTTAAAGATTGCGAGACTTTTTTCTATAAAAAAAATCTAAGATTTAAAAATTCATAGATTAGAAAAATTTGGAAATTTCTCCTAAAATAAAAATTTCACATAATTTCTCTTTATTTTTCTCTTTTCTTTTTATCAATATTTATCTAAGATTTTTTCGAAAGAACAATTAGCAGATTTTCCCTACAAGAAATTCTCAGATTTTTTTGATAAAAAATTTTCGTACTTATTTAATAAAAACGCCTGCGAACTTTGTACTCTTGCCCAAAACATTAAATTATGATAATGTTTTGCGAAAGATTTGGGTGTACTTGCCAAAGCAAAGTTTTTTTAGAAAAAATAATGTTATATTACTTTGCTATTCCATGCGAAACGAATTGAATTATCAGTCGAGGACCCCATTAAAAAACCAAGAGAGCTGTATATTTCGTTAGTGAGTGCAAAAATAAGTGCAAAAAAGTGTTTTTACATTTTGGAGAGTATAAAATATTCAACATCAAAGAATGTAACACTCTCACTTGTTTTATGTACATTTGATAAACAAATGGAAAATTTGTATGCGAAAAGCTTAGACTTGGTGAAAAAGTAGTTTTGGTAAAAAAAAAATATTTTTTTTTTCACGAAAAATAAAATTATGTTGAAAAAAATTTAATGAACCCGAAATTTTTATTGAAAAAAAAATTTTGAATGAAAAGAAAAATTTTTTGATGTAAAAAAAAATTGATGAAAAAAAAAATTTTTTTTGGTCAGAAAAAAATTGATAATAAAAAATTTGATAAAAAAACTTTATGAAAAAAAATTTTGATAAAAAAAAAAATTTATGAAAAAAAAATTTTATGAAAAAAAATTAATGAAAAAAAATTTGATGAAAAAAAAAATTGATAAAAAAAAATTTGATGAAAAAAAAATTTGATGAAAATAAAATTGATGAAAAATTTGATAAAAAAAAATTGATACAAAAAAAAAATGATGAAAAGAATTTTGATGAAAAAAAATGTATGAAATGAAAAATTTGATGAAAAATAAAATTTGATGAAAAAAAAAAATTTATGAAAAAAAAAAATACTAGGAAAAAAATTGGATGAAATAAAAATTATTTGATAAAAAAAAAAAAATTGATGTAAAAAATTTTTTTTTTTGTTAAAATATAATATAATTACTTTTTATTCACCAGCTGGTGAAAAACGGGTTTATTCACCACGAGGTGAATTATTATTCAAGCTACAAACCCAAGTTATTAAAATTTTTGGTTTTAAGATCATGAAAATAGTAATTCTTGTTTTCTTTTTCGTTAATTGTTAGCTTATATAGTCAAACTGAGGTGGCGTCCTGCAATTTTTTTAAAATTAGATACCAGCCTAAAAACATTATTATGTTAAAAAATTCTCAGATTTTTTCTGTAGCAAATTGTCAGATTTTTCCTATAAAAAATTGTCAGAGATATAGAAAATATGGACAAATTTTCAAACTTTTTTTTACAGAAAGTTTTCAAATTTTTCTATAAAAAAGTTCTCAAATTTTTCTATTAAAAAGTTCCCAAATTTCTTATTTTTTCTAAAAATATAAATATTCTAAAACTTTTTTCATACAGAAAAAAAATTAAAATTCCGAGACATTTGTCCTTTAGATAAATTTTAAGATTTTTACACATTTTTCATAGAAGAATTTCAATAAAAAAATTTTTCCTATCGAAAAATTTTCAGATTTTTACTTTTGAAAAATTCTAAAGTTTTCCTTTTAAAAAATTCTAAAGCTTTTCCTATAGAAAAATTAACAAATTAGTTCTATAGAAAAGTTCTATATGTTTTCCTAAAGAAAAATTTTAAAATTTTTCTACAGAAAAATTTTTTCATATAGAAAAGTTCTAATATTCCGAGAGATTTTTCCTTTAGAAAAATGTTAAGATTTTCAAAAATTTTTCAATGAAAAAAATTCTTAGATTATTTTCTTTTCTTTTTCATTTCAAAAAAAAAAATCAAAGATTCCGAGACTTGTTTTCTATAGAAAAAAAGTCACTGATGCTGTGTAATTTTTCCAATAGAAAAAGTCTCAGATTTTAATAAACTTTTCATAAAAAAATTATTAAATTTATCCTGAACAATTTTTTTTTCATGTAAAAAAGTTTAAAGTTTGATAGACTTTTTTTTTATAAAAAAAAAATTTAAGATTCAAAAATTCTTAGATTACAAAAATTTGGAAATTTTTCTTAAAATAAAAATTTTAAATAATTTCTCTTTATTTTTCTCTTTCCTTTTTACCAATATTCATCTAAGATTTTTTCGAGAGAAAAATTATCAGATTTTCCCTATAGGAAATTCTCAGATTTTTTCGATAAAAAATTTTCAGACTTATTTAATAAAAATGCCTGCGAATTTTGTACTCTTGCCCAAAACATTAAAACATGATAATGTTTTGCGGAAGATTTGGGTGTACTTGCCAAAGCAAAGTTTTTTTTAGAAAAAATAATGTTATATTACTTTGCTATTCCATGCAAAACGAATTGAAATATCAGTCGAGGACCCCATTATAAAACCAAAAGAGCTGTACATTTCGTAAGTGAGTGCAAAAATAAGTGCAAAAAAGTGTTTTTACATTTTGGAGAGTATAAAATATTCAACACCAAAGAATATAACACTCTCACTTATTTTATATACATTTGATAAACAAATCGAAAGTTTTTATGCGAAAAGCTTACTTGGTGAAAAAGTAGTTAAAAAATTAAAAGAAAAATTTTTCGATGTAAAAAAATTTATGAAAAAAATAATTTTTTTGGTGAGAAAAAAATTGATAATAAAAAGTTTGATAAAAATCTTTTTTATGAAAAAATTGATGAAAAAAATATGATAAAAAAAAATTATGAAAAAAAAAATTTTGATAAAAAAAAAAAATTGTTGAAAAAAAAAAATTGCTGAAAAAAATTTATAAAAAAATGATAACAAAAAAAAAAATGATGAAAAAAAAAGTTTGATGAAAAAAAAAAAGAATTATAAAAAAAAAAATTTTATGAAAAAAAAAATTTGATGAACAAAAAAAAAAATTGATGAAAAAAAAAATTGATGGAAAAAAATTTAATGGAAAAAAAAAAATGATGAAAAAAAACTTGATGAAAAAAAAATTTTGATGAAAAAAAAAAATTATAAAAAAAAAAATTTATGAAAAAATTTATATAGTCAAACTGAGGTGGAAACCTGCAACTTTATTAAAATTAGACACCAGCCTAAAAACATTAACATGTTAAAAATTCTCAGATTTTTCCTATAGCAAATTGTCCGATTTTTCCTATAAAAAATTGTCAGAGCATATAGAAAAATATGGAAAAATTTTCGAACTTTTTTTTAAACGAAAATTCTAGGAAAAGTTCTCAAATTTTTATATTAAAAAGTTCCCAAATTTCTTATTTTTTCTAAAAATATAAATATTCCAAAACTTTTTTCATACAGAAAAAAATTAAAATTCCGAGACATTTGTCCTTTAGAGAAATTTTAAGATTTTTACACATTTTTCATAGAAGAATTGCTATAAAAAATTTTTCCTATAGAAAAATTTTCAGATTTTTACTTTTGAAAAATTCTAAAGCTTTTCCTATAGAAAAATTAACAAATTAGTTCTATAGAAAAGTTCTATATGTTTTCCTAAAGAAAAATTTTCAAATTTTTCTACAGAAAAATTGTCAAATTTTTCTACAGAAAAATTTTCAAATTTTTCTACAGAAAAATTGTCAAATTTTTCTACAGAAAAATTGTCAAATTTTTCTACAGAAAATTTTTTTCATATAGAAAAGTTCTAATATTCCGAGAGATTTTTCCTTAAGAAAAATGTTAAGATTCTCAAAAATTTTTCAATGAAAAAAATTCTTAGATTATTTTCTTTTCTTTTTCATTTCATTTCATTTTTTATTTTTCTTTTTTCCATCTCCTTTTCTCGTCTTTCATCTTCTTTCTCTCCTTTCTTTTTTTCTTTTTTTCTTTCGAATTCGGTTGTGGGGGGGGGGGGGTTAGTAAACTTCCCGGATCCGCGCCTGTCCTTTTTGCAAGAAAACTTTCTTAAGTTTTTTTTAAAGTGTTATGTTTTTCGTTTTTTATACAATTAAAACAATTGAGACTAATAATTGACAAAACTAAAAAAAAATTTGTTGATTTTAAAGAACAACTTTTTTTCTTTTTTTTAAATTTAAATTAAAAAAAAAAACTATTGAAGTTTTCATAAAAACAAAATTTCTATAAAAATGTCTTAACAGATTTCTCTGCTGTTTTGACAGATTTCTATGCAGATTTCTTCTAGATAATCATGACAGATTTTCAGCAAACCGTGTCTGCTAAGATCAGCAGATTTGGCTCAAAATGGGTGTATTTTCAGCAAATTTTTCTGCTGATTGGACAGAGAATTAATTTTGAGTGTATAATTGATCCGTTTCCCAATTAAGAAGTCAATGCTGAAAAATATCTTGTAATGCTCCAAAAAGGTCATTCGTGAGGTATCCTCCAGTCTTAAATTTAGAAAGTTTTTATTCAACAAAGTTTTTATATCTAAATTTGAATTGTTAAACGGTGTTGTAGTGAATAAAAAAAAAAAAAAAACATTTTCCAACACTACTCTTCTCACTGTGAAAATTGCTCTTAAATGTAAATTGTATATATTTATTTAAATATTTAAACGTTGCAAGGGTCACCTTCAAGGTAAAATTTTTTTTCTAGTATTTTTTTTTACATTACTTTACAGTTTATAAAAAAAGCTTTCTTATTTAGTTAAGCTGCAAAAAATATGCACGGTCAAATTGTATTTTGTGGATTTAAGTATGAGGAAAATTGCATATTCACTATCTGTAAGATAGAGGGAAAGACAATATACGCAAAGAATTTAAGAAAAAAATTTAAAAGTATAAAAACAAAAAAAAAATAAAAAAAACACCCACAGCTCAGAATCAGATCAGCAAAAATAAAGGAATTTTCTCATTCTCATGATATGCAAAAAATAAAATATATACTGCTGCACATTTTAAGTCCTTGAAATCTCCTTATCTTTTTGAAAGAAAATAAAAAAGTAAAGGGAATATACCAGCTGGAATAAAAGTAATTTGTATTCCTCTTTCTTTTATCTTGTACGTATACTCTACTCCAATATATATTAATATTTACTTCAAAGAAAAAATAAAGAACTAAATGAGCAGTAAAATATGTACGTATTTAAAAAATTTCTTAATAACGTTTATTAATAAAAGCGGCAGAATTTCAGTACCATATAACAAAAGCGTGAAATAAACAAAAAGGGCATAAAACAATTAGGTCATCTAACGAAAAATTTTCATATATGATGGCGGAAAATCTCCTAGAATAATATTTTCTATCACAATCATTTTCTTGTGGGGTATCTCGTGCAACTTATTTGTAAATATTCTGTATTTTTATACAGAAGTTAAAGTTTTCCTTTCATTTTTAAAGCTGTTTCATAATCTATTATTTAAAACCAATTACACCACTCTACAAATCTGAGGTTTGTCGCTGCGTTTTGGATGAAACCAAAAAAGTTGATAGGGGTTGGTGCCCCGATTCCAAAACGGTCACTCAAATTTTTCTATCACATCACAATTTTGAGAAAATCGCGGTTAAAGTGTCAAAAAGGCCCATTTTGACCATTTTTGAACCCCTATAAAATAAGATCCTGACATGTAAATGACTTGGTATCAAGCTCATTTGAAAGTGTGTAATTTTCGCTTTCAGACAAGATCAAATCTTCTTGAAATTTAATTTTCTAAAATGGTAAAAAAATTATTAGCCACAAGTGCTTTAAATCTAAAATTTATTTGTATGGAAATTTGTTAAAAAACACTGTGTTAATAAACTTAATATTGAAAAAATGGAAGGTTTTTTGCTAATGATTTTTTTACCATTTTACAAAATTAAATTTTTAGAACTTTTATCTTATCTTTAGTGCCCTTTTTCGGCACTTTAACCGCGAATTACTCAAAATCCTGATGTGATAGACAAATTTGGGCGCCGGATTTGGAATCTGCGCAACAGACACTATCCAAATCACTAACCAGAATCCAATACGCATTTTCTTGTTGAGCTGTGTTATCTATTATTTTATGAAAAAGCCACTGCACCAGCCTCCCTTTGTAGAGTAACAGACAATGTCTCGAGGGTTAATCGAACCCGTAACCCCTGCACTTGCTTTCAGATTAACAAGCTACATATTAATATTCTGCAGACCAATATGACATAAATAATGAAGTAAACAACAGCATGAAGATGCTATGAAAGCGCCGCAGGCGAAAATTTGTATCAACAAATCGTGCGATTTGTGTTAAAATTTGTTGTAACAAATTTTCGCCTTCGGCCCTCTCAGCATACATAAATCAGTTCAATTGTTTCTTTACTGATTACAGGAATTAACCTACTATACTTGTCAGTCATAATCCCAAAAATTATTCGAATTATATCCAGCGGAAATTACGTCCAATTAAAACTGAGATGATTCACTTATAGAATAGGAGTTATAAACTGTTAACTATTGGTATGACTTATAAACCAGACCTCTTTTAAATGTTTTTTTGTTTTTGTATTAAAAGTTTTTCTGCGTTGCTGGCTAACAAACTCCATTCCTAAAACCAACACTCTTCGCAAAATAAAGCATTTTTGCGTTGTATGTGTTTTGGGAAAAATTTGTTTTTACCCGAGTAAAAAAAAAACTTTTATGATCCAATTTGATCTCAAAATTGGCTGTATCAATTTGTATCAAATAATTATCTAATTGTATTATTTTAGATACACAAATATAAAAAATTATACAATTAGATCCGAATTTTGGTCACATCCAATTAAATCCACTTTATCTTATTTTATATAAATTAATATAGATTTATATAATTACATAAAGTCAGATATATTTATGTATAAACTCAGATAAGAAAATGGAGCCGCAGTAAATCTTAGATAAAATTAGATATGAACATATAAAATGTCATATATAATTTAATATGATTGTATCAAATTATACATCATTATATCAAAACTTTTTTACTAGGCCCTTTTTTACTCGGGTTTTTTTTTGTTAATTTTGGGCGAAGTTTCGTATTTTTTTTTGAGCCATTTTTTAATTTTTTTTCAGAGAAGGTAAAATCACAAGATATGTGTGTGATGTGCTTGCATACGTGGAATTTCTGTATTAAATATCATGTATATTTTTTTTTCTTGAGTCTAGTGAGGCAGCGCAAAAAAAAAAAAACAAATTAGCAGAAGTGTGGCTGTGTGATTGTGTTTTTTTGTTTTGTTTTGCAAAGATGTGTTTTGTGATTTGTGAATTTATGTGTTTTCACATAAATGTGAAATTGATTTTAATTTTCGTATCAAATTTGAACATCAACATTATGATTTTGCCAAATCGTATATACATTAGAGCGACTCAACTTGTATGGAAGAGAAAAAAGTGATTTAGTTACCCCTCTGAAAATAAAGCTTGATATGTTTTATAATGATTCCCAAAATATTTTGGTTCTAGCGTTGACCATCCGTGAGCTGGACCATTTTTAAAAAAGGTCCTTTTTTCAGTTTTTCGGATTTTTTTGTACTTTGCTCCAAGACGACATAAATAAAATTTGGTGTCATCGAAAAGAGTTTTTGACGCAGCATCCAATGGTATATAAAACTTGACCACTTGCGACCTGCAAATTGCGATATTTAACTAAATACATATTTTCGTTTCGCGTTTTCATACAAATTCTACGTATTTGGAAATAATGTTCTGCTTTTTAAATTGAATCTGTTTTAAAATAATGTTAATTTATTTTTTTTTGTAATTATTCACATAAAACGCGAAAATCGCGATTTATTAATCTTTTTTCAAATATAGGCAATATGGGTATCAAAATTTTTCATTTTTCATTTATAATAACCTGGAGATAAGTAAAAGATCTGTTTTCAAATCGAGGATGCTGTGAGATAAATTTAAGTTCTTAAATATTAATTTTTTAACAATGTTCTGCTTTTCAAATTGAATCTGTTTTAAAATAATGTCAATTTATTATTTTTTTTTATTATTCACATAAAACGCGAAAATCGTGATTTATTTTACATATCGTCGAACTATATTCAATAAATGCCAACTCGAAAAAGCTTACTGTTCAGGAGAGCTAAAAAACTAGTTATTTCGCGAATTATTGCAAAAATAAACAATGTACCTTCCACAAGATGGTTTAAATATTCTAAACAATTTTTACCTATGCAAAAATTTTCATATTTTGCACTTGTTTGCATATTTTTCAGAGATGGCATTTATTACTATATCAAAAAACAAATATTTTTTTAGAGTTGGCATATTTTGTCGGAAAATAAAAATAATTTTTTTTTGGAAAAATTTTTAAATTTTTTTTTTTTTTGGTTTTTGTTATCCTTAGTACGGTAATTGCAAAAACTGAACAAAAAATTACAAATCTTTGCATATTTTTAAAAGTTACTAGCTCCGAAAGCCTTTTAATCTCAGGGTGGTCAACTTTGGCACTCTGTAACTCACGCTGTATTGCAATAGGGTCACTCCAAACCAGCTATTTTGAAAGCTTATATCATTGACTTTATTTGCCCCATTCATAATGTTTCAATCTGATAAATAGTTTGAAAGTTACATAAATATAAGTATTTTTTTTTTTGCAAACACTATTTACCGATATTTTTAAAATGGCAATATCTCGAGAACCAGTCATTAGATATCAAAATCTTTACAAGATTTGTGTTTAGCAGTGCAAATGCAATAAGATATGTGGTCTAATTTTTTTTAAGAAATTTTTTGAAAAATTTTTGGAAATTTACAATGGGAGTTGGCATTTATTTCCACCAAAAAAATATGTACTTTGAGTTAGCAGAATAACAAAAATGGATGTAAAACGCCAACAAATTATTTTTTTGCTCTGAAATTTTTATGGCAGATAGGTATTACATAGGGGAGCTATTTGCCATCGGAAACTCATTTCCGTCAAATTTGAGTTGGCATATTTTGAATATAGGTTCACGATATGTTTTTTAATATAGGCAATATGGGTATCAATTTTTTTCATTTTTCAATTATAATAATCTGGTGTTCTGTTAAGGGTACTTTCCACTATCACACTTTTCCATTATACACATCAAAATTTACCAACTTCCTAAAGATTTTTGGATTCTTTTTTGATTGAAACCTAGTCGTATCTAATAAGTGAACAATTTCTGGCCAATTTTTTTTAAAAAATATTTCGCTAACATTGTGAAATTACGCTTGTATAAATAAACATTATTTTTAAACAGATTCAATTTGAAAAGCAGAACATTGTTAAAAAATAATATTTAAAAACTTAAATTTATCTCACAGCATCCTAGATTTGAAAACAGATATTTTACTTATCACCAGGTTATTATAATTGAAAAATGAAAAATTTTGATACCCATATTGCCTATATTTGAAAAAATATAAAATATATCGCGATTTTCGCGTTTAATGTGAATAATTACAAAAAAAAAAAAATAAACATTATTTTAAAACTGATTCAATTTGAAAAGCAGAACATTATTTCCAAATACGTAGAATTTGTATGAAAACGCGAAACGAAAATATGTATTTAGTTAAATATCGCAATTTGCAGGTCGCAAGTGGTCAAGTTTTATATACCATTGAATGCTGCGTCAAAAACTCTTTTCGATGACACCAAATTTTATTTATGTCGTCTTGGAGCAAAGTACAAAAAAATTCGAAAAACTGAAAAAAGGACCTTTTTTAAAAATGGTCCAGCTCACGGATGGTCAACGCTAGAACCAAAATGTTTTGGGAATGATCATAAAACATATCAAGCTTTATTTTCAGAGGGGTAACTAAATCACTTTTTTTTTTGAGTCGCTCTAATATACATACATATAATGTATTTAAGAATTTATTAATATTTAAAATTGTGGAATTGTAGTTACTTTGAGAATAACAAAATTGTTGTGTTATTTAGGAAATTTTATTAAGAAATGTAAAGATTTGGTTTTGATAAAGGAACATACATATGTATTAGGGTGCGCCAAAAATGTCAACTTTCGATTTTATACCGTCACTCCCCCTAAAAATATTCGTTTTGGTATCAAAATACACTATGCAAAAAATTATGGCGATCGCTTGAGGGGAAAGGGTGCCTCAAACGCCTTGAAAATGGAGAAATATGTCAAATTTGACCATTAGATAAAAAAAAATAAATTTTTTTGTAGTTATTCAATTTCGCAAAAAAAAAATTTTTTGTATTAGGTTTAATAAGAACTACTTACAAAAAAAATATTAGCTCTCCACTACATCGCTTACCCATTTTAACTCTCGATACAAAAAAGGGCAGTTATTTTTAGGGGTACCCAAAAGATGAGTTCAATCCTTGTCGGCTGCGATCTGTAAATAATTTTCACATATAGAGTTTTATTGACTATTAACTAAATAAATTGACATTAAAAGTTTTTCTGAAGATTATTATAACTGGATAATATGAAACTAGTAAGAAACAAACCAGGATGTCTAAATTTTTAGAAAAATTAAAATTTTTCTTTCACACTTTTCTCAATTCAAAACCATATATAACAAATCAAAAAATTATAATACATAATTATAATTAGAGCCTGAGCTCGACTGTCTTTACAGAAAAACAATAATTTAGTAACATTTTTACATTTTTGAAAATTTTATTAAAAAAAAATTTTAAAAATTAAAATCGCTCTCCACCAATTTTTTATATATATTATAAAGATAAAAAATGTGAAATATTATAGATATCCGTTCGGCAGTTTTTCTTTTATAGCGACTTGAAGTTAGCGGATTTCAAGGAAAATTGATTTTTTGCTGTATTTTCTTTAATTTTGAACTTATTATTACGTTTTAAACAAAATTGACGAAATTGGCTTTGCAACTGATTTAATTGGATCATAAATTTTAGTAAGTAAATAATTTTTGCAGGACAGCATTAACCCTTGTAAACCCGGGTCGAAGATGACCCACAGGGCAAATATTCCCCATTGTATGCCGGCTTTTATATTTTTATTAAATATAATAAAATTAATCTGTAAAAATAAATGTTTTAGTCCAAGTTTATTTAAATCTACATGTGAAAAAACAATTTTTTTAAATTATAGCGCATTTTTTATATACGGTGGGTGACAACACAATGAAACTTTTCTAAAGTAGATCCAATTTGTTAAAAAAAAATTAAACGTTATTATCTTAAAGTGTGTATTATTTTTAAAAATGTTATTAATGTAATTTATAAAGCTTTAATTTAAGTTAAATAGCGTGCAGATTGAGCAAATATTAAATGAAATACGCGTGTCGCGCTGGAAAATGAAATTATTTATACACATTTTTTTTTAGAAAATTATTTAAGAATATTTTGAAGTCGATTTTTTCTGAATTCAAAGAAAAAAAAAGAAAAAATTGTCCATTAGCTTTTCTTTAGTCATCAACTAATTTTTTCAACAACCCAAACAAAAAATTAAATTTTTTAAATAAAGTAGAAGAAATCATGAATGCTTAATGTGTTTGATACAATCAAAAAATATTTCATCATATTTATGAAAAGCTTCATTAATAGGGATGCGATTTCCATGCAAATGCATGTTTTTTGTCGATAGTCTAAAAATGATATCGACCAATTATCTTTCTGAATCAAGAATTTTGCGTTAAAATGGCATCGATTTGTTTTTGCATATTTTTGCATATTTTGGTCAAAATGCATATTTTTGCATATTTTGGTTTTAAATGCATATTTTGTGCATATTTCCATCTTTTAAGTGCATATTTTTGCATATTTTGGCATAAATTAGCAAAAACACAAATTCAAATTTATTTGTTTCGAAAACTGTTTAAAATTTGAAAAAATTATTTTGAAAATAATTTTTTTTTTTTTTTATTATTTAAAATTTTTTTATAGATTGTTTAGTTTCTAAAAAATCTTGCTTACATAAAGTTTTAAATGTTACTATTCAAACCCGGCATTATTTTTCACTTTTTTAGAAGTTTTTCGCATTAAAACAAAATTTTTATTGCACAAATTTTATTTTTTAGTGCATATTTTTAGGTTTTTTAGTGCATATTTTGAATTTTTTAGCGCATATTTTAAGCGCATATTTTCGATTTTTTAGTGCATGAAAATCTCATCCCTATTCATTAAATATACAAAAACTTCATAAAAAGGGTTAAATTCTTTAAGTGCATACACGATGAATAGCTAAAACTATTTCCATTTACTAATTTCATGATAAAAAGAAAGAAATAGCTTAAAGAATAATATTTCCAAAGTGGGACATAATTGACCCGGGTTTACATGGGTTAAAGCTAAACTGTAAAAATTACTAACTAACTAAAATTTGTGATCCAATTTAATTACTTGCCAAGCCAATATCGTCAATTTCGTTTAAAACGTAGTAATAAGTTCAAAATTAAAGAAAATACAGCAAAAAATCAATTTTTCTTGAAATCCGCTAACTTCAAGTCGCTATAAAAGACATATTTCTCCATTTTCAAGGCGTCTGAGGCACCCTTTCCCCTCAAGCGATCGCCATAATTTTTTGCACAGTGTATTTTGATATAAAAACGAATATTTTTGGGGGGAGTGCCGATCTCTAACATAATTTTTTTTTTACCCATACAACTTTGGCGCACCCTAATATGTATATTAGGGTGTGATGACAACATATTACAAATTATTTTGTAATTTTTGGTATCATTTTATTTTTGAATGCATTTTATAACAAATACTTTGTTTTTTTTTTTTTGTTTAACTATACATATTAGGGGTTTTCACGATCTCTGGCATTATTCGTGATATACGCGTAATCGTGATTATGTTACCCACGTGATCGTAAGTGCACGTAATTAGACAATTTGTTTTTTGAGTAGAAAAGATTAAAAAAAAAACAAGTAAAAATGTTAAATTTGGCCGTGCCGAATGTATTGATACCCTCCACAATATCAAAAAGATTATTGCAAAAAAACTTGAAAAAAAAAATTTAAAAAAAATTTTGGAAAAAAAAAATCCGCGATTTTTTTTTCTTTTTTTGTCAAAAAATGTATTCGTACTTGTTTAAGTACCTTTCGGTGTTCAATTATGTTCACATATGTCAACCAGCAACCGAATTAAAGCATTTTGTATTTTTAGGTTATGTTGAATGTACCAACATTTTTGAGGTGTCCTTACATTTTCGATCATAACTTTTGAACCGCTGAACCGATATCGCTACAATGCAATACCAAACTGCTCAGGAGAACTTCCAATACATATGTTAAGTTTCAGTCATCTACATGTAATATCTTTGTCGTGATCACCATTTCCACAGACAGACGGACATCGGTAGAATGTCTTAAAATCGATCAGTGATCAATAATATATGGGCTTTCCAAGCCAAATCACTCACTTTTAGACCCGACCCCTTTCGATTTATTTTATTTTTGGATATGTTTTAGTACTTATTAAATGCAACTTGGACACCAATTTTCAGCCTTTTATTCCAGGATGGTGTTGAGTAATCAAAATGGCGATTTTTTCAAAAAAATTAAAAACTTGAAATTTTCAATTAATTTTGACCAGTTAAAACTTTAGATATCTTAAAAAAAGTTGGACAACGATTTCTTGGTATTGAAATGTAGTTTTAGAAAAAAAATATTAAAAAATTATTCGAAGTAATTATCACTTCGAATAATTTAAGTGGTTACAGAATTATAATACGGAGTAAAATGCCTCTCTAATAAGGTACCAAAAACTGAAATCGGTTGAAAATCAGCCAAGTTATTACAACTTCTCCAGGCATCTAACGTATGGTAGACCACTTGATTAAGCAATACAATCCGATTTTTAAAATTCATTGAAATTTCGTACTGTAATAAATTTTTTTTTATTTTTCAAGTTCGAATGTATTTAGATGACAAGTATTTTTCATATTGTGTTTTGCTTACATTTTTTAAAGTAATGCTAAAAATGCCTGCATTTTCAACACCCTTTTGAAATCTCTATTTAAAAAAAAAAATTTTTTTTTGTTTTAAAATTTGGAAAAACCAAAAAAATATTACACTGAAACATGAATAATGAAACAATGTTATTACAGTAGAAAATTTCACTAAATTTAAAAAAGGAACTCGTATTCATTAATCAAGTGGTATGACACACGCTAGATGCCTGGGGAAGTTGTAATAACTTGGGTGATTTTCAACCGATTTTAGTTTTTAGTACCTTATTAGAATGGTATTTTACTCTACATCATAATTCTGTAATCACTTAACTTAAAACTTAATTTAAAATACCAAAAAAATTGAGAAAACAGAAAAAAATTCATATACTTCCTTGTAATCCGTTTTTAAAACTTCAAGGACCATGCTATACACCTTACCCATTTCCGATTGTCCTAAATTTTTGTGAGACGTATTTTTACCTTGAAGTGAATATATCTAGGGTAAGTTACGGTCAGTATCTACCAATTTATTTTTTTTGGATCACCATATAAAATAAATCAGAGCCAAAAACTAAAAGGGGCAATTTTAAAAATTTTTTAAAAAATAAAAAGAATTGTGATCACAACTCGAATTATGGCTCAAAAGTTGCGTAATTTAGAGTAGAATTTTTATAGGTTTTTAAAAAAAAAATCGAAGGTTTCGAACTTTTTCAAAAAGTGGATTATAATTTTTAAACGTCAAAAAATAAGTGATAGTTACTTCGAATAATTTTTTCATATTTTTTTTCTAAAACTACATTTAGATACCAACAAAACGTTGTCCAACTTTTTTTTAAATATCTATATTTTTTAATGGTCAAAATTAATTAAAAATTTTAATTTTGTAATTTTTTTTGAGAAAATCGCCATTTTGAAAAATCGATTACTCAACACCATCTTAAATAAAAGACTGAAAATTGGTGTCCAAGTTGCATTTAATAAGTACTAAAACATATCCAAAAATAAAATAAATCGAAAGGGATCGGGTCTAAAAGTGAGTGATTTGGCTTGGAATGCCCCATATATACTTTATTGGGTCCTAGAAAACATATTAACCCTCTAACTCCCTCTCATTTTTTGGGTCTATTCTAACAAATCGCAAAAAACACCCCGAAAGACGGGGAGTGTGGGGATGAAATGTTCTACAAAAATATTGCTATTAAAATTTTACTATATACCTCAGAGCACACCAAAGCCCAAAAATTAACACAAACACCAAAAAATAGTCAAATTCTATGTTTGCTTATGAAAAAAGGACGGACGGACAAATCTTCATGTCGTTAGGCGCGGTATAGGGTTTGATTTAAGAAACATGGTTTCTTTGGGAAATGTTCTTAGAATTTCTTGTAGATTATGTTTTTGCTATACGATTTTTGACAAAAAAAAATCGACCCGCCCTAATGTACACACAAAACAAGAAAAAAACAAAAAAATCATATTACAACACGATTTATTTTTCCGACTCTAATATTTTTTCTATAAAAAAACAATATAATATTTGCCAAAACGTGTTTTTTTTATACAGGCTAATATATTTTTCCATACAGCTACACGTTTTTTTTTTTCATATTACAAAACGATTTTTTTTACCCACTCTAATATAATATATTCTCAAGCAAAACAATTTTTTGTTTTTGTACATTGTCGCTAATAACAAGTCAAAGCAAAATAATTTGTCTCCAACACATATATATGTATGTAGGATTTACCAAACAAAAGTAATGTTTATGTTTAACTTTTGTTATGTTAAAAAAAACCCACATGTGAAAATTGTGAAAATTGCATGTAAAAAAAATGTATGATGCTAAAATATATGCCTGTGAACTCTTTGCAAACTGTGACTCAGTATGCGAATCAAAACTTAATGTGACATTTAATAATATTGCGAGATACGTTTTTGCACGTAGACGTCTTGATAGTATTTCTGATTACTCAAAAAGGATCTACAATTTAACATTCGAAAACCTTTTGAAAGTTCGTTCATTATTGTTTTTACAAAAGCTTATTTTTACTAAACAACCTAAATATTTATACAAGAGATTAACTTTTTCAAGATCCAGCAGAGTGAAAAATATAAATTCTATTCGATACCGTAGTCTTATGTCTGTTAGACATTTTTATATTCCTACAATTCGTCTGTGGAACCGATTACCTCCTAATACTAAAATCATTAGCAATGCAAACAAGTTTAAATCTGCCATTTTTAAACATTTTCGTTAATTTTTTTTTCTGTAAAAATTTTAATAACTTTTTTAACTTTTTTATCATTATTCAAAAATTTTTTTTTTAACTTAATATTCATTTTTCTTTTTTTATATATTATATAGTTTTTATATTTTTTATATATTTTTTTTATATTAGTTTAATTATTTATTTTTTATTTTTATTTATATTTTTATTTTATTGTGCCACAAATGTATAACATTAAATCTACAGTACTGTAAAATAAGACACCGTTCTTGTTGTACTGTCTTATCTAATAAAGAATCAAATCAAATCAATTAATGAATAACACAAGCTAAAAAAAAACACATGCATACAGGCACGCTAATGCAAGTTTTTTTTTTACAAAGCTGAGAGAATAACATGTGTTTTCTTGCTATTCAGTTTTATGGTGTGATTTACCATTGCGTTAATGTGTATGCAAGCACAAATACGTTCTCTGTTTTTTTTTGTTGATTTTGCATTTGGACAATTTTTATAAAATTTTTTGGGCGATTTTGGGATTTTTTCAAAAAAATTTAAAAAATTTTTATTTTATTTACGAAAAAAATCTTTAGTTTTACGATTTTTTTTCTGATGAAATTTTTTTCCATAAATGTTTTTAATTTTTCCGTATGAATAAATTCTTAGATTCTGTGAAATGTTTTCGTATAGAAAAATGTTTAGACTAACAAGGGAAGTATCTCAACCCTTATGAACCGATTTGCCTAAAACTTAAAATATATATCAAAGAGACAATTCTAAGGTTGGGGTGTCTCGGCTTATCGGCCATATCGGGGATTTAGGGGTTCAAAACATGGGTCAAAAAATGGCGAAAAAATCGTTTTTTGGATTTTACAGCCATTTCTTTTTCAGAAACTATATGATGTTTTCATATGAGAAGAAAGGTTTTTTTAATGCCTATCCAATGGTGGCATAACCTTGTAAAAATTCGGCTTCTTTAAATATTTTTTTCAGGAAAATGTGTAAATTTTGGGGGGTACTTATGTGAAGACATAGACCTACGATATCCATATGGATAAGAAATAATCTTTATTAAATTTAAGTCGACCCGTATTTTTAGCCTAGATGATATTCCTGTTAGTTCGGAAGTTATCAAAATTTTCCCGAAGGTCCACATGGTTTCATAAGGGGACAACGAAATTTTAAAACACCGATATGGCCGATAAGCCGAGACACCCCAACCTTAAAATCGTCTCTTTAATATATATTTTAAGTTTCAGGCAAATCGGTTCATAAGGGTTGAGATACTTCCCTTGTAAGTATGAGACATTTTTCAGTATAGAAAAATTATCAGATTGTGGAATATTTTTCCGTTTAGAAAAAAATCTTAGATTTTGAGAAATTTTTCGGCATAGAAAACTTTCATTTTTGCGCATAGACAAATTTTTTGATTCTAAGCCATTTTTCCGTAAAGAAATATTTTCAGTTTCTGAGACATTTTTTCGTATAGAAATATTATTAGACTCTGAGACATTTTTTCGTATTGAAAAACCATTATATTCTTAGACTTTTTCGAAACAGAAAAGTTCTCAGATACTGGACATTTTTCCGTATGGAAAATTTCTTTGATTTTAAGAAATTTTTTCGTATATAAAAATTCTCAGATTTTGAGACATTGTTCCGTATAGAAAAATTCTCAGATGCGGAAACATTTTTCCGTATACACTCAAAATAATTCTGCAGTAAAAATATTAGTAAGTGATTTGGTACCAAAATCTACTAATAAGTTACTAATTACCAGTAGTACGGTAGTTTTTTAGTATCTTCAAAGTACTAAAATTAGTAATTTTTACTGGTTTTGAATAATATTAGTAAAAAATTTTAGTATTGATTACCAACGCCTGCACTAGATCATTTTGGACTAAAAAATTAGTTCATTAGTAAAATTTTTAGTATTGAATACCCACGTTTTTTTTTGGGTGTAGAACCATTTTAGCGTATTGACAAATTATGAGATTTAGAGACATTTTTCGTAAAGAAAAATTTTTAATTTCTGTAATTTTTTTTTTAATAAAGAAAAGTTGTGAGAATTGTATAGAAAAATTCTCAGAATTTGAGACATTTTTCTATAAAGAAGTTCTCAGATTTTTAGACATTTTTTCGTAAAAAAAATCTCAGATCCTGAAACCTTTTTCAATATACACTCAAAAAAATAAAACTGTAAAGTTAACAAAATTTTTTTTGTTAACTCGAGTTTACTGACTTTTTAGCAAATTTTTAGTTAAAATCAGCGTTTTAACTACTTTTTCTAGTAAAATTCAATTTACGAAAATACTAGTTTTGTACAAATTTTGAGTTAATTTTTTTTGTTGACTTTAAAACTGAGTTTACGAATTTTTACTAATAAATTTGCTGATTTTTTGTAACATTTTTGTCAAGTGAAAAATTTTAAACATTTCTTGTGTAGCCTACTATGCAAATCTCATAAGTCCTACTTAAGCTGAACTTAATGCTGTAAAAAAAAAGAAAAAATAAGTGAAGTGTTAGGGTTTAAAACCAATATTTACCAAACTTAAAATTTTTTACAAAAAGTTTAGCTGAATTCAACTAATAAAAAATGTTACGAAATTTTCAGCTGAATTTTTAGTTAAAATTACGGTTTTTTTTGCTACATTCATTCTACGAAAAGTTAACTAAATATTTTTTGTTAAATTAACTAGAAATTTAGTAGGTTCAAAATCAGGTGTTTTTTTAGTTAAATTTAACTAAATTTTTTGCTAACTTTACAGTTTTATTTTTTTGAGTGTAGAAAACATTTAAGATTTAGAGACATTTTTCCGAATAAACAACTTTTCAGATTCTGAGACACTTTCCCGTTTAAAAAAAATTCTTAGATTCTGAGACAAATCTACATATTAAAAAATTCTTAGGTTCTGACACGATTTTCTGTATAGAAATAATTCCCAGAGTCTGGAACATTCTTCCTTATAAAAAATGTCTGTGACATTTTTCGGTATAGAAAAATTTGTAGATTTTGATACATGTTTCTTTTTAGAAGAATTCAAAGATTCTGAGACATTTTTTTTTATTTTCCGTATAGAAAAATTAAATTTTTAAAATTTTTTTGGTATAAAAAATTCTCAGATTGAGAGACATTTTTCCGCATAGAAAAATTCTCAGATTCTGAGACATTTTTCCGCATTCACAGATTCTGAGACATTTTTCATTAAGAAAAATTCTCAGATTCTGAGACATTTTTCCGTATAGAAAAATTTTCAAATTTCTCAGATTCTGAGACATTTTTTCGTATTGAAAAATTATCAGACTCTGAGACGATTTTTTGTATAAAAAACTTATCAGATCTTAGAACATTTTTTGATATAGAAAAAATCTCAGATTCAGAGACATTTTTCCGTATAAAAAAATTCGTGGACTCTGAGACATTTTTCCGAATAAAAAATTCTCAGTTTTGAGACACTTTTCCGTATAGAAAAATTATTAGATTCTGAGACATTTTTTCGTATAGAACAATTTTCTGATTTTAAGACGTTTTCCACGTATAGAAAAATTCTCAGATTCTGAGACATTTTTCCATAATGAAAAATTCTCAGAATCTGAGACGATTTTTTGTATAGAAAAATTATCAGACTCTGAGACGATTTTTTGTATAGAAAAATTATCAGATTTTAGAACATTTTTCAATATAGAAAAATTATTTAATTCTGAGACAATTTTCTGTATAAAAATTTTTCAAATTTTTAAACATTTTTCCGTATAGACAAATTTTAATATTCTAAGATCAGAATCTGAGACAGTATTCCGTATAGAAAAATTCTCAGTTTGTGAAGCATTTTTTCGAATAGAAAAAAATCTTAGATTTTAAAACATTTTTCGGCATTAAACATTTTAATTTTTACGCACAGAAAAATTTTTATAATCTAAGACATTTTCCGTGCAGAAACATTTTATAAACAAATTTCCAGACTATGAGACACTTTTACGTATACACACAGAAAAACTTTGTCAAATTACTAGAGAAAGGTGTCGTAATCCAATTTTATCATTATTTAACAGTTTTCCTTGTTTTTTAACAACAAATTTTCGATCGAAATTTATATGTATTTTATTTTTTTTTTTGCAATTTTATAATTTTTTTATGTAATTTTACAAATTTTCAAAAATTTTTTACAAAGAAAAATCTAGTAAATTCACGAGATTTCCTTGTAAGTTTTATTGCGGTAAAAAAGTTGTTAATTTACAATTTTATAATTTTGCTAGGAATTCTCGTAAAATAGGAGGTAGCAAAAAATCTAGTAAAAACGCAAAACCTCCTTGTAAGTTTTATCGCGTTAAAAAAATTGTAAATTTAAAATATTATTGGTAAAAAGCTTTAAAATTACAAAATTATTGGTAAGAAGCTTGTAAAATTACTAAGAATTGTTGTCAAATAGGACGTAGCAAAAAAACAAAGTTACAAACTTTTCTTGTCGTTTTACAAGTTTTTTTTTTTTTTTTTTTTTTTGAGTGTAGAAAAGTTCTTAGATTCTGAAACATTTTTCCGTATAAATAGTTTTTCAGATGATAAAACATTTGTCCGAATGGAAAAAATTGCAGATTCTTAGACATTTGTCCGTTTATTAAAACTTACAGTTTTTAAGATCATTTTTAAAGACACTTACCGATTTCAGATTTTTGGAAATTGAAAAAAATTCTCATATTCTGAGATGTTTCTGTATAGAAAAATTTTTCCAATTCTTCAATTTTCTGAAACATTTTATCTTAAAAAAATTTTAGATTCGTATAGAATCATTTTTAGAGACTAAACGACTTTTCCGTATGGTAAAATTTTTATTATTCTAAGACATTTTTCCGTACGAGAAATTCTCAAATTAGGAGAATTTTCCTCTGGAAAATGTTTCAATCCGATACATTTTTTCGAACAGAAATTCACTGTATTTAATAATTAAATTTATATTTGTAAATATCTTAATAAATAAACAAAAAGTCATAAAAAAAACTATTCTTTAAAATACTATTGACTTTTGTTTGTCCCTTGCAGCTTATTTAAAGCATATGGACATTTACTTTCCTTGGGGTGTTAACTTTGGGTAAAGAGAAAAATCAGAAAATATTTATATTCGTATGATAAACTTTTAAAATCTCCCCCATATCTTAAAATAAACAAGAAAACTGCATTTGGCTGTACCGAATCTATGAATACCCTTTACAATGTCTAAAATATTTTAAGTAAAAATTTATTTATATAAAAAAAAATTTTAAAAAAGTTAAAACAAATCTTTTGGATTATACCCAAAATAAAAACCTTCTTAAATGGCAAGAAAAGATATTTATTTTTATTTTTTGCTACATCCAATTTTACGAGAATTCCTACGAGTAATTTTGAAATTTTACAAGCTTTTTACAAACTTTTTACTAATATTGTAAATTTAAAACTTTTTTAACGAGATAAAAACTACAAGGAGTTCTCGTGACTTTACTGGATTTTCTGCTACTAATTCCTAGTAAAAATAACGAGGTTTTTTGTAATTTAACAAATTTTTTAACAATATAATAGTAATTTTAAAACTTTTTTCATGAGATAAAACTTTTAAGGAATTCTCGTTACTTTACTGCATTTTTTTTAAATTACCTTGAAAATTTGTAAGTATAGAAAAAAATTATTTTAAATTAAATTTCGATAACAAATTGTTTGTTAAAAAACAAGGAAAACTTTAAAGTATTGGTAAAATGGGGCTAGGAGATCTTTTCTGGTTATTTACGAAATTTTTTTTAGTGTTGGTACTTGACCGATTTTGCTGATTTTTCATACAAAAAATATCAGGTCTATAAGAATAATTGTAAAATTTAAGTGCACCCACAAGACGTCCTTGTTTCTTTAAAATCTTAATTTCGACACCAATATGTCAATGAGTTAAAACCCGAATGACAAACATTTTTATACCTTCTATCACGAAGGGTAGGGTATAAGTACAAGTGGTAATAAATAAATGTCCATAAAAAACTTACAAAACAATTTGTTGCAAATGTAAAAGTAAGAAAAAAAAGTAAAAACTTAAAGCAGTTTTTTTTAATAAGCAAGTAACAAACCATAAGATGACAATATGAAACCATACAAAAAAAAATTTCCAAAAAAAGTGCTAAAAAAAAGTACCAAAAGTAAAAAACTTTGAAACCAAATAGCTTTTTGTAGTTTTAGCTAAACTGTGGACAAAAAGGTTCTTTAACTTTTACACTTTTAAGGCCTGGTTTTTGAGATGACAGTTAAACTTGGCTGAGGTAATCGAAAAACAGATTTAAGCTGGCATAACCAAGATTGTAAACAAGAATTTGTATCTTTCGTACACCCGACAAACAAGGGAGGAGTTAATGGGCACCCGCCGATAGTACTGAAATTGCATATGAGAAAGAGGGAAGTGAAAAATGAGTTACCTATTTTTTTGATGCCCAATCTTACATTTCAAAAAGGGTTGTCATATTATAAAAATAACGGTCTTTCAGGAAAATCAAAATGAAAGACGAACAAGCAATATCTCCAGGGGAGTATTCAGGATTTTATTTCTGAGGGGTCCCAAATTTTTTTTAAGGAAAAAAAAATTATTAAAAGTTTGAAGTTTGTTCAATCAGCTAATTGGGCCTATATTTGTTAATGTAAATAAAAGACTTTCTTTACATATTTCTCCCAACGTTTCGTCAATTATTTTTTGACATCCTCAGGGGTTTTGTAAATTTTCAACTTATTTTCACATTAAATTTATAATTTTATACATTTTACATAAAACAAAAAACATTTAACACAAAAATAAATTAAAAACACAGCTTAGAAATTAATATCACAGTTCGTTTAATTATATTGCAAGTCTATGATAGAGTAAATAATGTTTAACAAAATTTATATATAAATTACATATAAAAATTAGAGGGTATCGCGGATCGAAATCGAAAACTGGTTAGCTATCCCACGCCTAATAGTGCAAATTGAAGACCCGTTTTTTGTGGTTCAAAGTTAAAAAAAAAAAAATTTCATAGATTTCCCACTCGCATCCCACTAACAATAAGCGACCCCATAGCTCTTAAAGGCAATGACCTAAGCTTTCTTTTGAATCAAAAAAAAAAGGGCCCCATTTGAGGAAAAAGTCAAAAAAGTTTTGGATTTTTAAGAAAAAAAATCAAAATTTTTTTTTTTTTATTTTTTTTATAATTTTTTTTTGAAAGACTGAAGAAATAGTTATCTAAACTCTTTGGAACACATTTTGCTAAAAACAATAGGTAAGAAGTTACATGGATGAGAATAAACACCTCTTTGGCCAAAATGTCAAATTTCGACCCTCTCTAACTCAGAGAGTCCTTGACCGATCTCGAAAAATTGTGTCTGAACTACTAGCCAATAGGACTAACCTTGGAGCAAATTTCATCCCGATCGGAAGATATCGGTTTCAAAAGTTGTGTCAGTTGACACGAAAACCCCCATATATATATTATAGAAGCTAAAACATTTTTGAAAGAAAACAATCGGATATTGAAACTTTTTTGTAAAGATCAGTCCAGATTTAAAAAAAAAAAAAATCTTTTTAAAACCCCTCAGGTTCTTAAAAATTTTTCTTTACGAAAAAATCTAAGATTCCGAGACTTTTTATGAAACATTTTTCATACAGAAAACGTCTCAGATGATGCGGCATTACTAGCCCAGTTGGCAAAATAAAATCACATACTGCTGACTCTCACTTTATGAAATCACTGACATCTTCATACAATTTTTCAAAATGTCCCCAATGACATGTTACCAGTTGGTCAGGAGTGTCCACCAGTATCGGTGGTCACCAACAATTCGTTTAAACACCGCTGACCAATTGCTGACATGTCACTGGGGAAAAATTGTATGAAGATATCAGCAATTTTATAAAGGGGGAGACAGCAGTATGCCAGGGGTGATTTTTTTTGCCGACTGCGAGGTTATAGAAAAATCTTAAGTTGTAAAACATATTTCCAACAGAAAAAGTTTGGTAGGGAAATGTTTCTTCAGCAAATAGTTTTTTTTTAAATATTTAAAAAAAAGTCTCAGATTCTAAAACATTTTTCCTAGTTTCTATGACGCTTTTACATAGAAAAAACGACTTGTTATATTGACCCCATTTTTGTGAATACAATTATTTTTTTTAATGAAAGTGCTCCTATACCAAAAACTGTAATTTTGAAATTACGAAAATTGATTGTTGAAAAAAGATTTTGTTTTTTTTCAACAAAAAAATTCGACAAGCACTAACACAATTTGTTGATCCGACCAAAGTAAAAATTTTATTTTTTTCAACAAAGAAATTCAACAAACACAAACATAATTTGTTGATCTGACAAATTAAATTTTTTTCAACAAAGAAATTTAACAAACACAAACACTATTTGTTGACTTGATAAAAGAATTTTGAAATAAAATTACTTGACTGAGTTTGTTGAAAACAAAATCGAAGTTTTGTATTATGGACTAACAGGCGGCCATTTTTACAAAATGTTTGGTTGATATCATGTTTTGTTGATTAACAATTGATGTTTATTGATTTAAATTTGACGATTTTATTTTCTGTGTTAGGTCGAGTTTAAACCGTTGTAACATTTGAACAAAAACAGATATTGATCCACTCTTTTTGGTAATTTTAAGGGATATTTAAATGCTTTAAGTCATATGTTTTCTTATTTTTTTATTTTTTTTTTATTGTTTTTTTTTATTTTTTTTTGTATTTTTTATTAAATTTTTAACATAATACAAATTTTTGAAAAAAAAAAAATTACATATTTTTTTTATGGAATAGAGCTTTTGTTTTTGGTCCGCATTGGTCGTCGGACTTTTCAGACATATTGACCAATATCCATAGTACTTATTTCAACGGCTAACTTTTGAGACCGTTTTCGTAGTTGTCAAAATTTGGTTTGTTTCGCCGATAGAATTCTAAATTGAATTAACACTAAACTCAGTTGAATTAACACTAAACTCAGTTTAAACATCCTAAGCACTCCTCCTTTAGAGTACATATGTATGCATTATTGGTTTTTTGATGTACCAATGCAGGAGGTTGATTGAAAAATCACAGTAAAAAATAAGTAATACTACTATATTGGAAGACCATAAAATAACCAAAAAAACAATGGTTTAGAAACAATTGTATAATTCTCAAGCCACAAAAAATTGTGGGAATGTTATTTTAGGCAGTGACGAACCAAAAATACCCTCCATTATTAAAAAAAAACAGTGATGACGTATTGGGGAACCACCTTCTCTCAAAAATTATGTTTTACATATATGAATTTTGTTTAAATTTTGTTTAACTGTTAATAAACAGACAGCAATTTAACCCTCTAATTTTGAGAAAATAATCCTATGGGTCCAACATGATTCAAAATTTGAGAAAAGTCTTTAACTAATTTCATCTAAATGTAAGACATGAATTGTAGTCTAGTTTTTTAGGTACAACCATTGTTACTTACTTACATTACCATTTGTTTAAATAAAAAGTATAGAAACTGAAACGAGCCAAACCAAACCAAAACAATTGAATTCAATACAGGTGCTACACATGCACTTAAAACTTAAAATAATATTTAGAGTTTGGTTAAGAAACAAACATATGATGAATTTCATGTAAAAATCGAGATGCATTGAACCCGACCCCCTCAGATATCGATGAAATTTTGTTCATAGCTAAATTTGATCAATACAAACAAACTCTCATTTTTAGAAATGACTGTTTTGCGATTTTTTGGGCGTGACACAGTGGGAACGTTTTCGAAAAAACGCGAAAATGGTCGAAAAGAGCTCCATTTAAACTACAATAACTCTGAATCGGCTAAACCGATTTCCATGATCTTGGTATCATTAAAAAGATATTTTAACAGGCTTTATGACACGTTAAAAAAAAAAAAAAAAAAAATACACTGTAAAAAATTTATAACAAAAAAAATTTTAACTGACGAAAAAACCAAAAAGATCAGGGGTTTTTTACAGTGTATTAATTTTTTAGAAAGGTTTATCCTTCATCTATACCATATCAAAAAATAAAAATGGGTTCTTTGTTAGTTTTTTTTATATAATTTTTTAAGTAGTGTCACTTCTAGTAATTGCCCTTATATTTTATAACAAAAAAAATTTTAGGTAACGAAAAACCAAAAAAGATCAAGGATTTTTTACAGTGTATTACTTTTTTAGAAAGGTATTTCCTTCACCTATAACATATCCAAAAAGTAAAATGGGTTCTTTTTTATTTTTTTTTTAATAATTTTTTAAGTAGTGTCACTTCTAGTAATTCCGCAAAATTCTGAATAAAAAAATCAATGTATTCTTCATAATAATTTTCTATTTTGTCATAAACATTTATTACTTTACCCATAATAAAGAGAAATATATATAGAACAAAAAAATTGTTGCCCTTTTCATTCCAAAGATTTTTTCAGGTCTATTTTTTCTTCCTCAGGTAGCTAATAACATAGTAAAAAGAAATAGAAACACAAAATATAACAAATATTTTCCTTTCTTAGTAAAAAATTTAACGGCAAACAGCCCTTATTTCCATACAAATGCATGTAAATGTATAGGGGTCTGGCCAGAACTAAGGACTCAAAATATGTACCTGACGAAGGGTTAACAGGTAAAATAAATAAACATTGTCCCAAATTATGAATATGTTTTAACCGCAAAAAGTTCTTGCTTGCCTTAAAAAATGCTATATAATTGCACCTGATGAACGTACCGAAATTCATAATTATAAACAGTTTCGAGAAGCCAAGATATCCCATTACAATTTTTACGCGTATATTTTAAAAAATTGAGTGAATATGAATTCAAACAATAAGTACAGATGCATAAAAATATCTAATAAGTGTTGCGCTTCGCTTCGTAAAATAAGTGAAAACGAGGCTGCAAATATAATTGAATATTTTCCAGCTGTCGCCAACATTCATTGTAGCCGTATTTGCGAAACTTGCCGGAATACACTGAGAAAAGCTCGCAGTCGTAATGAATCCAACGTGGAGCAGAATGAAGTCTCAAATTATTTACCAACAACGCCCAGCAATGAAATTAGCGAAGAATTGAATGAACTTCCAACTTGTACCAGCCGTATTGCAAACATCGAAAGGACGGAAGTCATTGAAAATATAAATGATCATATTATTCCTCATCTACCAAACCAAATGTCGCCTCTTAAAAGGAAATATATGAAACGAGATGCATACAGAAATAGAAAATCACTGCAAATTTTCGAAAATATAGCAGATTCACTTGGAGCTGATCCATTATCTGATTTGTCAGCGCAACTTGAAAACGTCAAAGCCATTTACGAAGAAATTTTGGAAAACATCAAATATCAAATAGAGAACAGCTCAAATCTTTTGGAAAAGCAAAAACTTTTATCTCTCTTACCAATCAATATGAGTCACGCAGAAATTAAAGATCGTTTTGGGGATGATATATCTCACGATTGTATCAAAAAAAGTAAAGATATCCAAAGGAATAAAACGAAGTTTGCAGATATCAATCTTTTTAAAATGAGCAGACGTAGCTTACCAGCCGAAACTCTAAGCACAGTCAAGTTATTTTATGAAGATGATGAAATTAGCCGAATGATGCCTGGATCGCAAGATTCAATTACTGTTAAACAAGGAAACTTACGTGAAAAAGTTCAAAAAAGACTGATGTTATCTTCACTACGCGAATCTTACTACGAATTTAAAAAAAAAACATCCCTTGGCCAAAGTGGGTTTTACAAAATTTACAATGTTAAGGCCAAAAAATTGTATAAAACTTGGAGTTGGAAACCAGCAAAATATCTGTGTATGCACATTGCATCAGAATATGAAATTGATGTTTGAAAAAAGTGGCTTAAAATCAATTTGTATTGAAGGAGAATGCACATTTACCGATTACAAAGATGTTCTCAAATTCGTTGTTTGTAATGGTGACATAGAAAAAAGCGAGTGTTGCGTTTCAATGTGTGGTCACTGCTTTAAAAATTTAAATAATCTAAAAACGCATATGCTAAAACATTTTGAAAATAACCAAACTGAAGAAATAATATACAAAAAGTGGAATACAACGATTAGATGTGTTCTGGAAACGTTAACCACCAACCCAGAATCATTTGTCAGCGATTTTACTGAACA
Source organism: Pegoplata infirma (assembly GCA_963921195.1). Classification (NCBI taxonomy): domain Eukaryota; kingdom Metazoa; phylum Arthropoda; class Insecta; order Diptera; family Anthomyiidae; genus Pegoplata; species Pegoplata infirma. The sequence goes on along the minus strand of OY992536.1, from coordinate 225,814,788 downwards.
CATCAAAGTTCTGATTCCGCATCATTTCATAGCAAAGCGACAATCTGAATTTATCAGCAATAAAAGAGCGGCGCTGTTATCAGGAGAAATGTTAATTCAAATGGACTTTGCTGAAAATTATGCATTTCTTGTACAAGATGCCGTGCAAGGATACCATTGGAATAATGATCAGGCTACAATACATCCGTTCGTTATTTATTACAAAGGTAATTATTTTAATATTTTGGTATTAGTAAACACATCCATCCACACTCATCAAAATATTAAATAATTTTTATTTATTTGTTTTTTTCCTTTGTTTGTTTATTTTCAGATAACGATAAATTAACTCATAAAAGCTTCGCCATAATATCTGATTGCAATACCCATGATAGTATAGCAGTTCATCTATATATTTCAAAAATGGTACAGTTCGTGAAGGCCAATATAACCAACAATATTAATAAAATCATTTACGTATCAGATGGTGCAGGAGCACAATATAAAAATAAATATAACTTCATTAATTTATGCCATCACAAATCTGATTTTGGGATTGACGCTGAATGGCACTTTTATGCTACCAGTCACGGAAAATCTGCATGTGATGGAATCGGAGGAACATTGAAGAGAGGTGCTCGAAATTATAGTATTGCAAATAAAAATGAAATCCAGACAACGAGGCAACTCTATCACTGGGCATCAGAAACATATAAGACCACCATACAAGTTGCTTACGCAGATGCTGACGAATACAACAACGTTAAAGAAAAGCTATTTTCAAGATAAGAAGAAGCTAAAACTATAACAGGAACTCAAGGCTTTCATTCATTCATTCCGATAAATGAAACTTTTGTACATGTGCGCAGATATTCTGACTGTGCCAAATTTGAGCAGCGCAAAATTTCTTACAAATAATTAACTTAAAAAAAATTTAAATAAAATAAAACACAAATTAATAAAAACGTGGCAAATAATATAAACAATTGTTGATGGTTTTTTATTTGTAAACATTTAAAAAATGTTAGATATATTTTCGCTGTTATTCGAATTATTTCGAAAACTTTCGGTACGTATTACTAGAAGTGACACTACTTGAAAAATTATATAAAAAAAATAAAAAAGAACCCATTTTACTTTTTGGATATGTTATAGGTGAGAGAAATACCTTTCTAAAAAAGTAATACACTGTAAAAAATTCTTGATCTTTTTTGGTTTTTCGTTACCTAAAATTTTTTTTTGTTATAAAATATAAGGGAAATTACTAGAAGTGACACTACTTAAAAAATTATATAAAAAAAACTAACAAAGAACCCATTTTTATTTTTTGATATGGTATAGATGAAGGATAAACCTTTCTAAAAAATTAATACACTGTAAAAAAACCCTTGATCCTTTTGGTTTTTTCGTCAGTTAAAATTTTTTTTGTTATAAATTTTTTACAGTGTATTTTTTTTTTTTTTTTTTTTAACGTGTCATAAAGCCTGTTAAAATATCTTTTTAATGATACCAAGATCATGGAAATCGGTTTAGCCGATTCAGAGTTATTGTAGTTTAAATGGAGCTCTTTTCGACCATTTTCGCGTTTTTTCGAAAACGTTCCCACTGTGTCACGCTCAAAAAATCGCAAAACAGTCATTTCTAAAAATGAGAGTTTGTTTGTTTTGATCAAATTTAGCTATGAACAAAATTTCATCGATATCTGAGTTGGTCGGGTTCAAAATTTCAGTTTTATCTCGATTTTTAAATGAAATTCATCATATAAAATACTCGAAAATGGGTAAGAGAAAAATATGTTTCGTATGATATCATATCAGAATCTGAGAAAATTTCTAAAAATAATTTCTTAACATCTATTGCGAAATTGTCTCAAAACCGCTGATTTTTTGTTTGTGAAAACTGTTTCCGAATATTAATTTTTTTTGCAGTCACATAACAAATCCAGTTGCCACAACCGTTATTTAACCCATTTTGATCCTCTGTTCGATTTTTCGAACAGTAGAGAACACCTTTTTCAAAAAAATATTTATGTATGAAAGAGCTGGAATTTCGGCTAAATGTGGTTATGAATGTTAAGTCTCATCTTTCTGCAATTAAAAAAAAATATACCCGCTTGACCACCGCAATTTATATGTCCATTAAATACAATGCAAATCAGCACAGAAATTGTTTCAAGCAAAAACGAAAATTTAGCATTTTTCGATTTTCGGCTTTTAATTTTTTTGACTAATTTAAAATTTTTCTAGATTTAATTTATTATCAAATTCCAATAATTTGAATTATTTTAAAACTATTTACTTTGAAAATAATGAAATAAATTAATAAAATAGCAAATAAATCTAAATATTAAAATTGCATTAAAAGTTGGAATGCAGGCTTTTCTGGAAAAACGGCACATTGAAAATTTTTTTTGACGGGATTTTTGAGATCAGCGGGTGCTAATTACCTTAAAAAAGTACCTTTTTCAAAAAAGAAAAATAAAATTGAATCTTGGTCCAAAATGGGTTAAGGTTGTTGTAATCAGTCATGCAGTTATCACAACTTCAATTCGGTTATGGAAATTGCAGTATGGTTGTGGCAACTGCAAAAAGATTATGATTACAAATTAAAAACAAATCAGAAATAAAATTATAAAAATCAGATTATATCAAAAAGTTTTATAAAAACTAAAAATATTTAGGAATTAAAAACTGTCAGAAAATTTCTAAAAAATTTCCAAAAAAATAAAATTAAAAGCTGAAAAAATATCATAAAAATTTAAACAATTAAAAAAAGTCAGAAAATAAGCAAAACAATCTAAATAATTCGGAAAAATACACTAAAATTCAGAAAAAAATCCAAAAAAAATTAAGCAAAGTTAATATTAAAAAAGAGGAATTGTGGAGAGTAATATTGATCGTTCTTACTTGTTTAAATTTCAATTTATCTTTTTCGAATTTAAATTTAGATTATTCGAATTTTAACTGATTCCTTTCAAGTTTTCATAGAACTTTTACGAATTTCACAGCCCCACGAAAAAAAGGTTCTGAACCAGAAACTAGACCCAGAAATCCTTATGTAATTTGACCAAATAATTTCAATTCTGAATTGAATTGTAGAGTTGGATTTTCTTATAATTTAAAGGGAAAGTCGGCAAAGTGAACCTTCCTGATTTCTTTGTAAATTTGACCAACAATAAGTTTAACATTTTTTAAATATTATTTATATATTTTATATATAAATTTAATTTATTAAGAAGAAAATAAGAGTTTTTAAACAAAAAATGCGTAAATTCAGTTTTATACACTCAAAATAATTCTACAGTAAAAAAATTAGTAAGTGCGTTGGTAACCCAAATCTACTAATAAGTTACCAATTACCAGTATTACAGTAGTTTTTTTAGTATCTTCAAAGTGCTAAAATTAGTATTTCTTACTGTTTATGAGTAATTTTTGTTGGTAGTTGGTTTTACTAATTTTTTTACTATTTTTAGTTCATAAAAGTACTAATATATAGTAATTTATTAGGTTTTTAATTTATTTTTGTTAGTAATAATTCCGTAAGGGGGCGCTTGTTTACAAGCAGAGCTACCAACTGTTTTTTTTTTGCAAAATCGTTAAATTTGAATTCAGTGTTGTCACTATGTTACATTTCGGGTATTTGCTGGTGCTTTTTTGGTCTTGCCGTTTTTTAAATACGCGTTTTTAAAAATAAGGTATTTATGGTTTTTTTCCATTTTTTCGCGACATTTTTTTTTTAATTTGTGATTTTTATATTATCAATTTTTATGATGGCGTTCAGCAGAGAAAGCTGCTACTCAACTGCTCCACAACATTCTGCTGAACGGTTTGATTTTTGACATTTCAGCCAACATGTTGAGTGAGCGCTGCTCATCACTAGTAGCGTAATAAATTTATGCTACATTTGATCACAAACTGATACATAAGCTGTTTTATTGATTTTTTTTTTTTTTTGACGTTATGCAAGGAAATAAACAAAAAGAATTATAAAAAAGTATATTCCACAGAAAAAATAAATTAAAATATAACAAAATAAAAAATTATTCCAAAATTTTTAAACATTTATAAAAAAATGCGTTCAGCAGAGTTAACTAATCAAAACGTGCTACAACTCAACTGTTGAGTAGCAGGTTTCTCTGCAGAACGCGCCCTATATTATACTTACGCCTTAGACCTAATGTAATTGGAAAAAAACAGTCCCCTTTAAATTTGACTCAAGGTATCCTTTCAAAATTGCAGGTAAACGTGTTTTGTGTTCACAAATCAAGATCCCAAATGTTCTCTCAAAATTCATGAAAATAAAAAATAATTGATTTATACTTTATTAGTATGCGTGAGCAGGTTACCAAGCCGACTAGGAATTTTTTGCGGTGGCGGGCCGCTGGCCACTGGCCCATTTTGCTTGCCGACGGCGGATTTCTTATGGAGTTGTATTTTTCTAATGATGCAATTAAAATATGCATTTTTGACAGATTTAAATAAAGAAAATTTGGGTTTATTTTCGAAAATTGTGTAACAGGCAAAACGCGCGAAACAGTGACTCAAAAAGCGCTAAATTTGAATAAAGTAAAAAGCGATAAAAAAATAATTTTAATTCAAGATTAAAAAAAAAAATTAGAAAATCATCAGGCCTATTCACAGAATAAGTCTAAAAATTGTGAAATATCTTTTTTTAAAAATATTCAACAAAGTTTTCCATTTCTTAGATTTAAAAAAATGCGCTTTTTGGGTGGTCGGATAGCTTTCAATCCAGCACGAAACGCGCTGAATTGGCATCGCTGTTTTTGGTTGTTATTTGATTCAAAACTTAAATAAGTTTTGTACCGGTCGTACAAAAATTAAAATTTTTCGCAATTTATTTTTTTTTTGTTTCATTTAGCAAATTTAGTTTTTGGATTATATTTCTTTTGCTTCATCAAGACAATTTAGTTTTTGGATTATAACATTTAAATATTGGGATTCCCCACGAAAGATATGAGTAAAATATTTTACTAAACTACCTGTATAATATCACTTCATACGGATTGGAAATACTAACAATATTTTTTAAAGAAAATGTATTATATTATATAATATTTTTTAATGAAAATGTATTATAAACTTTTTGGTACATATTTTCTACATTTTTTTACAACTACGTATTTTTTAAAATATTTAATGACTGTTGTTTTTTGAAACAAGTTTGTTTACTGTCAAAATGAAGTAAAATGCATAAAAATTAAACTGATAAAATATCCAAACATTTCATTAAAAAAGATCTGTGGCGTGTTGATTGAATGTAATACAAAAGTTTGTTTTAAATTTATTGTTTTTTTAAGTAATATGAATGTAATATTATTTTTACTCGTGATTGTATCAGCTTATTTATTTAATTTTTGATAAAAACAAATACTTTTATTATCGTTTTTTCCGCTTTTTATCATTTTAACCTTAAAAAGCACATTTTCCATTTTTTTTTAATTTTCTCTTTTTTTCTTGTAGCTGATTTTTTTTTGTAAATTTTACCCTTTTCTTACGATTTTTGCGTTTTTTTATTATATTGGTAATGGCAACACTGTCTGTAATAGCCACCAAATGCTTCTTCACAGTTCAGCAGCAAGCAGCAGACAGAAAAAATGATGTGTACTCTATTTAATTATAATTTCACTAAAATGACGCATTTTTTATTTCTTAACATTAAAAGTGCATACCCCTAGCTGCAAATACAAAAAGTACTTATTTTTTAAATGTATAATTTATAATTAAACACAGTTCTTTATATTTCTTGCCGTCTGCTGCTTGCTGCTGCAGTGTGTGCGACCACCACGTTTTCTCGCATTTAACTGCAGTGCTACCAACAGATTTTTCTATTTGTTTAGTGCGAAAAAGAATTAAAACCGAAACAACGCGATACCCGGTCACGGAGTGTTTGTAAAAAAATATATATTATAAATTTATTAAATTAAATTGTGTTAAAGTAATTGAATATATGTTTTTTTATTTATTTCAATAGTTCATTAAATAAAATAACATTTCTATGTCAGTTTTTTTGTTTAATCGTTTTTTATTTCAATGGCTGTGTGAAAAAAACTCAAGATGAAGAGAATTTATGGATACACACACGAATACAAAAAAATGTATGTAAAAAAAGCACCCTCTGTGGTAAAATGTTTGTACATACATTTGAACATGTATTGATATTATTTCTTTTTTATATTTTTAGCGATCGTTTGCAAAGTAGATTTCAATGGTATGGCGACATCAATCATTTATTTTTTCAAATGTGGTACAATCAACGCTAAAATTTTTTTTTAACAGCTTAAGAAGACATGTAATTAAGTATATCTTAAACCCGAAGTGAAATAAAAAATCATTTATACATATATAATTTTTTTCTGATTTTTATTTATTAAAATTGATATAGGTAGTAATTTTATTAACTAAAATTAGCAATTTTATTTACTAAAATACGTAATTTTTTTTACTAAATAGGACACAAATTCAAAATATTTATGATTTTTTTAGTAATTATATTTACTAAAACTGTAGTAAATTGCAGTAATATTTACTGTTTTTTTAGTATTTTTCATGTACTACATATTAGTAACAAATTTTAGTATTGATTACCAATTCCTGCACTAGGTCCTTTTGGACTAAAACATTAGTACTCGTAGCTAAATTTTTAGTATTGAATACCCACGTTTTTTTTTGAGTGTACAAAAAGAGTTGTTATGTATTTTAAGTTATGAACTAGAGATAGGCACATGAGCATATAAGAGCGCGATTCACGTGATTCACGCTAGATTGTGACTGAATTCAATTTTACTTACGTGATTGTGACTGAGCGTGAGTGGAGAAAAAAAAAATTGCGTGGGTGAGTGTGCGTCTCTATATATTTCCTTTCTTATCAATTGGCTTAACATAAGATTTCGTCCGAAAAAAACCAAAAAAAAAATTTAAAACTTCGCTGAACTTTAAATTTTGCTGAAAGTTTTTAAAGATTTTTAAAATTCTAGTTTTTGAAATTTGTTTTGTGTAAATAAGAGTTATGTGAGTGAGGGTAAACGTGAGTTTGAGTGAAGCTTGCGTGATTGCAGGCTAGTGTGAGGTGTATCAAATTTACTCGCTTGATTGTGAGTAAGTGTGAGTAGAAAAAATATGCTCGTGAGTGAGTGTGCGTGATTCAAAAATTCTTGTCGTGAGCGTAAATGAGTGTGAGTCAAAAATCACTCACGCGCTCATCTCTGAATTTATGCATATTTGTTCAAATGCATATAACTTCTACAATTTTTGACAGATGTTATTAAAAACCCTCTTATTTTCTTCAGAAATAAAATTTTAAAAATTTTAACCTTACAAATCAGGTACACAGAAAAAAATAAAAATTAATTTCAATTACGAAATTCGTTGATTCAATTAAAAAATTAATTGATTTCGGACCTATCACGAAAATGCGCATATTAATTACTCATTTTGTTTGAAAATAGTTTTAAAACTTAATTAAATTGTTAATTGAATCAATTAAAGTTTTAATTGAAAATAAAATGGAAAACCAATTAAAATTGTACTTAAATAAACTAAAAAAAATTAATATAAAATTGAAAATCAATAATATAGATTTTTTGATACACATAAAATTTTTAATTGAAAAAAGACCAAAACTCAATTTAATTTTAAAAGTTAAACTTCAAAAAATGCCTTAAAAAAAATAAACATAGGATTTTTTTGTTTCATATTATTAAGAAATTTATATTCTTTATTAAATATAAACAGTTGGTATAGTTTTGCATAGAAACACTATTTAAAATTACATTTTATTTTAAAAACTTGTTATTGCACGCATTTTTGTCGCTTTAGTAAAGTTGAAACAAAAAAAAATTGTATTATATTTCAATGTGAAAAACACAAGGCAAATGCCTCATATTATTTTTTTTGTTTCAACTGTACACATTTTATTAGCAAAACATTTATCCGCAACGTCCACTCGCCTTAAAGAATACAATAAAACTAAATTTTTTTGTTGCGTATTTATGTATTCATTGGCTGCTACCACCAAAATATATAAAACAATAGTTCAAAAGTTTTTTTTTGTTGTGTTTTGCATTTTTTTTCATTGGCTACTAACACTAATGCATATAAAACCGGTTTCATTTGTTTATTTTATTTTCGTTTTCAGTAAAGTTAAGAATTCAATTAAAACATTAATTGAATCAATTAAAATGTTTAATTGAAGTTAAATTTAATATCAAATCCATTTTTAATTTAAAACAAAATTATTTTCTGTGTAGTTTCACTTAGCCGACTTTCGTTTTAAATTACAGGAAAACTCAACGATTGAAGTAAATTCAGATGGTGGTCAGAATGGGTTTTTTTTTTTTGTGGGGCTGTATAATTTAGAGTTTTGATTGATATTTTTTGAATTTTCAAACACCTTTTAATATTTACAATTGATCATTTCAAGTTTTAAATGATTTTCTTAGAATTTCAAGTGTTGTTTTTTAATAGCAATTAAGGAATCTAGGGTGCCCCACTACTATATTTCGATGAAATAATATTTAAGTGCAACTTTGTGTGTTAATAACTCGAAAAAGAAGCGAGATATCAAAAAATGATTCGTGACTAATATTATTCTTTGCAAAAAATGCAAAAAGATCGCTCAGTCACATTTTTTGTTGTGGTGTATAGCCAAATTATTAAAAACTAACCACCGTGCACCGTTGCGTATGATTGTTATTAAGACGCAATTACAAAATTAAGTATACGCTACTTATTCAGTTATTAATTAAGTAATTATTATAACACCGTGTGCCAATTTTACATTTTTTGTTTTGGACCTGAACAAGACCACATACACGTGAAAGTAGAAGTCGAATATAGTAAAACTGCGTTCTTAGTTTTTAATTTCGTGATCTTTTCACCATTTAAGAGGACTTCGAAGTTATAAGGATGTAAAAATTTTTGAAATTTTTTTAAATATTTCTACTTATCAGTTTATGGGAATATGGGTATCAAATAAAAAAGAGGAAAATTTCTAAAAATGAAAACATTTTTATTTTTTAATTTTTCAGGACCAAAAATTGTAAAAAAATGTCCATTAAAAATTTGGGATATAATAATTTATGTAAATATTTCTACCCATTAATTTATGTCAATATGGGTATAAAATCTCAATTTTCATTTTTTGATAATTTCTCCTTTTCAAAGGATATACAGTTTTATTATTGAATAATGTTTATATCCTTAAAACTTTGAAGTCCTTTAAAAAGGAGAAAAGATCACCAAATGAAATACTGAGAACGCAGTTTTCTATATTATGCCTCTAGTTTCATGTGTATATGTCTGGTGTAGGTCCAATTTTGACTGTCGCACGGTGTAATAATAAAAATCCATCAACTTCAAATGCTTAAAAAAAATCTAGCAGTTAACTTAAAAAAAAAACTTGAGG